>JAKSZT010054576.1:12503250-12714400 GCA_026826555.1 Tolypeutes matacus
ATGGATGGATGGATGGATGGATGGATGGATGGATGGATGGATGGATGGATGGATGGATAATAGATTGTGTTTCATGATTTCTAACATTCTGTGATGCTGTGTCCAATTCTCAGACCCCTTTGTGAAAATCCAGCTGGTACACGGACTCAAGCTTGTGAAAACCAAAAAGACATCCTTCTTAAGAGGCACGATTGATCCTTTCTACAATGAATCCTTCAGCTTCAAAGTTCCCCAAGAAGAACTGGAAAACGCCAGCCTAGTGTTTACAGGTAGGTAGCATTCCAGACCCTGATGAACCCCAGGCAAGACAGGTTCAATTTATTGTCCTGGAGACAAAAGGCATCCAGAGAAGGTCATGTTTAAGAGCTTCAGGTCTGGGGTTCAGCTACCTGGGTTTGAATCCACATACCATCTATAAACTTGGGCAAGGTGAAATAAGATCATCCACATAGGGCCATATAGATAATTATTACAAATGTGGACTCTGGAACCAGACTGCCTGGCTCTGCCATGTAGTAACCAAGGCCTTGGCAAGTTGCTTATCCCCTCTGAGGCTCAGTTTCCTCATCTGTAAAATGTGACAATAACAGTACTTGCCTCACAGATTTGTTGTGACGATTGAATGACTTAAGACTTTGGAACAGTACCTGGCACATAAAAAATTAGCTTTGATGATGATGTTAGCTTTCATGATGATGATGATTCAGGTTGCTTACAGTCTAACAAGGTCACCCAACCCACACAGGAGAATTTTGAAAGGTTTCCCAGTGGACATGGTGTTGGAGTAGGGGCTTCAAGAGCCACTGTTTGGTCTAATTTAGTCTGTGGTTTCTGATGGTATATTAGTTATCTATTGCTGCATAACAAATTACCCCCAAAATTTAGGGGCTTAAAATAACAAGCTTTTATTACCTCATAGTTCATGGGGGTCAGGAAACCAGGCGCAGTTTAGCCGGGTGGTTCTGACTGAGGGTCTCTGGCCAAGGTACAATCAAGGTGTTGGCTAGGACTGCAGTCTCATCAGAAAGCCCAAATGGGGGTGATCAGTTTCCAAGCTCATGCACATAGTTGGCAGGATTCAGCTCCTTGCAGGCTGTTGGACTGAGGGCCTCAGTTCCTCCCTGGTGGTTGGCCAGTAGCCCCCTCAAATCCTTGCACCTGGGCAGCTCACCTCATGGCAGAAGGCTTCCATCACAGCGGGCAAGTGAAGGAGCAAGAGAGGGTGAGCAAGATGGAAACCAAAGTCTTTTGGCAACCTAATCTCAGAAGTGACACCCTGTCACTTTTGCTGTATTCTTTTTGTTCAAAGCAAGTGACTAAGTACAGCTCATGCACAAGTGCGGGGTTTGGGGGTTACACGGGGATATGAATACCAGGAAGTGGGGATCACTGGGAGCCATCTTAGAAGTTGCCCACCAAAGGGGGATTTGAGTTAACAGAAGTAATGGTTATTGTTTGCCATGTCCTATTCATGGTAGATCCTTCGCCTCTGTCATGGCTAATAGTCACCATCCCCCTCTCCCTCCCATTGATAGCATCCTCTTCAGCTTAACAGATCTACGGACTGAGGCTTAAAATGTAAGTTACTCACCCAAGGTCTCATAGCCAGTAGCTGGTGGAATCAGGATTCAAGTTCTGCTCAGCTCCAAATTCCAGGGATCTGCATTTCCTCAAGCACCCAGGTAGTGTTGGCATTGGGGTCTGACCTCACCCTTTGAGGCATCCTGCTCTAAGGTCATTGGAAATGATCCTCTGCTTAGATTGAGCCTGGAATCCTTGGCTCCAGGTCTCTTGAGCTGTCAGGCAGAGCTGAGAAACCCTTGCAAGGCTTTCCCTACATGAGTTAATTGGTTTTCATCACTAGGATTGCAATTCTTCCCTTCTCAGAGGCCCAGGGCTCTCTTAGGGCCTGTAGCCTGGGGGCTCTGCATCCAATCAGTGGTGTCTGCTCTAAGCAGATTTAAAGATCCTATCGGATGCAGGGATGGATGGCTGCTGTGCAAATTGAGTGAGCAACAGACAAGGGCCCATTTTCTCCCCCAGGTTTCAGGCCAAGACCGAAGACCATGACTCTGTTGAATCAGTAAATGATGGGCAGGCAGGCAGGCAGGGGGGCTATGCTGAACGAAGACATAGATCAAAGCCCGAAATAACAATTCCTAAGTCCCTGATGAGAACAAAGGACCTACTGTTGCACGTTTAGATGAGGAAGACACCCTGGGGGGCACTGAGGGCTCATATGGAAAGTCCTGGCACTTTTATATTTTACTTAAAGTTTTGTTACAAAAGTAGCACATGCTTATTAAAACTTCATGCCCACTAGGATGGCTATTATTTTAAAAATGTAAAATAACAAGTTAGCAAGGATGTGGAAAAATTGGAACCCTCATGCATTGTTGGTGGAAATGAAGAATGGTGTAGCCATTGTGGAAAACAGTTTGGCAGTTCCTCAAAAAGTTACACTCAGGATTACCATATAATCTAGGTATATATCCCCTCCCCACCCCCAAATTAAAAACAGGCCCTCAAACAGATACTTGTATACCAATGTTCATAGCAGAATTATTCACAATTGCCAAAAGATGGAAGGAACCCAAGTGTCCATCAACCAATGGATGACTAAACAAAATGTGGTATATACACCCAATGGAATATTATTCAACCATCAAAAGGGATGGAATTCTGATACATGCTCCAACATGGATGAATCTTGAAAACATTATGTTAAGATAAGCAAGACACAAAAGAATAATGGTTACATGATTCCACTTATATGAAATACCTGGAACAAGCAAATTCAAAGAGACAGAAGATAGATTAGAGGTGACCAGGGATTTGGGAAAGGTAAGAATGGAGAATTATTGCTTAATGGGTATGGATTTTCTGTGTGGGGTGATGGAAAGTTTTGATAATAGCTGGAAGTGATAGTAATACAATATGGTGAATGTAATAAACACCACTGAACTGTATAGTTAATGGTTCAAATGGTAAATTTTATGTTCTCTATATATGGCCACAATAAAATTTAAGTGCACACACGTCCATATATATAAGTAGCATGTGCTTGTTTATAATGTCACAAAAACAGAAGATGTGACAGGATGGAGAACCAGATCTGCAGAGGGAGTGGGTGCGAGGGCTGGGGCCCCAGTGCCTGGTTCCAGGCCTGGCTTTGCCACTCACCAGCTGATCAGGCACATGGAGCAAGGTCTGTGTGCTGAGGTCTTGGGGCCTGTAAGATGGGGATAATAATAGCAGGCCACCTCAGGGCTGGTTGACCTGGGAGCACATAGTACGGCGAACTGTTCTTAAAAGAAAATTTCGCGCTTTTCCTCATCCTTCCGGTTCCTTCTGTGTGCAGGAACCACCATTGACACCCTGGTGTGCGTCATGCCACACCCTTCTCCTTGTTCAAGCCAACATGATCCGCACAGAGCGGATTCGGTTTCTTTCCAAAAGTGTTCATTGAGTCAACATATGGGGGTTGAGCACCTACTCCGTGCCAGGACCATTTCCAATTTCTGGAATCGAGCGGCGAACAGACCAGAGCTAAACCCCTGCCCTCACGGAGGTGGCTGACACCATTCTCTCAGCTTCACTCTGAAATGTGCTTTTTAAAGAATTAACGGTGCCTGTGTACAAACCCTCCAGGTCAATACCAATGCAAAAGTGGATCTAACTCTTTCTTTTCTATAACTGCATTATATACCATCACGTGGTGTGCTATGGTAAAAACAGAGGTGTTTCATTTTGGGGCAGGGGGTGACAGAGCCACATAGAATGTCATCAGAACTCTGGAGGCTCCCACCCACCCACCCTAAATACACAGAAGTGATACCGGATTTTGTCTAGGTTCTTGACTATGCGGCAGAAATGAATTTCAGAGCATGTTGGGTTAGTTAGGCCAGTAATTTATCAAGATAGGGAGGGAAGAGAAACTGGAGAAAATAACAGATCACGGGTCCCAGAGAGAGGAAGGGGCTGAAGAGTGATCAAGAGGGCTGGTTTATAGACTACAATTTCCCATTATAGATTATAAATGCCCAGGTTTGACTTGCGTGTTGATCCGCGCAGAGGGGACACGTCGAAAGCAGGGTGCAGAAGCTGAGAGAGCCCAGGGGAGAAAGGTTTTGCGACAGCTTTTTAAACCATTAATTATTCCACCCCTTTGCTAATGGCATGGGAGGAGTTCCAGCTGTTTGCTGTTTTGATTGATTACCCCACCCATCAATCCCCCGGAAGGGCCAATGATAAAGCCCCTGGAGACTATCCGGGGCTTCTCCTGGCTTCCAGAGGAAATGTAGTTCTGGATGGGAGAAATCTCGTGAGGGTCTTCCAGCAGCCTTCTTGGGGGATCGATGTCCACGTGGACTTCTTGCCAGGTTCCAGATCCGTCTATTGATTCCCTATATGAAGCCTGCTTCAGAAGTACACAAAAGTTGGCATACAGTGCAGAGGTTTCTTGAACCCCTTAAAACCCAAACTTGATCCCATTTAAGGCAAAAGCCTAAAACTGGGGGGGGGGGGGGCGCTCACCTCCCCCATCTCCACCTCACCCGAATCCATCTCTTATTTGATCCCCAGCACTCCCGGGGGCAAGAGTCAGCTGGGGCAATAGCCAGTTGTCCCCATCAGATGAAGCTTGTGCTCTCCATTCACTTACTAAATATGGTGCCCCCGGCCCCTGAATGCATTTAGGTTTTTGCCCCGGACTCAGGTTAAAAGCCCCTTGAAAACATTCTTTCTGGAAGGCTCACAGGACCTCCTGCCCCATTAAATCAGGAATTCTCAATTCCAGCTGCACGTTAGAATCAGCTGGGAGCTTTAAAAAGCTACCAATACCCAGTCCCGCCCACAGAGACTGATTCAGCTGGACTAAAATGGAATCCCGGGCATCTGCATTTTTAAAGCACCCCAGATATATCTGATGCTTACTTTGGGTTCCCAACTGTAGATGTGAGTGGAAGCCCTAGCTGGGGTGGCATTTTGCATAAAGCTACTGGCTGGAATAAGAAAGGACATGGGTTTGAGCTGGTGACTATCCTGGCATAGCGACATTTCTCCAGAATTCAAATCCACAAGTTTGTAACTGGCTGTATTTATCAATGGGGGTGGGGGGGGGGTGGCTGTCGCCTCCAGGCTAAGGATCTGAAACCTAGCCCATTAGCTTGTTTCCAAACACTGCATAACAAAAGTAAGGTATCTGCAATTTAAGCGTTTATGGAGAATCCTGGGTAAAAGCCTTAATTAGCTGGTGGGCTGGGTTTTCTGAACAGTTCTTTCCCGTGTGGGATGAAAGAGTTTTCTCCTGCAATTTTCAATCAGGTGATTTCTGCAATCCAAGTTTTTTTGTTTTTTTGTTTTTTTTAAGGAGAAAATTGCTTTTCCATTCCTGAGATAGCAACACCTTCTCCAGAAGCCTTCTGGGAAATTTAGAAAGGTTTTAACTGGATCAAAAAGAAGTGGAGTAGGCCACTGGGATTATTAGGCTGTTATTGGAAGCAGGAAAAGAGAAGAAGGAAAGAAAGAAAAAGAACACAGCTTGAGCTGTGCAGAACCCGAGCAGCTCAGACAAGTCCCCGGGTGCCGGAGGTCACTGATGCTGGATCTTCAGACTGTCCCCCTCCCTGAGAAAAGGCCCCGTTCTTTTCTTGCCACTCTGACGGGGGATAGCAGAGTCGGTAGGGGCCAGACCCTGGGGCCAGGCAGCCTGAGTTTCATGCACCTGGCTGTGTGATCTTGGACACTTCTCTTGGCCTCTCTTTGCCTCAACTTCCTCATCTGTAAAATGGGGATAATGGTACTTCTGTTACTAGACGGCTCTTGGCTTATGTCACATAAAAAGCTTAAGGACACACCATAGGGTAGGCAAGGGAGTAAAGAGTCTATTTTATTTTATTTTTAAAGATTCTTAGATTACATAAATGTTACATTAAAAATGTAGGGGATTCTCATATGCCCCGCTCCCTACCCCTCCTCCACTTTCCCACATTAACATCCTTCATTAGTATGGTACATTTGTTACAATTCATGAACACATATTGGAGCATTGCCACTAATGTGGATTATAGTTTATATTATAGTTTAAACTCTCTCCTGCACAACTTTGTAAGTTATTGACAAGATATATAATGGCCTGTATCTGTCATTGTAACATCATTCAGAACAATTCCAATGTCCCAAAAATGCCACCATATTACACCTATTTTCCCCTCTCCCTCCCCTCAGAACCTCCGGTGGCCACTGACTCTACATCAATGACAAAAATTCTTCCATTGCTAGAACAACAATAAGTCTATAGTAGAATAACAGTAAGTCTACTCTAGTCCATCGTTCATTCCCCAATCCTGAGGATTCAGAGATAGTGATGCCCACTCTGCCTCTAATTGAGAGGGGGCTTAGATCTCATGGGGCAGATGGATGAGACTATCTTGCTTGAAGATGTAGACTCTCTCTGTTCCTTGGGATAGTCGTTGTCCATCATCATTTCCTTGTTAGTTGTCCTGGGTGAGTCCAATGAACTGGAGAGTAGATGTTGCAACTCTGTTGAGATTCAGGGCCCAACTGGCACATGGAAAGCCCAAGGATTTAAGTCTCTTGGACAAAAATCTATCAACTCTAGTACTAACTATAGGTTCAAATATAAGGAGCAGAAGAGCCTGGGGGGCATAAATTCAAAGTAGGGCCCACTGGCAGGGCACCAAACTCCTGAGCTGTCTGCCCTGCCTATAGTGCCTGGATATTTCCAGAACCCTCAGGAGCCCCACTATTTGAGGCAATATTTACTGTGGCAGTCAATGAGATCCTGCCAAGACTTGCATAAGTGTAACCTCTGGAATAACCTCCCAACTCACTTTGAAGTCTCTTAGCCATGTAAACTCATTTGTCTTTTCCCTTTCCCCCTTTTGGTCAAGGTCTTTTTCCAGTTGCATTGCTAGTTGGTGCTTGGTAGTAATCCCTCGGTGCCAAGAAGGCTCATCCCTGGGAGTCATGTCCCACACTGGGGAAAAGTAATGTATTTATATGCTGAGTTTGGCTTAGAGAAAGGTTACATTTGAGCAACAAGGAGGTTCTCAGGAGGTAACTCTTAGGCAACCTATAATACTAGGCTAAGTTTCAATTTTAAAAGAAGTTTCATAAGTACAGTCATCAATATTAAAGGCATGTCAATGGTCCATCCTCCTTCATTAGTCACTGCCCCTGTACTCGGGGGATTCTTCCTGTTCCATTAGAGAATGTGGCAGAACTCCCCAGAATGGGAAGAGTTTATTAAGAAACAAGAAAACAAGTACACAGTCTGAGACACAGACCATGGGTGTACTGCAAAATGAGACATGTGCGTGGGACCTCAGGTCAGGGCTTTATAAAGTCTTTCCTCCTCCCCCAGCTGTTCTGATTGGTTGTCCCACCTGTCAGTTTCTCAGGGGCCAATGGTGAGGCCTTTTGAGGGTATCTGAGGTTTTCCCTTGACCCCAAACGGGATTCTCATTCCAAATGAGATTCGCATCCCAGGGTCTCGTGGGATCCCTCAGAAGGTTTTCAGGTGGAGACTCATGGCTATGTGGTCTGCCAGCCATGTTGTCTGCCGGGTCTTTAGCTGTGACCCAAGTCTTCCCTTTCCCTATACTAACCTGCCTCAACTTCCCCCTCAGAGGGTTTATACCCTTATTCTTTTTTTTTTTTTTTTTTTAATACCCTATTCTTAAGGGGGTGCTGAAGGACAATGGTCATTCTTCTGTAGCTATTACCTGCTGGTTAGGGGAATAGGCCCAACCTGACAAGGTGTAAAACCCTCTAGCTATTCTGTTGCAGTTAAGGGAACACGAGTCCAGCACACTGGTTGGACTGGATGAAATCCCCACGTGACTAATAAGGTGTTGCTTCTGTAAGAAATAAACTTAATTAGAATTTTGAAGATACGTGGTCCTATTAAAAGGATAAAGAAGATGGTGGTAGGTGGGCCCAAAAAGGGGGCCAGCTATAACATACTGGACCACAAGACTGAGAAGGTCAGGTGCCTTCAGAGGCTACATCCTCCCAAAGTTGAGGGGAAACAGCATTCTTCCTTGAGTACTTTTTAAAAAATTTATTGAAGTATATCGTTCATACATGAATATACATAAACTATAAGTGTTCAGTAAACATTGTGAACTTACAAAACAAACATGTATAACATCATACAGGGCTCTCACACATCACCCCACCACAGATACCTTGTATTGTTGTGAAACATTTGTTAACAAATTATGAAAGAGCATCGTCAAAGTATTACTACTAACTATAGTCCGTACCTTACTCCCCTATACTTTTTTTTTTTAGGGATTTATTTATTTATTTATTTATTTTTATCCATCCCCCCCGCCTTTTTTTTTGCTGTTTTTGTGTTCATTCGCTGGGCAACTCTCTTGTGTCCGTTTCCTGTCCTCTCTTCTCATCCTTCTCCTCCTATCTTCACTGGGATTCGATCCTCGGAACCTCTGATGTGGGAGAGGCATCCTACTGCCTACGCCACCTTAGATCCTAGTTTTTCAGCATGTCTTGTCTTGGCTCTCCCTTGTGTCACTCTCCTGTTAAGTCATCATCTTGCTGTGTGGCTTGTGGGGCCTGACAGCGCACCCACACGTGGAGCCTGGAGGTACACCCGCCCATGGGGCCTGGTGGCCCACACGCCTTCTATATTTTTCTTTTTTAAATTTTTACTGGGAGGTCCCAGGGATCGAACCCAGGTCCCTCCATATGGGAGACGGACGCCCAACCATTTAAGCCACATCCACCCCCCTGCTATATCTCTTAAGGTTAGCTATATCTCAAAGATACCTAGAGTTATAGTCTTTTCCCATACAGGATGGTTATATAATAAATCAGGCTTAGTTTATCACAAGCATTCTAAAAACCAGACCTAGGGAGCAAAACTAGGTCTGGGGACACATGCATGGTTTCTAATATAGTGAATGTTTAGCTTACCCTGATTATCACAAAATCAGTCAGCAAGAATATTTGCAACCTTGAGTACTTTTATGCTGTAGCTTAACCCTAGGGAGAGATTGTGGTAGCCCTGCTGGGTTTGGGTATAAACTGCCAACCCTAGTTCCCACAGCAGTGGTTATGCTTAGGACAGCTAGGAGAGGTATAAGGAGAGGCACTGCCCTAGACATAAACTCACAAAGACAGTATAGGCAACAACAAGACAAGCATATGGCAAGCAAAATAAAGACAGTACTTAAGAGAGCCATTCTTTTGTCTTATAGGCATATTCATTAATTACTTAGAAAATGACTTACATTTACCAAGACTGTTAACATGTTCAATATCCCTCTGCATATGATCTAGAATAGAAAAGATATCATCATATTCATCAGGCATATAGGTACAGTAGTTAATACTAGTTGATGCACAAGTTCCTTTTTGAGCTGCAGTTAATAGCTCTAAGCTCCAGATTTGCAATACCTTACATGCTATCTCTCCATGGGAGCAGGCCGTAATGCCAATTGTGTTTAAGTTCTACTCACAGCACTCTGGTGATCATTGTTCCACTTGGTATGTCCTTCACACAGGCAGCATGCTGCAGCACAGTTGATCCTAGAGAGAAGCTAGGAAGGTAAAGCTCTAGTGTTTCACCAGCCTAATGCATCGCACCATTTGACACTATGAAACCGAGCCAGTCTGGAGGCAATGTCCCTTGTAAATCTGGCCATATTGAGCCTTTGCTGGCTGCTGCAGGAGTCTGAAACTGCAACATACTCTCCATCCACTTCAGGAGCGTGTTCAGAGATGTGGTAGATACTTCTATTGTTTTAGGGGTCAGTGACCAACCTAGCCAATAACTCAAGTGGAGAGATACCATGCAGGGTATTTGGGCCTGACTTGAATGCACAAGAGAGTTTGACAATACTGAAGTCGATCTCTTTTAATCTTTATACACTTTGTAAATACTTCCAATGCAATGTATAACATAGCAAATGAACTTAACTATTTTAGTACTTTACTTTTTACTTCTACACCTTTACCATGATGACGTTAATTAACAGGTATTTTACTTTAGCAGTATAGGAAAAACTACTTTCTCAATTATTTTATGAAAACTGAAGCTTCCCAATGGAATCAAGATTATCTTTCCTTACCACCATTTTAACATGCAGATTGAGGTGGCCTCTGGCAGGTTTCCCTGTTATGAAGTTACTTTTTGTTATTAATATCAGTTTAGGTTTCTATTTAATAATGGTTTCCAAGAATTAGCCATTTAAATACTTCAGATTCGACAGTGCTTTTACAAACTTCTTATGACTGACCATAACCACATACACTAGTTATTTCACTTTTAAATAAGCTTATTAAATTATAGTTAGCAATCAATGAAATTTATCTTAATTTCATTAAACATGAACTTACAATTTTCATCAAGATTTAATACATATAATGTTAATTTATTTAATTGGTATTCTATAAACCTAGAGAGATAACACTCAAGCTAAATAAAATTGAAACCATTATAGTTTATGCAAGGAATGTTCTTTTTCCTTCCTTTACAGGAGGCTAAATCCTCTTTTCTTTAATAAAATTCTAAAACTGTGAATAATCTTAAAAGCATACTGACTGCTAGGTTCTGGAATATATTATAATTGTTTAAGTTGATTTCATTATAATTTAGAAAAGATCTTTCCATAGCTTTCAAGGACTTTTCCTTTACTTACTGAAATTTGGTGATAGGATTATTAACCCATCCTTATTTTAAGGCTGTTAAAAGGTTTAAATTGAGGAATTACAGGACTGATTCTTAATTCCCCTGCATAGAAGAGAAAGTTATAATCTTCCACACCTAGCCTCTCACTCATAGCTTTTGCAAAGAGAAAGTCCTGGGGGCTGGGTAGGTCAAAGAGCTTAGGAAAAATCTTTTCCCTTTCCCAATAGTTTCTATATTCAGATTTCTATATGACCTTTCCATCTGCTTAGCCTAATTTGGGCTCCAGGAATATTCTTTCACATATATAAGCGCATATTTAATTTGTAACAATTTGAATAGAGCTCTTTTAAGAATTTTCATTTGTTAACTTGATATTACCATCCCGATTTATGAAGATATATGCTGAACAAATAGGCACAAATAGAGAATGAGACACAAACACACAACTCACTAATGTTACTTATAATTTTCATTCTCTTATTTAACAAAATAAGTTTAAATTTAAAATAACATTTAAAAGATCTCTTTGAAGGCTATTCTAATTTGCACTGTGACCATGCAGTTTTGCACAAGAGTTTCGTTCCTTTTAATTATTAGCTTATAGCCAAATTGTTCCCAATGCTTTAAAATACAATTTACAAAGCTTTTTCTTTACTTTTTCTTTACTTCAGAGCTTTGCTTATTTCCCATTATGACTTTGACAGACCTTGGATGAGCAAGACTAATTCTGGGATATACCCACTGAAGTCATTGAAGTCTTAGGGAAAACTAGTTTTTGTCATGACTTGCTGCTTTTAGGAATATTAACACTCCAGGTGGGAGGCCCCCCACTCCCCCGTCCTTGGAGATAACAGGACTTTGGTGGCTGCTGGACTGGAAGAGTGGATGACCAACCCCAAGGGTCAAGAATTCCACCAGACAGCAATCTAGTCCACACCTGGAGTCACGAGAAAAAGCAGGATCTTTAATACCTGTGGAAGTACAGGAAACAGGGGTATCTTGCCTTCCCGTGAGCCATGCGGAGGCAGAAGTTGTCATGAAATAATCATAAGCAAAGACAAACTCAGCTTAGAATTAGCATCACACTAGCTGAAGTCTAAGAGCCAGGTGAAGCTAGTAAGCTGGTCACAAAATAATCATAATCAAAGGTAAGTTTAGTTTATAATTACCATTACTATAGCAAACATAAGCAAGAATGTGACTAGACCTGAAGTAACCACAAACAAAGGTAAATTGGTTTAAAATTACCATCGCAGTAGTAGGTTCTAGGCTAAATCCACCCAGTAATTTCAGATATTATCATTGTGATGTTTTTTGTTTTTTTTTTTTACTTTTTCAGGGAGGAAAAGGCTTCCATTTTATTTGACTTTCAGATTTCTTTGGGGATGTATCATTTCCTCCAACGACCTTGTGCTGTTTTATAATAAAATGCATCTATATAATGATCTTAACTCTTTAAGGTACAGTTTCTAGTAAGTTTTTACTTTAGAACAAATTGGGCACTTTTGTTTGTTAACTAAGCAACTAAAACTATTTTATTAGTAACAGTAATGTTGCCAAATTTTTTTGCTTTCCAGCAGTTGAACTAATTCCATGTGATCTCTTTCATACATCAAATTCAATTGTAAGATGGTGTTGAAATTTAAAGACTCATTTTTAGGTTACCTTTTACCATTATCTAATCTGTAACAGGTGAACCCAAATCTGATTTATAAGTTCCTAGGCATGAGCAAACTGGCAAAGTTAAAGCAAGCACAGATTAGAACAGAAGAGAGAATTTTACACTTACTTAGCTTAGGGAAAGACCTGCCTTTAGAATCACCTTAACACAAAGCTCCTAGTGTCTGTCCATGGAAGAAACCTCGTGCAGGACCCTCCAGGAAAATCCCCGGGCAGCTGCTAAGTATGGAGCTAAGGGGAGAGAGAAGCCCTGTCCCCAAAAAGACACGAATTGGGGCTGCTCTGGGGACTGTAGCCCATTAGTTACCTCCCGCAAGAGGTAAAGCCCTGTGAAGCTTTTTCACTGGAAGTTTGGAGTGTTACAAGGTATATTAGTCAGTCAAAGGGGTGCTGATGAAAACTACCAGAATTCTGTTGGCTTTTATAAAGGGTATTTATTTGGTGTAGAAGCTTACGGTTACCAAGCTCTAAAGAGTCCAACTCAAGGTACCATAAGAGGTACTTTCTCACCTAAAGTCTGACGCAAGATGCCGGGTGATGTCTGCGTGGGTTCAGCCTTCCTCCTTCTTAAGGCTCTGTGGTCTCAGGTTCTTCTGATCTCAGCTGTAGGCTGGTTTAAGGCTCGTCACTCTCCCCAAGGCTCGTTTCTTTCCAGGTTCAGCTACTGTGGTCTCTGTGCTAGGTCAGCTGTAGAGTCTCAGGCTCCTCTCTCTTCCCAGGGCCTTGTATATGGAGCACTATCCCTGCATATCTGCTTCTGTGTGTCTACTTCCATGTGAGAGTCTGTTTTATCAACCCAAGGGGGCTGGGACTTGATGCTGAGTCACACTCTAATGACATGGTTGGATCAGAGCCCTAATCTTTAATATAATTTAATCAGACATCTCAGCTGAATCTATTCCAATCAAAGGCTTATCACACCAGAGGAACAGCTCAGCTTACAAACATAATCTATGTATTTCTTTTTGGAATTCATAAATAACATCAAACTTTCACACAAGGGAAAAGGCAGGGAGTTAGGAATAGCCAAGATCTTTTTATCTTAATTGATAGCATATGAGAAGGTTCCTTATTCTACAGAGGACAGGCTTAGGAAATGGCCTAGATCGTGTTTCCCCATGCACTCCCCTTATTAGGCACAACCGAGGTTAGGAGAGGTCGGGAGTGCAGGCTAGGACCGAGTAATTGGCTCCCATGTTAATTAAGAAATTAATCTTACCTGCCACCTCAAGGGTCACCTGAGGCCTCCTGGTTGATGGTTCACATGTGACTTCAGGCCCCTTCCGTCCTCCCCTGGGACAAAACCCCAATGGTCCTCATGGTGAGGCAGCTTGGGGCCAGGTTCCATCCGATGTGGAGCCAGGATTCAGGTAACCCGAGGTGACCAGTGCCTCTAAGAGAGGCAGTTAAAAGGTGAGCCTGTTTGGGACCCTGCGCCTACCTTCTCCATCTTGGCAGCGTGGTCTCGATTGTTGAAAACTGAGAAGGCTGTTTCTAAGAGGGAGTTAATGGAAGTTTAGGGGCCCAGGGAAAGTTTCTGCAGCTTTCTATGGATATCTGAGGCAGGCTGGAGTTCCTAGGAGGAGCTGTCCTTCTCTAGAGTTAAGAGCTACGAGAGGGTGTTTTGTTGCCCCTACCAGCTTTCTTTGAAATAATGCTGGATGTTTAGGTTCTGCCTCTGAATAATTTCCCTGAGCTTTTAATTGACCAGATGGGTGGTACATTTCTTCATCCCCTTTAAGGAGACATGACCATGTGGTCTCTGGCCCTCAGATCAGTCAGTCCTGTCCTTCTCTCTTACACAGGTTTAAATGGAATTCAAGGTCTCATACAGAGCTCACTCTTGGCCATACTATGGCCACATGGTGTGGCAGGAAAAGATTAGCCTTTTAGGCTATCAGTAGACATGTTGTCCCAATTAGAAGCCACCCATTATCCTAGGGGAGGATAAACCCATTTGTCAGTCTGGGTGGCATCCCACCGCTAGACCTGGTTGAACGGATTGCTTGCCAAGCCAGCATCCTGGAGGTCGGGAGCGCTGCTCACTGTCTATACATTCCGGGAACTGGGAACTTTATGTCTCTGGGTGTCCCCAGAGCCTTAGAGGTCTTAGAAGACTTCTGGGTCTGGTTCTCAGACCTTAGCTCCCAAACCAGGCTTTCTCCCTCGGAATGGGACTGGCTAGGGACCTTTCTTTTGCCTATTTTGCAGAGGTCTTAGGAGAAAGCCATGAGCAAGCTCATCTCCTGGCCACTTCCAGGGTCCAGGTTCTGCAGTTAAACCCAACATTAAAAGGCAATTAAGAGGGAGCAGATGTGGCTCAAGCAGTTGAATGCCTGCTTCCCACATGGGAGGTCCTAGGTTCAGTTCCTGGTGCCTCCTTAAAACCAAAAAAAAAAAAAACAAACAACAAGCAAACAAATGAAAAAAAACCAACTCAGGGGAGCTGATGTGGCTGAGTTGCTGAGCGCCGGCTTCCCATGTTATGAGGTCCCGGGTTGATTCCTCAACTCTGGTACCTCAAAAAAAAAAAAAAAAAGCCAATTAAGAAGCAGAGATTGTTCTGTGGCTTACAGGCAAACAGCCTCAGGGGCCCCAGAGGTAATGGTTTAAGAGGAATGTCAAGGTCTCCTGAGGGCTGAGTAAGGAACAAACCTCCCGGCACTGTCAGGGTGAGAATCTCGGCGGGGCTCAGTGCCTCGCTACTAAAACAAAAGAGGGCACAGACAGGCCTTAATTGAAAACTCACCAGTCTTCGCGGGACACCATTTGCCTCTCTGTCTCCTGGCTGGCTCACCAAATAATGTTACTGGAAGGCTCTGGGTTTTGGACTTCCAGGTTCTTGGCTTATGACGCATAAAAGAATTTAAGGACGCACCACAGGGTAGGCAAGGGAGTAAAGAATTTATTAAGAAACAAGAAAATGAGAAAAATACACGGTCTGAGGCATGGACCACGGGTGTACTGCGAAATGAGACATGTGCGTGGGACCCCAGGTCAGAGCTTTTTAAAGGCTCTCCTCCAACCCCAGCTGTTCTGATTGGTGGCCCCACCTGTCAGTTTCTCAGGGGCCAATGGTGAGGCCTTTTGAGGGTGTCCGGGGCTTTCCCTTGACCCCTAACGGGATTCTCATTCCAAATGGGATTCTCACTCCAGGGTCTCACGAGATCCCTCAGGAAGTTTCCGGGTGGGGTCTCAGGGCTATGCGGTCTGCCAGGTCTTCAGCTGGTGACCCAGGTTTGCCCTTTCCCTTTACCATCCTGCCTCACTTCAGTGGGTTGGTGCCCAGTCTCCTGGGTCAATATATGTAAAGCCTTAATATATGCTTGGTTCAGAGAAAGGACTCTCTAAGTATTAGCTATTGTTATTATTATTAGAGAGACACCAAATTTCTGCAGCCCATATGCCACCTTGAGGCTTTTTTGGAAAGAAGACAGGGCATATAAACTTAAATAATATATTCATCCTAACTCATCAGCATATAGGCAGAGTCTTTGGGAAGGGAAAAGTTATTTTGTAGACTGATGGCAGGGGATGGGGATGTTATCTCATCTCCCTGGTCCCCTTTCCTAACTCCTTCCCCCACCCCCCCACAGCATCAGAGGAAGCCCCGTTTCCTTTTTGAAGGCGAAGTGTTTGGGAGAAGCATCCAGATGTCATGAGCCTCTAGCCATCTGCCTCCCTCAGTTTCCTCGAAGTCCCCTGGGCCTCTTTGCTCTTATTCCCTTGGCAGACTTACTCAAGAGGCACTTGACTTAGGAAAAGTGTACAGTGTTGGGGGAAGGTGGGGTGCTTCTTGCGGGCAGCCTTTCAGGGTAGGGGTGGGAGGGAGGGCTTCCAGCTCCCTGGGGCAGGAGCCGCTTTATACCTGTTTAATTGTGAATTGGTCTACGGGCTTTGACAGAGAGATGCCGAGCGCCTTACAGAGTGCCTGACGTTGTCTGGGGCGGCTGAGGAGGCGACACATGAGCTCAGATCTGAAGGATGAGGAGGCATTCATCAGCAAAGAGGCTGGCATGGGGCAAGGAGAGGGCAGGCAGGGCTGCAGCCCCAGAAGAGAAATCGAGGCCTGGGAGAGAAACTGAGGCCGACTGCAACACTTATTCTGAGCCCATGGGCTGCTGGGAGTCAACATGGAAGCCCCTTGTCTGCTACCCATCTGCCCTGTTCAAGTTTCTCAGGCCACTGCTGCAGTAATTGACCTGGGCAGAGGCTTGGGGTCAGGGGGAATCGGTACTAATCAGCACTGGGCAGCTGAGGAGCCCCCGGGGAGGGAAACCAGACAGACACTGACACGCCGAGCTTTTTTTTTTTAATTGGAGCACTTGTAGGCTTCCAAAAAATTTATGCAGAAAAAGACAACTTTCCCATGTACCCCTCACACACACACACACACAGTTATCCCTATTTACATTTTGCATTAGTATTACATTTGTGTACTTTTAAGTGTTGGAATGATATTATTCTAATCATTAACTAGAATCTATAGTTTACATTAAGATTTTCTCTCCATGTTGTACCGTTCAATACTATACTGGTAACATATGTACCACATAAAATTAATCATTTTAGCCCCTTTCAAGTATACAATTTTGTGGTTTTAATTATATTCACAGTGTTGTGCTCCTTTCACTAACATCCCTTATCAGAACTTTCCCATCACCCAAAACAGAAACCCTACACTCATTATGCATTAACTCCCCATTCCTCCTTCCTGACCCCACCCTGAAACCTGTACCCTGCTTTCTGTCCCTAAGCATTTACACACTCTAGCAGTTTCTTTTAAGTGGAATCATATAGTATCTGTCTCTTTGTGTCTGACTTACATCACTCAGCATGATGTCTTCAATGTTTATCCATGCAGTGGCACATATTGGAGCGTCCTTCCTTTTTGAGGTAATAATCCATTGTATGGGTGTACCACATTTTGTTTATCCATTCTTCCATTGACGGGCATTTGCGTTGCTTCCTCCTCGTGAATCATGCTGCCAGGAACAACGGTGTGCAAATATCTGTTTGAGTCCCTGCTTTTAATTCTTTGGGGTATATTGCTGGGCCATATGGTGATTCTCCACTTAATTTTCTGCGACACTCCTAGCTTTTTGCCAACTCTTGGCATCTCTAGCTAGGACTACAGATTCGTGCTTCTCAAACGTTAACACGCACAGGAATTGCTGAGGGATTTGTTCAAAGGCGGATTCTGCCTCAGTAGCTCTAGGGTGGGTGCTGGGTCGCTGCGTCTCTAAAAGTGCCCAGGTATCCAGGGCATGTAACTGTGAATCTTGACATTCCATGGGTTAGGAGAGGGGGGTATCATGGGCCCTGGGGGGCTGGGGAGAAGGGAACAGTCAAGATCTAATGGGTTGTTTGGTGGTCATGGGGAAGGTTTTTCATTACCTTTCAGTAATGGACACAGGACATGGTAAATATCATCAAAATTATTAAACTGTATCATCTAAATTGTAAACTAAAAAAAAATAAAAGTGCCCAGGTAATGTCCATGCTGGGGGTCTGCAGACCACCCTTTGAGGAGTGAGTCCATAGGGGGCCCAGGAGGTACATCAGGGTGGGTGACGATCATATTTGTTATAAAACAACAACAACAAAGACAGCCAACTTCTCTAGCAGTGGTTCTCACCCCTGCACTTCATTAGACTCCCTAACCCTGTCTCTTCATTAATACTCCCTGGGAGACTTCTTAAAAATCCTCATACCCAGGCCTCAGCCCAGAGAATGAAATCAGCATCTTTGGGGTGGGGCCTTGGGCATCTGTAGTTTTCAGAGCTCCCCGGGTGGTGCAGCCTGAGTTAATAAGCATTTGTCTATACCATTCTGCCTCCTTCCCCTGCCTCAGTCTGCTTGGAGGTCTCCCAAGCCCCTCTGTGGGAGTGAGTTCCAAGGCACCTGACCACTGTTTTTCATAATGGCTTGGCCTTCTGCAGCTCTAGCATCAAATTGGTTAATTGAATCTGCTGGTGAGATGAGATATGAGAGAGAGAGAGAGAGAGAGAATATGAGATGGGAGGCCTGGAGGGCAGTGCTGCCACCCATCTTGCCTCGGAAGAGCCCAGGGCTGAATGGGGAACAGAGGACATGCATTAAAAAGTGCTGGGGTTTGGGAAGTGGGCCAGTGGAGAAGCTGAGGGTTTCCAGCAATAAAGAGAAGTGGAAGCCAGTCCCAGAGCGTCAGAGCCATTCAGAGAGAGCCAGAAACTCCCTTGAGATGGAGAGATGTAGATTTACTCTGGGGCAAGGATGTTTCTCAGCAGCCCTGCCCCTGGCCCCAGGCTGTGCCTCCTCTCTGCAGCCCCTCCTTCTAGCCTAGCTTGGCAGGCTCCAGGCCCAGCTGAAATAGACAGTGACTGGCAGAGCTCTGCCTCCTAGAGAGAGGGTTGCATGGCTGTTTGGAGTATGAATTGGAGGTCAGATAGAATTTGGCTCAAATTTCTCCTTTCCCACTTTTTTGTTTTGTTTTGGTCCTGAAGCCTTTAACACAATAAACAAAATACATTTACAATACAAATGTTTAGCTTTCAACAAAATTTTTTAAAAAACAAGCACACATTTCACAAGATGCAAAACCAGGAAACAGGTTCCTTGGAGACACCCTGTTCTACAAAGGAAGAAGGTGAAGTGAACTGCAAGGAACAGAAAGATACTCTCACCCAGACACTGTGCCAATTGGCAGGAGGGCACAGGGAAAGAAAAATGATGGGCACCACTTAGCAAGCATGTGACCGTGGAAAACTGAGATCTCTTTTCTGAACTTCAGGTTTCTCCTCTGAGAAAATACCTCATTTGAAAAGCTTTAAATCATGCCTTGTACCTAGTTAATGCTCAATAAACACCAGATATGCTGATGATGACCGGAGAATCTGTCCTAGAGGAGCAGATCTTGGAATTATACAGACCTAGGTTTGGGTCTCAGCTCTATCATTAACCAACTGTGTGTCCTCAAGCAAGTGACTCCACCTCTCTGAACCCCAACTTCCTCTTGTGTAAAATGTAGCAGATCATTTATTATGGGTATTAAAGGTAAAACAGCAGGTAGGCAGGCCCAGCCACTCAGAAAATCACAGCTGCTGTTTTTAAAATAGCAGTATGTGAGAGAGTTGAAATGCTGGCACTTTTGAGGTTCATAGCTCTATCCAGTTGCCTGTGGTTGTCTTCCCAGCATCTCCCACACCTAATCACCATCACCCAAAAGCTGCCAGCTGGTACAATGCCTGGCAGGCAGGGATTGACACTAAGTCTGTGCCAACCCAGCTGCAGAACCAGGCCAGTTTCTGCTCCTGCATTTCCCTGGGGTTGGGACTATGTGTGAGAAAGGCCAGAGCAAGAGCTGGCAGTAGGCACTTGGCTCCAGAGCCAGACCCAGTCACACAGTAAGTAAGTGGCAAAGTGGGACTGGGGAGATTAAAGCCTCAGCTTTTCAGCCAGAAGACCTGGGAGCCAGAGTAACAGGGAGATTACAGAGAGGCGGCAGCTCCAGAAAGGGATCCCCCAAGTTGTTTTTGAGCTACTGGTCTCACCCCAAGCTGCACGTAAGTGGATCTGATTCTAAACAGTGTATCAAAGGCTTTGAGAACTGAACTACAGGATAGATCGAAAACTTCTCAGGATCCAGATTGGTCCCTGAGGGACACACACAAGATGCAGATCTGAATAGCACTTAAAAGCCTTTGAAAACTGAGGGAATTGGAATAACAGCCCACAGAAGGCAGGTCAGAACTTGTGGTCTGAACCCAGCCCAGTCAATTGCATTCTAATACTAAAAAATTAACATTTTCAACAGGATTTAAACAAGACTCTGAGTCTTATAACTGATATATTCAAATTGTCTACAATATAATCCAAAATTACTTAATTTACAAAGAACCAGGGAAGTCTGACAAATTCTCAGAGAAAAATATAATCAAAAGATGCTAATTGTGAGATGGGCCAGATGGCAGAATGTTCAAAGAGTTAGAAACAGCTATTATTATCATGCTCCAAGAAGTAAGGTCAACCCTCTTGAAAGGAACGGTGAAATAGTTATCAACAGATCAGCAGAGAGATAGAAGATTTAAAAAAAGAACCAAGTGAAAATTTTAGAGCTGAAAAATACAATAACAAATAAAATGTTTGCTGAATGAATTCAGTAGCAGAATGGAGATGGCAGAGGAAAGAGTTAGTGAACTTGAAGTTCTATCAAGAGAAATTATCCAATCTAAACAGTAGGGAATAAAGAGATTGGTAAAAGAAAAAAAGTAGTAGTCTCAGGGACCTATGGAACAAACTAAAAATGTCATGTGAGTCCCAGGAGAGAAGAGAAGCAAAGGGGAACACTGGGGTGAGGGTGGGAGGTTCAGCCACAGAAAACCCTAAATTCCTCCCCAGGTTTGCTAGACCTCCAACTCAGCAGAACCACTGAGGTTCTTCCCTTTGCAGAAAAGAATTAGTAAGTCATGAAGGGGCAGTATGGTACCATGGTTAAAGTCAGCTAAACCTAGCTTCAGTTTCTTACTCTGTGTGACCATGGACATGTTTTTTTCTTTTCTTTTTTTTTTTTAATTAGAGAAGTTGTGGGTTTACAGAAGAATCTTGCATAAAATACAGGGTTCCCATATATAACACCTTGCATTGGTACAGTACATGTAGCAGTTTGGCATTGTTTATGAATTCCAAAAATAGTTATTGGATTATGTTTGTAAACTGGTCTGTCAGAGGTATCACTTTTAATTGATTAAATTATGATTAGGACTTTGATTGGGCCACGTCAGTATGGCATTGAGTTCCCGCCCCCTGGTAGGTGGGGACTCAGAGAGAAAAGACATGGTAAAGGACAGAGTTGGGATTTTTTGATGCTGGAGTTTTGAGCTGAAGCCCAGGAAGTAAGCACATAGAGGAGCAGAGCAGCTGAGCCTGGAGAGAATTGAGCCCTGTGGAGAGAGACAGAGCCAGTCCCCTGACAGTCTACAGTTGGCCTTGTGGAGAGAGCAGGGCAGCTGAGCCTGGAAAGAAACAAGCCCTTGGAAGAGAGGAACTCAGGAAGCCTGAACTCTTGGCAGATGTAGGCAGCCATCTTGCTCCAACACATGGCAAAAGACTTTCATGAGGGAAGTAACTTATGCTTTATGGCCTGGTAACTGTAAGCTTCTACCCCAAATAAATATCCTTTATAAAAGCCAACAGATTTCTGGTTGATTTTGCATCAACACTCCTTTGGCTGACTAATATAGTACATTTGTTAAAATTGATGAAAGTACTCACTCCTCCCCACCCCCAATGGCTCCCTTGTCTATTTGCTTGTTGTTTTTGCTCATTGTCTGCTTATTGTCTTCTTTAGGAGGCACCAGGATTGAACCCAGGACCTCCCATGTTGCTCAACTGCTTGAGCTACATCTACTCCCCCAACATTATTTTAAAATTGTACTATTAACTGTAGTCCACAATTTAACTTAGGGTTCCCTGTGTTATGCAGTTCCATGGATTTTTTAAAATCTAGTAACGTATATACAACCTAAAATTTCTCCCTTTTAACCCCATTCAAATATACAATTCAGTGTTATCAATTACACTGACAATGTTGTGCTACCATCACCACCATCCATCACCAAAACTTTTTCATCATCCCAAATAGAAACTTACCTTTTAAGCCTTAACGCCCTATTCCCTACCCCAACCTCATCCCCTGGTAACCTATATTCTAAATTCTGACTCTATGAGTTTTCTAATCCTAATTTTTTAAATCAGTGAGACCATTCAACATTTTTCCTTTTATGTCTGACTTATTGCACTCAACTTTGTGTCTTCAAGGTTCATCCATGTTGTCACATGTATCAGAACTTTACTCATTTTTACAACTAAATTATATTCCATTTTGTTTATATACCACATTTTGTTTGTCCATTCATTTGTTGATGGACACTTAGGTTCCTTCTATTTTTTGGCACTTGTGAATAATGCCTCTGTGAAGATTAGTATGCAAATCTCTGTTCAAGTCCCTGCTTTCAATTCTTTTGGGTATATGCTGGACCATATGGTAATTCGATACTTAAGGTTCTGAGAAATTGCCAAACCATCTTCCTCAGCAGCTGCACCATTTTACATTTCCACCAGCAATGAATGAGTGTTCCTATTTCTCCAACACTTGTTCTTTTCCATAGTAACTCAGCAGGATATAATGTCGGAGGTCAAATTGACAGAACTTGTTTAGATTTAGAGGCTAATTCTTTCCCTTGGCCAAATGACTTAACTCCTCTGAAGCAGGGTTTCCTTGTCTATAAATCCTAGTTCACACTTCACAGGGCTGCTGTGCAGACAGAAGGCAAGGATGTGTATAAAGTGTGCATGCAGTAAGAGCTCGGTGAATCGTGGTCTTGAACCTGGATGTGGGCAGAGGCCAGAACTCCAGCCAAGGGGTTAGGAAATGGACGTGGAGACCCTGGGGCTCTTCCGTGGCTGAGCACAGTGCCCACAGGGTCACCTGCCCCCCAGCCCCCCACCCCCCTTCCAGATTGCTCCTTGAGGCTGCTGAAGTCCACCCAGGAGGTAAGACTGGGCCGGGTCTTAAATGTTCGTTCTGGGTTCCAGTGGCAGCCTTGACGACTAGGCCAGCTGCCAGGGTTCCTGGGATCTTTATTCCCTTTGAATGGCTGTTTAATGATTCTGGTGCCTTTGGATGGAGACTCCTTCCAGGCAAATCCCCATGGAGGAGATCATCAGGGAGCTGAGAATTTAGCCAACCACCCAATCTCTGCAGGGCCCCAGTAGTAGGAAAGGGGAGCCTGCAGAGTCCAGGTCTCAGCCTTGCCTGTGCCTCGGTACTGGCGAGAAGCAGTCTTGGCTTGGCAGCCAACACCGCCACCTCGGGGGGGTTGAGATTATCTTTCCCAGACATCCCTTCTGCCTAGAGCCTAACCTTGACTTCACCAACCATAGCTGCCAGTCAGTGGGAGAAGGCAACCTTTAAAATGCCAGAGCCCACAGGGCACAAGCTTTACTGTTGCTTGGCTGCCTACATTTCAAGGAAAGCTTTTTGCTGCAGTGAAAATAGCTTCAGCTTAGAAACCAGAAAACCAGATATCGAGAGCTTTTTCGCTGTATCACCTTGAGCAGAACCTTTTAATCTCTTGGAGCCTCAGTTTTGTATTTATCAGATGCATATAAAATCTGCCTGAAAGGGTTGTTGATTTCGTACTGAACAATAATAACAGCAGATACTTAGTGCTTCCTAGATACCAGGTACTGCTCCAAGTGTCTCACGTGAATTAACTCATTTAATCCTCATAACAATGCGATGTATAATACAGGAATCATCATTATCATTATATGGATGAGGAAACTGAGGCACTGATAGGGTACATAGCTTGTCCAAAGTCCCAGAGCCAGGATTCAAACCAGGTAGTCTGGATCCAGAATCTGGAGTCTTAGTCTCAGGTATTTATCAAGCTCCTACTCTATTGAGGCACTACTCTAATTGCTGGATAAACAACAGGGAGACAGCAGTAAATCAGCCTTTCATGGTACTAGCATTCTGGTTGGAGTGAAACAAACAATAAACACCTAAATAATCATGAGCCAGGCCAACAGAGAGATCCTGGAGCACTACTGTAAACTGGGTAGTATAAGCTGGGAAAGGGCCAGCTGCAAATATGGGGGAGAGGAACACTCCAGGGGGAGGAAACAAGTGCAAAGGCCCTGAGGCAGGGATGAGCTTGTTTTGTTCCAGGAAGAGAAAGAAGGCCAAAGTGACAGAGCATAGTAAATGAGGAGAATGAATTATGCAATGAGGTGAAAGCAATAAGTTGGGTCCAGGGTAAGTTGCTTAGATGATAAGTATTTACTGAGCACCTACTGTGTGCCTAAGGCTGTTAAGCATCAAGAAAACAGAAATGAACAAACAAAACAAATGTGGTTTCTGTCTTCATAAAGGGTTATCTACAATGGCACACATGTGAAGACTTACTTAGTACATGGCAGGTGCTCAGTGAGTGAAAGTTTCTTCTTTTCTTGTTTTTTCAGTCCACATGAAAGTCAGTTCCCTAGGGTTCTGCTCGCTGCAGCCCCCTGCCCCCATTAAAGCAGGACACAATGTAGTTGGTTTATAATGGAGATCATTTTTAGAGACAGCCTTAGGCAAGTACATTATTTGTCAACTGTTGGCCATGCATTTTGGATCCCAACTTACAGAACAGGTCCAGGAAGAGAGTCCACTAAGGATTTTATTCTGCTTAATTTTCCTGGGGCTGGAGAAGCAGAAGAAAGGCAGCCTGGGGGAGATTTGCTGGTGGATCCCCCTCTGAGCCTTGCTCTGGGTCACTCTTGGCCTCTTGGTAGCATCTTTGGGAAGGAGGGGCCAGGACACTTAAGATATGCCTGGGCCACCTGTGATAAAATGAGGGGTCCCAACCTCATTACAGGAAAGGTCCCTAAACCCAACATGTCCTCAAGACATTTGAAGACCAGGGCAAATCATTCCTTCCCAGATTATTGAGTGTGGCTTGGAAAGGAAGTCACGAAAAGATAGCGGGTGAGGCTCCTGACTTGGGCTGGAATTCAGTGGTATCTCTTCTTCCCATGAATTGTAACAGCCCACATTTATGAAAGGTTTATTAGATTTCAGGCACTTTCTAAGCTCTATCTCAATCGATCCTCACAACCACCAAATGAGGAAGGTACTGTTACCATCCACATTTTTTTTTTTTTTTATTTTTTATTTTTTTTATTTTTTTTACCATCCATATTTTTCAGAGGAGAAAACAAGCTCGGAGAGCTCCAGTAAGTTGCTAAAAGTCACTTTATTAGTTCAGGTCAGGCTAGCTGCTCTAACAGATCAACCACCAAGGTTTTTTGGTTTAACATAATAGAAGCTTATTTATTGCTTGTGCAATAGTTTGTTTCATGAGTGGCCTTCTGTGCAGTGACTCAGTGACCCGGGCACCTTCCATCTTGTCGCTCTACCATCTTTTCAGGCCTCAGAGGGCTTCACTCCCATCTGGTGGATGGAGATAGAGATTGAGGATTGCCTGGGAAGTTTCTATGGGTGGGGCCAAGAAATAACATACATCTTCCACTTCCACTCACATTTGGTTGGCTAGACCTCCCTGCAAGGGAGGCTGGGAATGTAGTCCACCTGCGTGTCCCGGAAGACGAGCCCTGCATGGTGATTGGGTGATGGTCTCTGCCACAGTCATCCAGGACTTAAGAGGAGGAGCCAGCCTGTGTGCTGAACAAGCTTGCCTGACCCTTCCCTGAATACCCGCTGCTTCTGATTTCATGATCAAGGTCAACAGTGGGGAATTCCCATAGCACCAAATTCCAGGTTTGGGGAATTCAGCCTCACAAGAGCAATACTGGTGGTGAATTCACCAAACACCTTTTGACTGGCAAGCCCCTGGCACTGGCTGACTTATGAAGGCAGTTGGAACTGTGGTCCTTGATCGGGGGCGATTTTGCACCCCAGGGGACATTTGGCAATGTCAGGAGGTATTTTGGTTGTCCAATTGGGGGGTGCTCTGGCATCAAGGGGTAGAGGCCAGGGATGCTGCTAAACACCCTGCAATGCACAAACAGCACCCCTCCCCCCAACAGACAATGAGCTGGCCCCAAATGTCAGTGGTACAGAGTGAGACTCCAGTCTCCTGGAGTGTGCTAGATGGGGTGGGGACCTGTGCCGGCAGCTGTGAAAGGCAGGTTGGCATGGGCTTGGAGCCAGGCAGCTCCTGTTTGAGGCTGGTTTATTCCTCTTTTGGCATTTTAATCCCTCATCATTCCCAGTGGTTTCTCTTTGGCCGCCTGAGTGTTAAGAATTCAGGAGCAGAGCAGGTCGAGTGAATTCATGCTCGTTCGCGCAGATATTTCAACTGGCTTCTCTGTCTCTGCCCATGAAAACTTGGGCAAACAGAAATATTTTACTCTGCAAACAAGCTCCGTGTCCCACGTGGTATGGCCTGGGTTGATGGAATGCAGCTTGGCTCAGGGGGAGAGAGGGTGACCAGTAGTCTTGGGAAGATGAGCGGAGGGTTGTTAACTCAGGAAACCCCTCCCCTACCTTATGGTTTATGGGTTCATGTCATCACAGGTAGTGACGTGAAGAGATGTGGAAGGAGTACTGATGGCTTGTTTATATTCTTATTGTAAAAGGAGATATATATAGATGTAGATATATAATACAACCATACAGGAAGGAGTAGAATAAAAAGTGGAAGTCCCTTATTTCTCCTATGTAGAGTAACCACTCATAACAATTTATTGTAGCCTCCTTCTAAGAATGTATGTGCATATGTATACGTGTGTGTGTGTGTATGTGTTTGTACGTGTAGTTGAGTCTCACTATTCCTGGTAGTCATGTTCTATAGGCTTTACAAACACAGAATTAGCAAATGCTGAAGCATTACTCCTAGGAGAAATAGAGTTGGGTTCTTGTGAGCCTCTGTTCACAACATTTCCATTACCTGATTGATACATAACCTTGTTTTATGTATGTTTCTGTTTAAAGACACCTTATTTAATGTATATTGTTGATTTGTTAACACTGAACTCATGGCCAACAGCACTATAGCCCCTGTCTAAATGATGCTTATCTCACACGTGAATTTTCTCCATAAGGCACATCATAGTCTTCTTGCACTTAGGAACACTAGACAGCCCTTCAGCACTACACTTGAGGACCATTTTGAACATCGAAGTCACCAACACAAAACTGTGAAAAAGCGTGGCACTAAATATATCATACGAGGACACTTGCTTATATTATGGAAGCTGAACCAAGAAGGCAGAGCATCGCCTTGTTCAACCTCAGTTGGAAACGTGCGCTTCAGGTGACTCAAATTTTTCACCATTCTGTGCATGTCCATGAATGACCATGGAAACATTGCCAAGTATTGATTTGGGGGTTACAAATAAATGTTAGTGAGTAGATGAATTTGCATATATGGAATCTGCAAATAATAAGGATCAGCTGTACACATATATATGCACGTATACATATGCACACTCATTTGTTAACATCCCAAAAATATATATATACTCTTCTGGTGCAACTTACTCTTTTCATCTATTATGTCTTGGACATTTTTCCCTATTGGCCTTTATTTATTCATTCAACAAATATTTGTTGAGAGCCTTTTTGTGTCAGGCACCATGGTATACCAGTGAACAAAACAGACAAAAATCCCTGTTTCATCAAGCTAATATTAGAATGTGGGAAGACTGGCAAGAAACCAAACATGTAACTGAACCATGCAATTTAGTAGATGGTGTTAAGTGCTAAGGAGAAAACGAATGCCGGGAAAGGGGATAGGGAAGAGGTACGGTATTTTTAAGGGTGGCCAGAGAAGGTGGTATTTGAGCCAAGACTTAAAGGAGGTGAGGGGTGAGCCATGTGGATGTTTGTGGGAAGAGCATTAGCCAGATGGAACAGCGAGTGCAAAGGCAAGGAGGTCAGTGTGGCTTCTACTTTGAAGACAGAGCTCTCTATTTTTACTGGCTGTGTGATACTCTACCGAGCCAATGAGCTGACAAATAATTTACTTAATCAGTCCCCTGTTGGGAAACATTGGCATTGATTCTTTTTGCTGTTAGAAATGTTGGAGTTCGGGGGTCGGATGTGGCTCAACTGGTTGGGCATCTGTCTCCCATATGGAGGGACCCGGGTTCGATCCCCGGGACCTCCCGGTAAAAAAAAAAAAAAAAAAAAAAAAAGAAATGTTGGAGTGAGCACCCTTACATCTCTTTCTGGATGTGTCCAAATGTACTGGGAGCTAAAATGCTAGCAGTGGGATTGCTGGGTCAAAGCATTCATGTTTTTCCATCTTAATAGTTATTGTCAAAATTTGCCATCTCTTTTAGTTTCCCAGGGCTGCCGTAACAAATGACCACAAACATGGCAGCTTAAAACAAAAGATGTTTAGTCTATCATAGTCCTGGAGGCTAAGCATCTGAAGCCAAGGTGGCTACAGGGCCAGCTCCCTCTGAAGGCTCCAGGGAAGAGTCCTTCTTCCCCCTCCAGCTTCAGTGGTGGCTGGCAGTGCTTGGAGGTGCTTGGCTGGCAGCTGCATCATTCCAGTCTCTGCCTCCATTGTCACATTCTTCCCTTGGTGTCTCCTCTGTCTCCATATCCAAATCTCTGGATCCAGCATGACCTCATATGAACTTGATCACATCTGCAAAGGCCCTATTTCCAAACAAAGTCACATTCACAGGTACCAGGAGTTAGGACTTCAGCATATCTTTTGGGGGAACATAATTCAACACACAATACTTGATCCAAAATCAAGTGACACAATTTTTATTCTTTTGTGTCTTCTCAAAGCGTGAAGTTGCAACAGATGACTTGGGCACGTTTTCCAGCTTCTTTGTGGCTGGAAAGTGGAGGTCCCAACTCCTGCCTCCCAAAGGGTTCCTGGGAGGATAAAATAAGCAAGCTTTTAAAAATGATTAAGTGCTGGAAAACTATGGGGTGATATTTTGATCCTTCCTCTTTATTTTTATTTTTAATTGTGTAATAATTCAAACATACAGAAAAATACAGAAAAAAAATTTGCTGGCAGCCATGGGCCCACTACCCAGATCTGCTTCAGATTTTATTTTCATTTTCATTTCTCAGTTGGCATAGAAAAAACAGCCCCACATTTGTTGATGGCTTCAAAAATCTGGGGAGTGGCTATTATTTTTTTAATAAAGTGAGTGAAAAATTGATAAATGGACTTCATCAAGATTAAAAACTTTTGATTTTTCAGAAGGCATAGTTAAAACAAACAGGCAAGCCATGCCCTGAGAGAAAATTTTTGCAAAGCATATATCCAACAAAGATCCTGTATCCAGCATATATAAAGAACTTTTATAAATCAATAATTAGACCAACAACCACAACCCAATTCAAAATGGGCAAAAGATTTGAACAGACACATTTCACAAAGGAGGATACACAGATGACGAAGAAGCACATGAAGAGATGATCCACTTCATTAGTCACTAGAAATGTGAATTAAAACCACAGTAAGAGGGAAGCAGCTGTGGCTCAATTGGTTGGGCTCCCGTTTACCATATGGGAGGCCCAGGTTCAATTCCCCGGGACCTCCTGGTGAGGGCAAGCCAGCCTGCGAGGCACAGTGAGCTGACACAGCAAGATGACGCAACAAAGGGAGACAAGCAGACACAGAAAAATGTGCAGCAGATGGACACAGAGCACAAGCAGCAAGGGGGGGGTAAATAAAAAAAATTTTAATTAATTAAAAAAAACCACAGTAAGATACCGCACTAGGGGGGCAGATGTAGCTCAGTGGTTGAACACTTGCTTCCCATGTATGAGGTCCTGGGTTCAATCCCTGGTACCTCAAAAACAAACAAACAAAAAATACAGCTGTGCGATTATACCAAATACCATTGATTGTATGCTTTGGATAAATTGTATGTTTTATTAATATGTATTAATAAAATTGATTTGTTAAAAAAAAAAAAAAAGCAAAGATACCACACTACACCATCACTAAGACAGGTAAGTTTGAAAGCCTGAAAATTCCAAGTGTTGGTGAAGATATAGAATAACTGGAGCCCTCATACATTTCTGGTGGGAATACAAGATGATATAGCCGCTTTGGGAAACAGTATGGCAGGGCCTTATAAAGTTAAATATACATATTTATGATGCAAGTCAGCAGCTCCACTTCTAGATATTTCCCCAAGAGAAGTGAAAACATGTCCACAAAAAAAATCACATACCCAAATGTTCATAGCGGCATTATTCATAATAGCCAAAAAGGGGAAACAAGCCAAATGTCCAGCAATTGGTGAGTGGATAAACAAATTATGGTACATCTGTACAATAGAATACTGCTCAGCAATAAAAAGGAAAGAGGTACTAACACAGGGAACACCATGGATAAATCTCAAAACATTATGCTAATAAGGTCAAATGCAAACAACTATACTGTATGAATCCATTTATGTGAAATTCTCATTTACTTTCCCAATTATTTTAGAAGATGAAGGGTGGAAGGTCTGGTTAATTATTCTCGCTCAAGCTGCAACAGGTGTCTTGTAACTGGCTCTGAAGACAATTTGTAGCAAGTATTTCCCCAAAGCAAAGCCAATTATCCTGAAGCAAAAGTACAGAGATGATCCCCACTTAGATGTGTAAATTTTGGTTGGTCGTGTAAAAACAAGCACATTGCTGTGTAGTCACACCTTTAAATGCTTCCTCATAGACAGCGTGATTCACACACAGATCTGAAAGTGATTCTTCAGTCCATATGTCGTCTTAATAAATGCAAATTCCATATGGCTCAGTCCCCACACAGTCACAAAGAAGAGATCTAGAAACTCCAAAGGAGTTTTAAAAGAAATTTCAATCTTTACTTCTGTCTCTTGAGGAAGGAGAAAGAGATCCAATTCATAGCATAGCAACATTTCTCAGAAGTTCCCCAATTCTCTGTCACCTCAAATCTGCTCTGGAATTTCTTTTATTTCATACAAATGCACCTCTAACACGGTAGAGGTGACTTGCTTCCCTCCCCTTCCCCAAGTCTCCCAGCTCTTTGTCCCTGTCTGTGGCAGTCTGATGTTATTTATGAATTCCAAAAAGAGATGTTGATTATGTTTGTAAACTAGTCTGTTCCTCTGGGCCTGATACCCTTTGATTGATTTAAATTCAAAGGCTTTATGTTTACTTGATTAAATCAAGATTAGGGCTTTGATTTGACCACATCATTAGGGTGACTCAGTTTGAGTCCCTGCCCCCTTTGTGGGCTATATAAACTGATATTCAGGCAAGAAGACAGGGAAAGAGTCCCACAGAGGACTAGAGAGAGCTCCATAGACACGGAAGAGGAGAGAACTTGTCAGCATTGACCCTGTGGCCCTGGGAAAAGAGTTGAGCCAGCTGACCTTGTGAAGAGAACAGAGCAGCTGAGCCCTCAAAGAAACAAGCCCTCCAGCCTTGGCCTCCAGCTGAGCCCAAGGAGCCTTAAGAGGAAAGAAAAAGGCTGACGCCTCACAGATATCAGCAGCCATCTTGCTTCAGCACCCCTTTTGCTAATACACTGTCCATTCACACGGCCTCTCATCCCACGTAGGTTTTCCCTTACAGCAGTTTCTCAAACTCCGTACTTGTTGACATTTGGGGCCAGATAATTCTTTGTGTTGGGGGCTGTCCTGAGCAATATAAGATATTCTGCAGCATCCCTGGCCTCTACCCACTCGATGCCAGTAGCACTTTCCCCGCCTCCTCCTGTTGTGACAACCCCAAATATCTCCATACATGGTTAAATGTTCCCTGTGGGGGTGTGTCTTAGTTTCCCCGCTGCTAAAACAAACACCATACAATGTATTGGCTTAAAAAATGGGAATTTACTGGCTCACAGTTTTGAGGCTAGGAGAAGTCAAAATCAAAGTGTCAGCAAGGTGCTGCTTTGTCCCTGAGGACCGTGGCGTTCTGGGGCTGGGTGTCAGCGATCCTTGGTCCTTGGCTTTTCTGTCACATGGCAACACACGTAGCAGTGTCTTCTTTCTCTTCTGGGTTCTGTGAACTTCCGGCTTCTTCCCATAGCTTTTTTCTTTTCTATGTCTGACTTTCAATCTGTTTATCAACTCCAGTTATCCAGATTAAAGCCCACCCTGACTCATTTGGGCCACACCTTAACTGAACTAACATCTTGAAGAGATCTTATTTACAAATGGATCCACACTCACCAGAATGTGGGGTCCGCAATGCAATCCCCTACAGGGAGAATGGGTGAGAATTCACTCTTCTTTTTCAGATGGGAGAAGGAGAACTGCTGCTGAGCTTTGCGTTTCCCTTCCTGCAGCACCACGTGCTGGCTGTGTGACCATGGACACACAACTTCACAAGCCCTCTGAGCCTCTACGCCCTCACCTGCAAATTGAGATATTAACAGCTCCTTCCTAATAGGGCTGTGGTGTGGATTGTTTAAAAAAACGAGTGTATGTTAAGTCTGTGGCCCGGTGCCTGGCACACGGAACTCAGGATTCAGTATTACTGATTTTGTAAATTATTATTATAGACTGCTATCTCAATTATCATTATTACTATTGGAAGGAAAAAAGTGGAGAAAAAAGTTCTGCCTGAGCAGCTGCTGTGAATCACAAATTGAGCCAAGAAAGCTCGAAAAGCATCGCCCTGATGTCATGGACATAAGGTTCTTAGAACCATGAAATGTCAGAACTGAGTGGGGCCTTGGAACCTACGAGCACCCTCCCACTGAGTAAATGGGGAAACTGAGGCTCAGGGAAGGGATATGATCCACCTTGTTTGAAAGAGTAACCTGAAACAGCCTCTAGGTTTCAGAAAGAAGATGAAAAAAGGGCGAGTTCTAGAGTCTGAGGAAGTTTGGGAAAAGTTGAAGGAGAATGGGGTACCACGTTTGTGGGGGCTGTGCCAGAGCTGGCCTGTGGGGAGGGGAGGGCGTGACGCAGGGATGTGTAGACTGCTCTGCATCTCTTTGAAAGGTTAAACTATATATACTTATATAATCCCCTGATGAGATGTGGGGATTCCCCCCACTGTGAGGACTTAGGAAGGACTACAGTGGACCTGGCTGGCTTAATGCATTTTTTTTTTCAGAGATGGGGGAGCAGCTCAACCCAGCATCCAAGAGATGGACGGATTACAGGGGACAGGCAGGAGGTGCTGGGGTTCTTAACCCTGATCCGGGGGCAGCCCTGCAGGCTCGAAGCTGCAAATAGGGGGCAGTGAGAACGAGGGGCGTAATGGGAGGTCCACCATCACCTTGTGAAGCAAACATGCCACATGTGGAGCTGCCAAGTCTGCTCTTGTTGGTAAAGATCAGGAATTTCTTCCCTGTTAATCTGCAGTGTTTATCACACCCACACTCTAGTCAACCAGCTTCCCTTCCAGAGCTGCCTGTCTTGGCAAACTAAATTATCAACCCAAAGAGTTTAGCGCCTGTGGTGAAGAACAAATTCACTTTTAAAGCAAATATCAACATGTGAAAAAGTCTCCCCCTCATCCCCGACTCTCGCTCATGGAACCTGGATTTTCTCACGTCACCTCTCTGAGTCTCCATCTCCCCAGCTGTAAAATGGGCCAGTGATAGCAACTTCACAGGTTCCCAGCCAGGGGAGGTTTTGCTCCCTCCCCACCACCACCAGGGTCCCCTGGTGATGTGAGAAAATCCAGGTTCCATGAGCAAAGGGATGCTTGGAATTTGTCAAGATTAGGGAGTGGATGCCATGTGACCAGGTGATAAAGCAATTTCCTGGGGAAGATGGTGACTGCTTTATAATCTTCAGGGGAGGGGACTTTAAAAGGGGTTTGTGGATATTTTCCAATTACTGAAAGCATTCCCCTTAAACTTGAAAAAGGCTTTAAATGTTTGACTGTCTTTGATAGAAAACTTTTCACACTTGCTTCGGCCCATGAAACAGAACGGTAAGTCTCCGTGTTGATTCAGAGCTGTAATAATGAAAATAAGTGATCACACAGTGAATATCCCTTAGCTGGATGAAGGAATCGATGGTTGTTTGCGCCTTCACCATATGACCCCGTTCTACTGTGCTCTTTTGGGTTCTTTTATCTGCCTGGTGGTTATAGCCCACTAAATTAATTTAAGTCACTTCAGAAGGAGAAACCAGATGACTAAGTTTATTTGAGTTGTGTCTAAATCGGTGAAGAATAAATAGATATCGAGGGGAAGCCCGAGGATTCCTCTGTGTGGATTTTGTGGTGAGTTTCACGGCATCTGCTCTGACTGCTGAGGTGTTGATCTGCCAAGCTCTGGATTGTACAGGGTGTTGAAAAGTTCCTTCCAGAAGTCTAGGGTACACTTAGGGTGCATACATTGCCCTGTAACTTATTAGTGACCATATTAAAATTCGTACCCTATACCAATCAGTAGGCATTTTGGAGTTGCCGTACAACAAAATTTGTAGCTGTCAGTGTTTCTGAAGAGAAGCAATTTAGGGAGCTCGTTGTGTGGATCTGGCTTCCTTGAAAGATGATTTGCTACAAATACTGCTAGTTTTGTCACCAACTAGCTGTGTGACTTGGTTTCCTTCTCTATGAAATGGAGTGGGCAGGGGTATCTGGGTGCACTGTCCCTGAGCCCCTTTCTGGATTCACTACATGTATTCAGTCTTAATTCCCAATTCTCTCCCACACCACACTCCTTAGGATTTACAGAGATGGCAAGTGTCAGTATTCTCCCAGGCGACTTTGATCAAGGAAGTCATTTCTTTCATTCAGCTTCTTATCATTTGCATTTTTAATTTTCAGTTTTCAAAAGACTGTTAAGATTGCCATAAACCATACCCAGTTATTTGCAAGTGCCGAAGCCTACCAATTCACTCAGATGGTTAGAGCCACAACCGCTTCCCATCTGCAAGGCTGAGTCACTTAGGAGCTCCCACCTTTCTGGGGCCAAACAGTCACTAACCAAGATACTCTGCAAATTGGGATAAGGAGCCTAGGATATTAGACTTCCTTCTTCTTCCATTGTCTTCTCCTGGTGATTTAGATGTGGGTTTCCTAATGTCAACCTATTTTTACCTTTGTTTTCCTTACAAAATCACCTACATTTATTTTAAGAAATTCAAACTATATATACCTATATAATCCAGAAAGGGACAAGTTCCCTCTATTTCCCTTCTCTGAAGAGAGCTACTCTTAACAGTTAGGTGAGCATTCCTCCACATACTGTTGTCTATGCATTTATTAACTTTTTTAAAATAAATTAAATATTATTTAAAAAATATTTTTAATATTTAAAATATTAACAAAAGGAACAATGAGGTGGAGCCAGTGGCCACTTGACAGTTTTTGGGTAGGGAGGGGATGAGCAGTTGAAATACAGGGGCTTCTTTGGGAGTTAGAGGTTGTAGGCCATTTTAAATCAGCACACACCACTCAGAACTGAGTGGGAGAGAGTGTGGTCTACAGTGTGATCTGTGGTCTATGGTTGGTGGCAAGGCTCCAGGATGTGTAAGTTCATTGAGGTTGGTGGGCCACACTGTGGGAGATGTTTGTGTGGGATGTGGTGGGAGGTGTGGGAGGTGGGCAACATGGGAATCCCAGTGGGTTCCATGTAATATTTTAGGTAATCTAAGCACCTCTTAAAATATATGTATATATATATATATAAATAAGCAAAAAAAAAAAAAAAAAATTACTGCTGAGAGGGACTAGTAGAGCATAAAGCAGAATCCTTCATTTACTCATGTCGAGAGGCTCCATAGTGATGGCATATATTTTGTGATTGAAGTGGAGTAATCCACAAAGTGTGCATAGGAACAAGCGACCTCAGGCTTTATCATATGTTCATAGAGAATTATTTTAGCTATTATGAATTATGAAGCCCACCATTTTGACCTAATGGATTAAATAAGCTTCTGTGGCTGTTTAATTGTATTTACAATGATCAAAAGTAATAATGTTCATGATTTAAAAATAAAATAATAGAGAATCTCTTTTAAAAAAATATATATATTAACAAAAGGAGATTGTGCTTACATATACTGTTTTGCAACTTGCTTTTGTTACCTAGCAATATGTCTTGGAAATTTTTCCATCTCATAAGTACAGGTCTACCTCGTTTTTAACAGTGATGTGGATTTCCATGATGCTATTGTATCAGAAATTATTTAACTAGAACCCTCTGATCTTTTTAAAAAATTTATTAGAGAAATTGTGGGTTTAGAGAACAATCATGATAAAATACATGATTCCCATATACCCTATTATTAACACCTAGCATTGGTGTGGTACATTTGTTACAACAGATGAAAGTGCATTTTTATAATTATACTATTAATTATAGTCTATGGTTTAACTTAGAGTTCACTGTGTAGTGTAGTTTCATGGATTTTTTTTTTTAATTATTCTATTTCCATATATACAGCCTAATATTTCCCCTCCTTTTAACCACTTTCAGATATATATTTCAGTGCTGTTAATTATATTCCCAATGTTGTGCTACCATCACCACCATCCATTACTAAAACTTTTCCATCATCCCAAATAGAAACTCTACATATGAAGCCTTAACTCCCTATTTGCTATCCCCAGGTAATCTGTAGTCTAGATTCTGACTCTATGAATTTGCTTATTCTAATTATTTCATAACAGTGAGATCATACAATATTGTCCTTTTGGGTCTGTCTTATTTCACTCGACATGATGTCTTCAAGGTTCATCCATGTTGTCTCATGTATCAACACTTCATTCCTTTTTACGGCTGGATAATATTTCATTGTGTGTACGTACCACATTTTGTTTATCCATTCTTCTGTTGATGGACACTTGGGTTGCTTCCATCTTTTGGCAATTGTGAATAATGCCACTATGAGCATCGGTGTACAAATATCTGTTTGAGTCCCTGCTTTCAATTCTTTTGAGTATATACCTAGAAATGGGATTGCCAGAAGAACCCCCAGTCTTAGTCTGGGTTCTTCCCAAGTGGATCCTAAGACCTCAACTTGAGTGCAGGTAGGTTACTAGGAAGTGATCCCAGCACACATGGTGAAGGAGTAGAGAAGTGAGACACAAAAGGGAGGCAAGCCAATCAAGGATGTCCTGATGATGGGTAACCATCATGGGAAGTGGGGCTCCAATCCAGCTGGGGCTCCCCAAGAGACTGTGTGGCGCATGACTTAGAATTGCCCCACTAAAGGGCAAGAAAGCTGGGGCGTCATTCACCAACTCCCATATCTCACTGGTTGAGGATTTTTCCGGGGAGCATCAGCTCCCCTCAACAAGGGGCCACTTTGCATATGGGCTAGGCACACTCCCACTGCCTGGGCACACCCTTAGGCAGAGAGCCGCAGGTGCTCCCAGTAAGCACTGCTGGGTATACCAGAACTATCCAGAGGCTTAATAACATTTTTCTTATTTCCAGTTTTTCATTCTTAAAGTGCTCTAGAGCAGAAGTTGGCAAACTTTTCTGTAAAGGGCCAGATAGTGAATATTTGAGGCTTTGTAGGCTGTGGGGTCTCCATCACAGCTACCCCATTCTGCCCTTGTAAAGCAACCATAGACAATTTATAAACAAATTGGTTTGACTGTGTTCCAATAAAACTTTATTTACAAAAACAGTTGGTGGGCCAGATTTGGCCCATGGGCTGTAGTTTGCCGATCCCTGCTATAGAGAATATCCTTGTACATATATCTTTGCCCATTTGTTCAGCTATTTCTTTGGGATAAATTCCTAGAAGCATAATTCCTGGGTGACGAAGCATGAGCATTTTTATTTTGAATAGAATGAACCTCCCCAAAAGTGGAACCAACTTGCCCTGGCCCCAGCAATGCATGAGAGTGCTTGAGATTTCCTTTCTTAAAAACCCCTTTCCCAAGGAAGCACAACCTGTATCCGTTTACTAGAGATGTTTCTGCATTTTCGTTCTTGAGCTTTGGAGAGGGAAAGAAAGAACATTTTTCCCCAAGAGAAGAAAATCAAATGGGGCCTAAGATGGTCTCATAATAGTATCTTGTTTTAGATTCCTGGCCCACAGGGAAGGGGTCTCTGGTACCTTCTTATTGTTCTGTGAGATCATACCTAATATTGGCCACAAGGCATAGTCCCAAAACGTTCTGACTGTTAACCTATGAAAAAAAATTTTGTCTTGCAAATGCATCAGAGAGTCCATTGGCAATTTTCCTATATTAAGTACAACTTTCACTCCTAATTTTCCCTTTTGTAAGGGATTTTATCTAAATGAGGTCCACTTATACATACTGAGTGCTTTACCAAATGTACAAAAAATATGCATGGTCCAATTTTTGTCCACAAAGAGCTGACAGGTACAGAAGAACACTCTTGATAGAGTTGACATAGAGTTGTTTTACTTATCTTCACTTATCAGAGTTCACCCTAGGTTTTTTGGTTTTTACGTGATGTATGGGGTGTTTGTTTTTGTTTTTCCATATTTCTTTTTTTCCCTTTTGTATCATTTGGAATTCTTAATGTGAACCCCACAGGCGAGAACAGAGGCTCGTTAGCATTCAAGCTCTATTTATGGCTGCATATTTTAGTTGGTTTATTTGATAATCGGAATCCCTCCTGGGACCAGGCCCGCCTTTGCTCGGCTCATGCTGGGTGAAGCTGTGATATTTCCCATTCTGTAGCCCTTCATTTATAACACGCACACAGCCTGCTTTCCCCCAGCGAGAAGGCCTGCTTGCCTGGACAACCCACACACAGATAAAGGATTAGGCGGAACATGGCCAGGGAGATAAATCAGACTAACCATCTCATTAGGTTTGAAAGACACAAATTAAGCTTGTGTTGGATTAACAGTGAAGCCTTCCAAAGAGAAATGCACCACAACAAGGGGTGGAAGACAGCGGCATAACCATTTCTCTCAGGAAATTTACCTCCATTGCAGGGAACAGAGGCAACACGAGGTCTCTTTTACAAAAGGTCAACAGACAGAAATTTAGGCAAAAAATAGCAGCGTAGCATTTACTGAGCGATTGCCATGTGCCTGGCACTGTGTGCAGAGAGCTTTAAACACATCTCATCAAAACCTCACAGGTCAAAGTACTGTTAGGATTCCTACTTAACTAATGTGGAAACTGAGGTTCAGGGATCCCAGAACTGGGCAAATGATGAAACCAGGATTCAACTCAGGCCTCTCAGCCCACGACTTAAGCCAATGGTTCTCAACCAGGATGAATTTGCCCCCAAGGGACATTTGGTGATGTCTGGAGACTTCATTCCATTGGTGGTGATGGGTGGGGGGTGCTACTGGCATCTAATGGGTAGAGACCAGTGATGCTGCTCAACACCCTACAATTCCCAGGGCAGCTCCCATGGCAAAGAATTATCCAGCCCCAAATGTCAAGAGTGCTGCGATTGAGAAACCCTGGTTTAACCACTCAACTGGGCCACCGTGCTGCTGGCTCGTGGGGTCTCCCACTAGAGCTGTCCCGGTCCAGTGTTCTGTGGGCAGTGTGGTAAGGCAACGGGACCAAAGTTTAAAGTTGCATGTTGCAGGTGGTGCAGATATCCGGCAGAAGCATCAGTCAGTGTGGCTGGAGCAGAGCCAAAGAGGGAGGAGATAAGGAATCAGGGAGCCCTCCCCGTGGAAAGAAACAGACAATGCCCTAAAAGCTGTGACTCATGATTGCAGTTGAGGAACGTGTGGACTAATGGCCTCTGTCTTGTCCCTGCCTCCTTGTTTTGTTCCCCTCGTCCCTCTTGCCCCCCTCGCCACCTGCCCGCGCCCCCGGCTCCCTAGTGTTTGGCCACAACAGGAAGAGCAGTAACGACTTCATCGGAAGGATCGTCATTGGCCAGTACTCCTCTGGCCCCTCTGAATCCAACCACTGGCGGCGGATGCTCAACACCCACCGCACAGCCGTGGAGCAGTGGCACAGCCTGAGGTCCCGAGCGGAGTGTGACCGGGTGTCTCCTGCCTCGCTGGAGGTGACCTGAGGGTCGCAGGGAAGACGGCTTTCATTTGTCAAAAAAATAAAAAATTTTAAAAAAGGAAGAAAATTTAAGGCAGAAAAAAACGTATCATACACCTATGACGTCCACACCTGTATACACACTCACATCAGACATGCACACACACGCACACAGCACATTTTCTCAGAACTGAGAGGAAGCAGACTATTGGTCACAAAATGGCCGCCCTCGATGGGCTAGGCCTGAGAACTTTCTGGAACCCCCATCCATATGTCATGAGCTGAGAGGGCTCTGCTGTGGGACTTACTGGCAGTGCCTGTTCTTGTTGACACCCCTTTACATTTGCTCCCAAACACACTTTCAACCCTCAGGCCTGCTATGGGTGCCAATCTCTATCAGGACTAAGTTTACCAAGAGTTTGGCCAGTGATGGGAGGCCTGACCCTCACTCCCAAAATGTCCATCAACTGGGGAACTTCTGAACAGGCTCCTCCTGTTCAGACCCAAAGGTGTAAGTATTTTGTCTTCTCTCTAGTGAATGTGGTAAATAGATTAGACTATTTGGGAAAAACCAAATGGCAACAAAAAGTGTTCAAGTGTGAGAAAACTCTCCTGGCTTTACTGAATTTGTCCTTGTGTTAGCTTATTCCAGGGGACCCCCTGTGAGTGTGGGTGTGTATGGCCTCGTGCATATGTCCTCAGAGGTGAACACATGTATGTACCTAATTGTGTCCTCTTGGTGAGCAGGGCAGTGGGCTGGGACCCCAGCACTGGGCACTCCCTTCTCTCGGCCCCTCCCATCCAGTGAAATTTCACCCCGTGTCCTCCTGTCTGTGGAAGACCCCACCTTCAGTAAGAGTAGTGTGTGTGTCCAGTAAATAGAATACGATAGGGTATATTTGACATTTTTGGACTGAATTGAGGTGATCATGACCCACAGAAGACCCAAAAAGGACTGATCCCATGAATTAAAGTGGCCAGATCCACCCCATCCCACCCAGGGGATCTCTTTTCTTTCCATTCTCTGGAGGTCTTTCTGTTTGTGTGTGAACCAAAGTCATTTCTCTCATGCTGAGGCATCAGTGTAGTTAGAATAGATCTCTCTCTCTCTGTTGGATGCTTCTGTATCTTTTTTCCACAGCCTATTGCCTAGTATGATGGGGAGATATTCACTGAAAATTAAAGACTATTTATTTGTGCCATGCATTCCGAGTTCTCTTTTACTTCGTGAACACAGGGCATAGAGGATGGGAGAGTGTTCCAGTTATTACTGCTGCGTAACAAACCATCCCAGTGGCTCAAAGCAATGATATTGATTATCGCATGGTTTGTCGGTCAAGAATTCAGACCAGGCACCGAAGGGATGGTTCATCCATGCTCCATATTACCTAAGGCCTCAGGTGGGAGACTCGAGGGCTGGGGGATGGAATCATATGGCAGCTCCTTCACTCATCATTCCTGGCGTTTGATGCTGGTTGACATCTGGGGGACTCACTCTCTCTCCATCGGTTGCTCTATTTGGACTAGTTTGGGCTTCCTCGCCACATGGCAGCCAGGTTCCAAGACAAGCATCCCAGGAGTAAGAGAGAGCCAGGCAGAAGCTGTACCCTTCATCTGACCCAGCCTGAGAATCACATAATATCACTTCTGCTACACCCGCAGTCTGGGCAGCCATAAGCCCCCGCTTGGCTGAAGGAGAGGGAAAGTAGGGAACGTAAGACAAGGAGTGATGGTCACAACCTAAGGAGAACATGGGGGGATGGGCGATCCAGATTGACACAATCATCTTTGGAAACTACAACTTATCACAGTATTTATAACCAGCCAGCCAGGCCTGCTGGACGTTGTTGGAAATGTTAGTGTGTAGTTTTGGAAGGAAGGACAGTTGAAACTTTAAGGTATCTTCATCTGAGGACTGGTAGGAGAACCCAGGCAAAGGATTTTTCTACTGCCCTTGATCCTTCGCCGCTTGAGGCCCTGGAGGCATTCGCTGTCTGCCCTTCAGGACTGCCCTGTGTGAGCCGAGCAGGCTTCCGTGGCAGCGGACAGAACCCTGGCAGAGAAAGAGAGGCGAGCGTGCTTGCTGCATTGAGCGCGGGGCTTCCCCCGGCAGCCTCAGGTGAACTCGAGAGCGCTATGAGGTCAGCAGCATCTGCCACGCTCATTTAAACAACCAAAGGACTGACTAGGTGCCAAACATCCCCTCATTTCATTCTCACTGCAGCCCCCTGCAAGGGAGATGTCTTCCTTCCCCTTTCACAAATGAGGAAATCCAGATTGAATGAAGTTGCACAGTGACAAAGCAGTGGATCTAGAATGCCCAGCGTGGGCCAAGAAGGCTGCCTCCTCTGCTGGGCTGTCTCCTCTGAAATTAGGATAACGGTTCTCAGCCCACAGGGATGGTGCGAGGCTTAGCTGGGACCAGCCTGCCGAGTCTAGGCACAGCCCTGGCGTATACTGTCTGGCTGATGTTACTAGGCAAACACTAGGCAGTGCTTGTGGGTTGACTGGAGGGAGCAGCGGTAGGACAGATGGCAGGGCCATCTGCGTCTCCAGCCATCGAGTTTGTCAGGAGAAGAGAGAGACGTGTGGAAAGGTGAATGACTTGGTGCTTTCGTTTCCCAGGCTGCCTAAAGCAGATACCATGGAATGGTTCAGCTTAATGGGAATTTTTTAGCTGATAGTTTTGAGGCCTAGAAAATGTCCAAATCAAGGCATCATCAAGGTGATGCTTTCTTCCCGAAAACTGGCTGTTGGAGATCCTTGGCTCCTCTGTCATGTGACAAGGCACGTGGCAGTGTCTGCTGGCCTCTCCCTTCACTTGCCGGTTTCGTTGCTTCTGGCTTCTTGCTTCTGTGGCCTCTTCCCTCTCTCTCTCTCTCTGTGTGTGTTCTTCCCGTTTATAAAGGACTCCAATAGTAGGCTTAAGACTCATCTTGAATGAGGTCGATCACAACTTAACTGAAGCAGCCTCACCAAAAGGTCCTACTTACAGTGAGTTTACACCACAGGAATGGATTCGATTTAAGAATATGTTTTTCTGGAGTGCATTCAGCTTCAAACCACACCACTTGGTTTCTATAGAAACCTGCACCCAAGTGCCCTGTCGTGGGCTACCCACTCGTTTTAATGAGCATCGTCTTCCTCCTCAGCTAGAAGGTGGGAAAGGAGGTACACAGGCTGCCTGAACACTCACCTCAGGCTGTGGAGATGCAGCGCAGAGAAAGGAGTCAGGCTAGGGGCGACGGTGGGAAGCTCTAAAGCCAATTCCGTCTTCCCAGGGCCAGTCCTCGAGTCTCATCGGATGAAAAGGCATTGCCCTTTTCCTCCCCGGCAGCAGCTCTGAGCTTGGGTTCAGAGGCTCCAGAATTCCTCAGGATTCTGCTTCACCCACTGGGACTCTACTGAAGCTATTGGCCTTTGCCCAGCCCTGCTCCAGTGTCCCAGGGACAGCTGTTTGGGGCTGAAAATTGGGAGTCACCGCAGAGGAGGAAAGAAGCATTCCTTTCCTTTCCAGATCACGTGTGTCTTCCACTGCCAGTGAGATACGTGCCCCTTTTCTATGATCAAAAATGCCATTTAAAAATAACTGGGGAATGATAGCAGTTAGGTAAAAACTAAAAACTTACTTCTCAAAAAAAAAGATGGGACGGCAGTGCCCTAAAGATCAGCCTATTTGATCCCTCAGCTTTACACTTTCCTATTCAGTATCATCAAAGGTTCCACTGTGACCTGTTGTGTAACTAACATGTATTGAGCGCTCATCACGGGTCAGGCATTGTTCTAAGCACTTTACTGGTATCAGTGAAGCAGTGATTTGTCCCTGTTTTGCAGATGAGGAAACTTGACGTTTAGAGGGATAAAACAGTCAGCGCATGGTCACAGAAGCAGGTCTGGAATTTGAATGTGGGTGTACTTGAATTGAAAGGTGCTTTTTACTGCTTATTTTATAATAGCAGGGAGGGGGCATGAGAAGATTCTGATAGGTGTGCAAAAGCACAAAAGTTTTGAGTGACTGGTAGAGGTGAGGCGTGTTGCAGGCTGAAATTGGGCCTGAGCTGTGTTTGACTCCTGAGTCTGTTTGTTTTATTGGTGTTTAAAAACAACATTTTTAAAAAGCTAAGAAGTTAAAGGAGAGAGATAGATGATGAACAGTGATAGATAAATGAATAGAAATAGATGGATGACAGATGGATGGATACATATAGATAGATGATAGGTAGATGATAGATATATAATGGATGATAGATGATAGATCATAGAAGATGGTAGATAACAGATGACTGATAGATAGATATAGAAAGATATGGTAGATGATAGATGATAGATGGATAGTAGATGGATAGATAGATAGATAGATGACAAGAGAGATGATAGGTGGATCTTCCCTGAACTCTCAGGCCACCATAAGCCCAGTCAGTGTGTGTGAATGTTTATATGTGTGTTTGGGAGTACACCATCATGCAATAAAGCCAACTTTATATGCTGTGTCACAAAGAGACTACTACAACCTCCCCAAAGTTAGCAAAGATCATATTTGTCAATTGACGAAATTATCTACTTTCTGACCAATAAACTTGAGTTCCAGATCAAAGGTTGGCAAGCTACAGTCCATGGGCCAAATCCAGCTGGCTGCCTGTTCATGTAAATAAAGTTTTATTGGAACTAAGCCACCCATTCATTTACATATTATTGTCCTGGCTGCTTTTGGACAACAGCGGCAAAAGTTGAATAGTCATGACAGAGCCTGTATGGCCTGGGGAGCCTAAAATATTTATCTTACTCTACAGAAAAAGTTTGCCAACCCCTGGTCTAGAGCAATGCTTCTTAAACTTTAGTGTACACACAACCTGCTGGGGATCTTGTTAAAATGTAGATTCTGATTCAGCTGGTCTGGGGTGGGGCCCGAGATTCTGCATTTCTAGCATGTTCCCAGGTAACAGTGATGGTGCTTCTGCTGCTGTACAATACTTTCCATCTGGAGAGGGAACGTGAACTGATTTACAAAACAACTTCAGACATCAAATTACAGCACAACTAATTTAAGGGGCTTATTTGCCGAATCAAGGGATCTTCCCACATTTCTGAAGGATTTCCAGTGGCCTGCATTTGACTGCCTTCCTTCTCCCTACTGAGTATGCGCACAAGAGGGCTTGCGTGATTTTCAGGCAGTCCCCAGGAGCGTAGCGACAGGACCTCCGGGAGTATAGTGAACGAGACAGTGGCGTGTGGGGAGAGAGCATCCAAAATTTCATATCAACCTCTTCAAATGGCGATTTTTGGGGGTGTGTTTTATAACAGACATGCTGTATCGTGACAGTAAGCAGAAGATTCACATATTTATAAACATGTAAATGTACACTGAAGCTTCTTACCGATGGGTGTATACAAGGCCAAAAGTTTGAGGCAACTGGTATACCAAGGCGTGCTGCAGGCTAAAACCAGGCCTGCGCTGTGTTTTCACCCTGAGTCAGGCTTTGGCGGGCTTTCAGCCCCAGCGCCAGCAGCTCAAAGCACCCTGCGTGGGCACAAACTAAGTTATTCCTCACAAGCACAGCAGCAGGTGTTCCAGAGAGAAAACGAGTGACTTGGAAGCCAAATCGACACGTTCGAGTCCGCCCTGTGAATGCCAGCAACACAAAGTGGCAGGAGACCTGCCTGAGCATTCTTTGGAGAGGAAAGGAGCAGTGCAGGGTGATGCCAGGAAAAGGCTTGCACGGATCAGTAATAATAGTCATGGTAATAATAATAACAGCACAATTTGCAATTTATTGACGCTAAGGACATAATGCACAAGTTATTTCCTTTCATCTTTGCGAGATGGGTACTATCATTAGCCCCCATTTTCTAGAAAACAGGCTTTAGAGGTAAAGTGACTTGCATACAAAGTGGAGGAGAGAAAGGCTCTGATTTTTGGAGAGATTAATTCGCCATAAATGTGAGGAGATGCAGATAAAAAGCACCAGCAATTTTGAAATATTTACTGGAAGAGAGTTGGGCACTGAAAGCATTTGCTACTCTGTCAGGAACCTTCTACTGGGAAGCAGATGTCGCTCAATTGATTGGGCTCCAGTCTACCGTATGGGAGGTCCAGGGTTCGATTCCCAGGGCCTCCTGGTTAAGGCGAGCTGGCCCATGTGGCGAGCTGGCTCGCATGGAGTGCTGGCCCACATGGAGTGCTGGCCCGCGTGGAGAGCTGGTGCAGGAGGATGGCGCAACGAAAAGAGACACAGAGGAGAGACGATAAGAGACGCAGCAGACCAGGGAGCTGAAGTGGCGCAAGAGATTGAGCGCCTCTCTCCCACTCTGGAAGGTCCCGGGATTGGTTTCCAGTGCTGCCTAAAGAGAAGACAAGCAGACACAGAAGAACACACAGCGAATGGACACAGAGAGCAGATAGCAAGCGCAAAACAACGGTGGAGAGGAGGGGAGAGAAATAAATAAATAAATCTTTAAAAACAAACAAAGAAATCTTCTACCTCCTTTAACCCTCCAAGGGACCCTGGGAGAAAGGGGAGCAGTCACCAAGATCTTCCTAGGAGAACCTGAGCCTGTGCAAGTTCTTCCTTCAGCAGTGGGGTCTCCAATCCCAGCAGGGCCAGGGACACCCCTTCTCAGCTCCGGGCCGTTGTTCCCATGTGGAAATGAGGGCTCAGTCTTGCCAGAACTTCAGTTTGTCAACAGAAGGCAGAAATCTGGATTTGTATCTAAAAGTCCCAATTTTATACCCTGACAATGAATTTTTTAAAACACTGCCTGGACCCAACAAATCGCATCCACGAGTGAGTGGGCCTTGAGCCAAGAGACCACCAGTTTGCAGCCTCTGCACCCCATACTGAGTTATATTTTCACCCTCTCAGACATATTTACTCTGAGGGGGCCGAGACGTGTTATCTCCCGTGACATGGCCTGACAGGCTGGGATTTGAGCTCCATCACCATTCCATTTTACAGAGGAGGAAGCCAAGCCTCAGAGAAGACAGGGTGCCCAAAGCCACACGGTGCTCAGAGGCAGGACTGGCCCGGTTCTCTGAGGCAGGCTGGCCCAGGCACTGTCACTCTGAGCTTGTCTCCATCCATGTGCAAAGAGGAGGGATGGGAGAATGGGAGGGGTTTGGAGGAGGAGACTGGGTTCACCCAATCTGTCCCCAGCTCCCAGAAACCTCTGTCTGTGCCTGGAGGGCACTCCTGGACCCCAGCTTCCTGCCAAGGGGCCTCTCTGCTCCTCTAAGGCTTCCTCGAGGCTTAGGATGCAGAGTTGGGGGGCTGTGAGCCCCAGCCTCCCTTACCCTCCTCTCTGCACAGGCCTTTCCACAAATGGACAGCAGCATCAGCCCAGGTGAGCACGAGGACCCAAGCAGGGTGCAGGTGGAGAGGGGGATGCGGCACAGGGACTTGGGCTTCCATCAGTGAAGCCAGTCTTGGCCGAGGGAGGTTGAGGTGCCTCGTTGAGCCCCCTGACAGCCCCCTTCATGGGTGTTCTCCTAGGGCCAGACCAAAAAGGCTGCTTTAGGAGTCCTGGCTTAAATCTCAGCTTTACAGGTTACAAGCTGTGTGACCTGGGACAGGTTTCTTAACTTCTCTGGGCTTCAGTTCTTCTGGAAAATGGGCATGATAATGGCACCCTCTCTGGGCTGCTATGTAAGGGAGATGCAATAAAATGGGGAAAGTGCTAGCATGTGGTGCTTGGCATCATGGGGAGCCTTGAAAATTGTATTTTTTGCTATGGACTTGGCATCTGAGCACCTGGGCCCCTTGGATTGTGACAGCCGTTCCCAGGGAGCTTTCAAACCCCACTGGGGTACCGCCAGGGGGTGGGCATGCAGGAAGGGTGCAGTTGTCCCTCTGATGGCCTCTCTGGAGGTCTAACCCAGTGACACTCAGCCCTAAGGGTTTTGTGGAGCATCCCCAGGGATTGGGAACAACCAGCCCCAGGCCCATGGCCTCCTGGAGTCCCATTGGGAGGAAGCAGGGCTTCAAATGAGCTCAATTTCTTCCTTGCTGCAATGGGAACTCTGGGGTGCAGACTCTGGGGAGGCCTCTGTATGTTGGGGTGACTTCCTTGGAAAGACTCCTGAATCTAATAATATCAGTAACAATAACGAAGACTTCCATTGCCCTTACTCTGTGCCAGGTTCTGTTCTGAGCATTTTTTGTATTAAATTCATTTAATTTTCACAATAATTTTCTCAATAATTCTCACAATAATCCTATGGCAAGGATGCTATTTTTATCCATATTAAAGTAAAACTAATAATGAAATATTCTAGATGGAGATTCTCATAAGGGCAAGTTATTGGACTGTTCCAGTGTTAGGGTGGATTGAAATGGTGGGATGATAGGGTTGCCAGATAAATACTGGATGCCCAGTTACATTTGAATTTCAGATAAACAATAAATAATTTTGAGTATAAGTATGTATCCAATATTGCCTGGGATATAGTTATACTAAAAATTGCCCAATGTTTATCTAAATCTCCTATTTCACTAGGCATCCTGTTTCTTTTCTTTTCCACTACGTCTGGCAACCCAGGTAGTAGGGAGGTGGGGATGGTCTCAGTTCACTCAGGCAAGCATCAGGGATTCCAGTTCTGTCATAGACTCTTGGAGTGTCTTTCAATCCTGCTTTGTGTATTTTTAGCACTTGTTAAGCCGTTATGATGTATTAGCTATACAGCAGTAAATCCTCCTCGCCAGCTTCCAACCCCATTACATATTTTATTACAGGTCTCATGTTGGCATCTTTTTTTTTTTTTTTTAAGATTTATTTATTTTATTTATTTCTCCCCCCACCCTTGTTGTTTTGCACTTGCTGTCTGCCCTCTTTGTGTTCTTCTATGTCTGCTTGTCTTCTCTTTAGGCAGCACCGGGAACCAATCTTAGGACCTTCCAGAGTGGGAGAGAGGCGCTCAATCTCTTGTGCCACCTCAGCTCCCTGGTGTCCTGCGTCTCTTATCGTCTCTCCTCTGTGTCTCTTTTTGTTGTGTCATCTTGCTGTGCCAGCTCTCCGCACAGGCCAGCACTCCATGCGGGCCAGCACTCTACATGGGCCAGCTCTCTACTCGTGCCAGTTTGTCGCGTGGGCCAGCTTGCCTTCACCAGGAGGCCCTGGGAATCGAACCCTGGACCTCCTACATGGTAGACAGGAGCCCAATTGCTTGAGCCACATCTGTTTCCATGTTGGCATCTTAATATAACGGAAAATATCATATAGTACAACTAAGTACAAAACACGTCAACCTAGAGTCTGATACCTAACTGGGCTATACTTTTTATGTAACATTTATATAATCTAAAGTTTCTTTAAAATAAATAAATAAATTTTTTTAAAAAGCAATACACAGAAGAAAAAAGGGTTTGAAATCAGCAAGACTACGGCTCTCTCAAAAACACATTTTTAGGGGAGCGGATGTAGCTCAGTGGCTGCACGCTTGCTTCCTATGTATGAGGCCCTGGGTTTAATCCCCGGTACCTCCTAAAGCACACACACACATACATTTTAAACATGTGTCAGTTCATGTGCAAAAATCATTTTTTAGTTGGTTTTGCTTCACATTATTATTATTATTTTCAGGATCCAAAGTTTAAATTACTGACCTGGTAAAATTTTCTGGCCCAGCTTTTAAGGGCTGCTGTGACCCACTTATAATCACCCTTCTGCTTTAACAGAGAATTTGTAAAACACAAAATTCAGCTACTAACAGAGCAAAGAAAATGTAAGCAGGACATCATAGCTGAAAGTTAGTTGCACAAGTTCAAATGCTGGCTCCATGGGCCGGCAAGCATGAGCTTCCACATGGGAGTCCGTCACTTGCAGGCAGCAGTCTAGGGCTGTTCTGCTACATGACTGTGACCCAATTTCTTCGACAACATTTACACACTACAGAGTCTGTGCAATGGGTAAGCAGGAGAGAAACTGGACAAAAGATTCTTGAAGGCTGCCTTGTACATTCTGAGATCTTGCTTGTGTGGCCAGCAGGAAAGGGTCCTTGAGGGTGAGCTTGAGAGTGGGAGCAACTAGGGAAGTTTTTCCTATCTCACTAGCTACGTCCAGGAGACCTCTTTGAGCTTCAGGCTTCCTCTTCTGGAAAGTGGGGATAAATTTGGCACCTGCCAAGGGTTTGGGGAGCTTCAGTGAGCTCATGCAAGTGTTTAGCGAAGTGTCAGGCACATAATAAGGGCTTAGAGAAATGAGAGTTGCTGCTATTACCACTTCTGTACTGTGGCTGGTGTTGTTATGATAGATTTAACCAGGAGACACAGTTTTCTGTCATGACAACAAGCCTCCGTTGTAGAAAGAATCTTCCAGACATCTTTCCTCATGCTTCACCCCTGCTCTACAAATGAGGGGACTGAGAGTGTTCCAAACCTTGGAGAGCTCAGTGTTTGGAGTTAGCTGGAGTTAGTTCCTGGAAATCCATCAGTCCAACCGTTCCAGATTACAGCTATGGAAACTGAGGCCCACAGAGGCCAAACAACCGGCCAAGGTAATCATCAATCCCAGACCAATGAGTGTCTCTAAAGGAAAATCATTTCAACCCAGAAGAGAGCATGTGAATGTGGGTGTGAATGTATGTGTGTGAGAGCAGCCACGTTGTTGGGTGACTAGGGAAGGGCTTATTGAGGGTCTCGGGGGGTGCTTGGAGACTGTGAAAATGGATGCATACCCCTAAAAGTCCTTATTGAAGGTGAGCCTGGTTTTTCTTCCTGTTCCGGATATCCCCAGCCTTTGGGGGCCTAGATCAAGCGCTCATGCTCAGGACCTCCCAACATGCAAATAGATGCAAATAGTGCAGCTCAGCCACACGCCCAGGTTTGCTGTGAGAAAAAAACCTTTGGATGCCTCTAGCCAGGCTAGATCCCTTTTCCGGAATATTTTCTCTGAACCTGGATTTAATCCCATTGTTTAAATGGATTAACAAATGTAAAGTGCTTAGCACAGTGCCTGGCACCTAGGAAGAGCTACATATGTTTTTGCTGTTACGATTCTTCAACCACCCCAAAGTCTCCTTTCCCTGGCTCCTGAGCTGAAGAACTCTCTGCAACAACGGAAATTATAGCCAAGTGTTTTGAAGCTCAGAACCAGCTTCTGTGGGGCTTGGGGGATGCAGATGGGGCTCTAGTCGAGTCTGTAGCCTCTTCCTATCGCCTCTGAGAAGCTGGCATTGCCCTCTCTGCTCCAGTGACTGGCAAGGTTCCAGGGTTGTTTCTGCTGTGGGCATATCTAATTTACTAGAACCCTCCTATGAGCCAAGCACAGGCTTCCCTGTCAAGTGGGCACTATCATCTTGCCCATTTTATAGATTAGGAAACTGAGGCACAAGAACTGGGGCCATCTGACTCCAGAGTCCTAGCTCTTGAACCAGAGCTCAGAGCCCTGGGCAACTGTGTGTCTTTACCTCCTACAGCAGGGCAGGAAATTCAGATCCTAGAGTGCCCCTGGGACACTCTGGTCCATTCCCTGCCACTCCTCTATGGTCTCTGTACATAATTCTAGAATATCTCATTGCCAAGTGGATTTTTCTCCCTCCAGACAATAAGCAACTTGAGGGCACAGACCTGAAGCAAAATAGGCACTCAGGAAGCTTTGGATTATTTGCTTAATTATTTAATGGTTAAATTTGCTGTTTGATATATTTCTGTAACAAATGAGAAAAACAAGGCCAGGGGGGAAAAAAGCTTTTGTTTAGGAGTTTTTGAGTCCATCAGACTTGGGTTCCAATGCTGGCTCTTCCAATACTTGCTAGCTGTGGGGGCAAGTGTCTTCACTTCCCTGAGCCTCGGTTTCCTCATCTTTAAAACAGGGGTGATACTGGCACCCCGCTCTGGGTTAGTGGCAAGGATTCACATACCAAGCACCCAGAGAATGGTGGCTGTCCTTTTAAGGACCTGCCGCAAGATCACGTTCTGCCACGCTCTACCTCCAGGGCTCTTCCCTCTGCAACATGTGGCCGCAGGGCCGGCCCAGAGACTGGAAAGCAAGGCTCAGGAAGGAGAGGCTGGGACGCCATTTCTGCTCACCAGAGCCAGCGCTCTCTGCGGGGGAGGAGGATCTGGCAGGGGATACGTGAGCCAGTGGGGCAGCAGGAATCGAGGGTGATCAAGGTGATGGGGCCCTCCCCACGGCCACCTTCCTACTCCCCTCCCCCAGAAGCCTTCCCCCCCACCTCCCCTCCTGGCTGGCTCCCAGGGCTGATCTGGGCAGGAGGAGGCAGGGGGGTGGTGAATTTGTGGGTGCCTGGATGGGGGCCAGGGGAGCCAGCAGCCAGATTGAGTGGGAAGGTGACAATTTATTCTTTTTAAAAGAGAGGGGGGTGAGGAGGAAGAGCCCTGAACTCCAGTCGTGTATTCTTTTTCCATAACAAGCTCAGAACTCCCACAGGCTTTGACTCCCACCCCAGCTGGGAGACCTTGGGCGCCTTTCCTGCTGCTAATTGAGGGAAAAGGCCATAGAGCTTGGCCTCCTGGTTTCCAGAGCAACAAGCCCCTTAGTGCATTCTTTCCCAGCCCACCATGGCGAATCCCCTCCTCCCCCTCTGGAATTCCCAGCCAGGCTGAATCATTTTTGGTTCTCCAAATGGTCCATTCTCTCTCACACCTCCAGGCTTTGCAAATGCCCGTGCCTACTGCCTGGAAGGCACACTCTTTCTCTGACTTGTACTCATCCTTCAGGCCTCAGTTAGAGACATCACCTCCTCCAGGAAGCCTCCCCAGATCTCCAACTCTGGGCTACATGGCACTTGTAGGTGCTCCCATAAAAACACCCTGTATTTCCCCCACCCAGAAAGGGAACACGTGATGCCCAGTTATAATCACCTGTGAGCTCCTCGAAGCCAGGGACTGGGTGGCAACCAGAGGACAGGGTCAAACAAATCATCAGTTTCCAAAATAATGTGGTGCCTGCTCTCTCAAGTTTTTGCCTGCATGGCACACATCCAAAAATTACATATTAATGGCATCTTTCTTACTGTGCTTTTCTTATTGTCAGTTTCCATAGTCTGTGAGACCCACAAAGTCAGCAGCCTGATCTGTGTCGTTTGCCCCAGGAGCTCTAGCACGCAGCCAACTGCCCAGACCCAGTAGATGTGAAATGTTACTTTTTGCATAAATGAATGAATGAATGAATGAACAGCCCACCGAGATTGGGGCAAAACAGGCTTAAATGGAGCAGAAATCTCTGAATTATGTCTGGGGCAAGACCATCTGGCTTCTAATCCCAGCTTTGCCACTTAGCAGCTGTGTGATCTTGGACCAGGGGCTCAACCTCTCAGGGCCTCGATTTCTTCACCTGTAAAGGGGGCGGTGCTAGCGGCCCCTACCTCATAGGATGCATGTAATTTTTTTTTTTTTTAATGTTCAGTCTTTTATTTAAAAACTATAAACAGTCACCAAAGTAAATAAAGCCATTCTATAACATAAACTGTTAGGTCTATATTTTATACTGCACATCCTAAGGACACAGCAGAAATGGTGGTTGGGAAGCTGCATGTAATTTGAATGAATTACTTTGTACAGAGCACTTAGCACCCAGTGACTGCTCAGAAGGGTTAGCTCCGGCTGTTACGTTATTATCATGATGTGACCCTGAAGCTGTAGAACTGCAGAAGTCCCTTCACGAGAGACACAAATTAGAAAAGGCAGGTTGGTAAAGGCCAATGCGACCCTTCCACTCCCAGCTTTTAAAATCCCAGAGGTTTTATATATCATTTTGCAAATGTTTGTATGTATTGTGAGAATTTTGATTTTTACCCATAAAAAAAAAAAAAAAAAAAAAAATCCCAGAGGTAAAGGAAGGGGTGGAGAGAATTCCAGCAGCGTCTGAGTTAATTACAATCCTAATGCAAGCCAGCAGCTCCTTTTCAGCCTGGGTCCTCCCAATTAAAGGTGGAAAGGGGAGTAATTAAGCAGGGACCTGTCACAGCCCTACTTTCTGGTATGTTTCACCCCAGGCATCCATAACCACCATTTGCTCAGGGGAGAAAATCAAAGGGAACAGAAAGGGGTGGAGAGGAAAGGGGCTTAAGTAGCTCTGCAGGGGTCCAGACCTCAAGGAGCTTGTCTTCCACACTTGGGGGCTTCTTTTTGTTTATTTTAAGATTTATTTCATTTATTTATCCCCCCCCCGCCCCCGCCCCCCAGTGTTTGCACTCGCTGTCTGTTCTCTGTGTGTCTGTTTGTTGTGTGTCTGTCTTCTTTTTAGGAGGCACCGGAAACTGAACCCAGGGCCTTCCAGGTGAGAGGGAGGTGCCCAAAGGCTCAAGCCACCTCTGCTCCCACTTGTTTTGTCTCTCATTGTGTTTTCTCATTGTGTCTCTTCTTTGTGTCATCTCATTGCGTCAGCTCACTGCACCAGCCCATCGCATCAGCTCGCTGTCTTGCTCGTCTTCTTTAGGAGGCACTGGGAACCAAACCTGGGACCTCCCATGTGGTAGGTGGGCACCCAACTGCTTGAGCCACATCTGCTTCCCGGGGACTTCCTTTTGACATATCCACCAGGATGGGGCAAACCACCTTGAGGGCTTGGTTAGCAAACTGCAGGAATGCCATCCTTGAGTTAGGGCACACTCTCTTGGGAGGCCTGGGTGGTGCACATACCTTGCCCACTGCTTTCCCCATAAGGGGACAGTTGCCCGAAGAAGCAGTGTTTGTATTTATGCATTTGAAAAAGAATTATGGGAAATGGGTGTGGCTCAACCAATTGGGCTCCTGCCTACCACATGAGAGGTCCCTGGTTCGGTTCCTGGTGCCCCCTAAAGAAGACAGCAAGCTGATGCTATAGGCAGGCATGATGAGCTGATGCAGCAAGATGACTCAACAAGAGATGCGAGGAAAACATAATGACAGACACAACAAAGCAGGAAGCAGAGGTGGCTCAAGCAATTAAGCCCTTTCCACATCAGAGGTCCTGGGTTCTGTTCCTGGTGACTCCTAAAGAAACAAGGAAGGTAAACAGACACAGCAAGTGCAAACAACAAGGGGGTGGGGAGAAATAAATAAAATAAATCTTAAAAAAAAAATAGTTGTGTACCTACTGTGTGCACTGGGGAGGGGAGTGATCACAAAGGACCTTGACCAGTGCAGACCAAGACGGGACAAGACTTCACAAGGGCATATGAAGGGAGGAGTACCGGGTGCTCTTAGAGCCTTTAACAGAGGCACCTACCCATCTTCCCTGAGAAAGACACGGTTCAGCTGAGACTGAAAGGAGAAACAGGAATTGGCCATGGACAGGCAAAGGTCTGAACACATCTTTGAGAAATGGTAGGAGTTTGGGCAAACCTGGAGTGTAGAGTAAGAGGGATGAGTGACAGGCAGGGGCCAGATCCCCAGGGCAATGGGAACACATGGAGGGTTTCAGTGAGATGAGATCAGACCATTCCAGGGGCCCCTCAGCATCCTGGGAGGGACAGATTTGAAGGGCCAGCCTGGAGGCAGGAAGGACGGCTAGGAGGTGGCTGAAAAGGTCTTGGTGGATGGGAAAGAAAGAACCAAATTAGATGTTTAGGAGAAGAGATCGGCAAAGCTTGAAAATGGATTAAATATGAAGAGAGGGAAAAAAGAGGAGGTAAAGATAATTTTGAGCAAATATCCAACAATGCTAGAAAAGTCTGGCGAATCCTAGCCAAGTCTAACGTCATCCAATCCTTGCTACAGTGTTTGATAACAAATAACACATAGGTTGGGGAGCCGGTGTAGCTAAGTGTCTGAGTGCCAGCTTCCCATATACGAGGTTCCAGGTTCAATCCCGGTACCTCAAAACAAACAAACAAACACACACAAAAACAAATATGCTGAGAAATGTGGGGATTTGCTGTGATGTTCTCTGCTGCAGGGTCTCTTCTCTCTTTGGAGTTCTGTCTTCCATCCAAGGCAGGATTTCGCAGCCTTAGCGCTATTGACCTTTGGGACTTTGGGGGCTGTCCTTTGCTGTAGGATGTTGAGCAGCATCCTGGCCCCTACCTACTACAAACCAGGAGCATCTTCTTCCCCCCAAGTTGTGACAACCAAGAATGTGTCTAGGCATTGCCAAATGTCCCCTGGGGGGCAAAATCGCCCCCCTCTCATTGACAACCACTGCTCAAGAGTGACCAACTTGTCCAGTGTGCCCAGCACTGGGGGGTTCCCAGGCTGTGGAGCTTTGGGTTTGAAAACTGATACAATCTTAGGCAAACTGGGATGAGTTGGCCACCCTGCTTTCATCTCTAATATGGGTAGTTGTGATGCCAAGTAATGTTAGGATGGGGTGGGAGTGGGGAAAGGGGTTTAGCACCAACCAGTACTGTACTCCTGGTGAATTATTCCAGCCATTCCTACACAAACTGGGTCAAGTTCTCACAAATGAGTGTCCTTGGTGACAAGTGATGGGTGGAAAGCAAATGGGGAGGATTTGCTGCTTCTCAACCCTGCTTAGGGGGAAGTTGGTCCAAAAGGAAGCCCCCAGGGAGTGATTCCGTTGAGACTTTCTGTGTAGAAGGCAATACCAGGAAGTCCCCAAAGAGCCCAGCAACAATTACAAGGGGTCCCTTCAATCCTCTCAACCACTGGAAGGTATTGAGGCCCTGTCCTCCTAGACCACTGCTCTCCAGAGGGGGAGACTGAGGCCCAGAGAGTGACAGGGACAGGACTAGAATACTGCTCAAGGCTACTTTCCCTTGGCCACCTAGAAGAGGGTTACACGAACAGATTCCGACTCAGCTGCCCCAGTTCAGATTCTGGCATGCATTGCGAGACAGTAGGCAAGACTGGTTCAGGAGGGCTGAGATTGAAGCCAAATGGCTCTGACCAGTGCTGGAAAGCAGGGCCTGGAGCGTGCCTGCTTAACAGAGCTGCCTGATTACTGAAACCATCCCTTTCCTTCCTCAGAAAATGCACAGAGGCACACATGCATGCATGCACATATGCCTCCATGGGCTTGTGTGACTTTGCACTCAATTTCAGGGGATTGCCTGGACCCCTGAAGCCCAATAGCCCCAGTTATGAGACCCTGAACTGATCACAATAACACTGCTTTTGATAGAGCAGTCAATATTTGCCAAGCACTGGGCTAATTTAGTTGGCCCAGCCATCCTATGAAGTCAGTGCTGTAACTCTTCTCAGCCCTGTTGATTTCTCACGGTGAAGCATTATACGGACATTAAGATCAAAGACTTTGGAGCCAGGAACCCTGGGCTCCACATATTATCCACTTATTAGCAGAAAGGCCATAGTCAAGTCACTTACTCTAAGCCTCAGTTTCCCAATATGTACTTGACACGTCGTAAATGCTCAGTGAACATTGTCCACCATTGTATTATTCCATGAGCTCAGTCAACCATGACAGGGGCTTGGAAGGCAAAGAGTCCACACCTCTGGGCGACCGACCACAAAAGGGATCCCAGAGTTCAGCTAGTTTGACAGCTGAGAAGGGAAGGAAAGGGCCAGTGTCACACCCAGGCTTCCTGACCCCAGCCTAGCACATCTCATCGCAGCCCACCACCTGTCCACACAGACGAGCCACCCAACCCGGTTCTCAGCACACCTGCCTTGCCTGGTCAGTCACCTTGAGTCACAGTTTTCAACAAAAGGCATCTCCTAAGAGGCCTTCAGAGGGGCTGAGACTTGGGAGGACTTTTCATTTGTTCCTTTTCAGAACTAAGAAAAATCCTGAACCCCAGTATCTCCAATCGGCAAAAGATAGAAATAGCCTTGGCGATAGATAGTTAATGAACACGTGAAAAAATGTGTGCCCTCGCCAGATTGCCCAGAACTGCAACATGAAACAAGATACCAGTTTTTACTCATGAAATCTGCAAAGATCTCCAGTGAAGTGATAACACTCAGCTCTGGCAAGGACACATTGAGATAGGGACTCTCAGGCATTACCGTGGGAGTAAATTGCTTTCAGGAGGCAATTTAGCAAATTGTATCAAAGCCTCAAAAAATCACTGTAAATGCCCGAAAAGCTTTATGCACAAAGCTGTTCATCTCAGCATTATTGGGAATAGTTAAAATAAAAGGAAACAATCTAATCATCCCAAAATAGGGAAATGATTAAATAAACTCTATCAGTGGAGTATTAAAGAGCTATTTAAAACAATGTTTACCAAAACATTTATAATGGCATGGTGAAATGCTGCTACTCTAACATTAATCTTTAAAATCAGAATACTGACAGGTGTGAATAGTACAGTATGATTACAATGGCATTTTTAAAAAAATCACTGCATGCAAGCATGACATGGGGAAAAATACACCAAAGTATCATTAGATTCCAAATATTCTCTAATGGGCAAATAATACTTTTATGATCTTATCAGTATCAAGTATGTGTGTATGTTTTTGCATCTCAGGCACCGAATTGGATTCATCATAATAGGATATGTTTGACTTAAGTGCTTGAGCATATATAAGCTGCAGAAACAATCTCAGCAGTGCCGGTCTCCCTCCCAGTCCATTTTCTCTCCGCCCCCAGCCATGCCGGAGCTGCCCCAGGCCTCCCTGTGGCCCCTGTTTTGGACAAAGTTCAAAGGCCACTGCTATAGGTTCTTCCCTCTCAATAAGACCTGGGCCGAGGCAGCCCTCTACTGTTTTGAGTTCTCCATCCACAGAAAGTCCTCCATACTGGCCTCCATCCACAGATGAGGGGGCTCCTGGGTCCTCCATGGCACAACCAAGCAACGCCTTGTGGGGGAAGAGTGGGAGAATGGGGCTCCCCACTGGTATATATCTTTGATAATTGAAGCTCATTTTCACCTAGCCCAATTTCTCATGGAAACTGTCCTTGGCAGCAGAAGGCAAAGCCTTTAGCAGGGATAGTTAAAGAATGCTGGAGCACTTATCTTTATAAGTGTGCTGTGCTCTGCTGTGTATAACAGGAGGTTCGACCCTGGGGTTCAAATGACATAATAGACACCAACGGAATATAAGGAAAATAGTAGAAGGAATAATAGCTGCATTTATTTGCTAAGTGTTTCGGGTACATCATTGCCTTAAACCAACTTAGGTAGGTATCCTAATTTTATAGATGAGAAAACTGAGTCTCTGAGAAGGTAATTTGCTCCATTAGTCAGTTAGTAAGCTTTGACCTGAGCAGTCGGATGCCGTAGCAACCCCGTCCCCAAAGCCTCCTTCCACATTCTTCTGTGTCTCCTAAGCCCCAGTCAACTGACCACCTCATAGTTCTCCAATCTTGTCCAGCCCTTTTACCCTTCCATGCCTTTGCACATTCTGTTCCCTCTGCTGGGGATTCCTGTCCCTGTCTCCTCCACCCATCTTGAAGACTCAGATCTGACACCACCTCTGCCCTGACATCACTCTGACTCCCTGGTACCCTAATTATAACCATTACCCACCTCTCCTAGTGCATTTCCCTCATCACAATTCAACTCCTTGTTTTTGCATCTGACTTCCCTATGGATTTCTGAGTTCCTTGAAACCAGACATGATATGTCCCATGACACCCAGACTACAAATCCGCCATCTTGCCTCTCTTCTTCAAGAATCTCAGAGGCTGGAAAGAGGGTTGGTTCTTTAAGTTTTAGAGTCACCGAGTATTTTTTTTTTTTAAGAGAAGTTGTGGGTTTACAGAACAATCATGAATAAAATACAAGATTCCCATATACCACCCTATTATTTACACCTTGCATTTGTGTGGTACATTTGTTAGGATTGATTAAAGCACATTTTTATGATTGTACTATTAACTATAGTCCGTGGTTTAACAGGGTTCACTGTTCGTGTAGTGCAGTTCCATGAATTTTTTTTCTTTTTAATTTTTATTCTATTACTGTAGAGAGTCACTGAGTTTTGTTAGAAATAGAAAGGGCTACCCTCTTAGATAACACCACCCATCTACTCATCCTATCGATAATTTGAGCACCTACTCCATTCTCAGTGGGGCTGAAGAATACTTTGAGTCAGTCAAGTTCCAACCAGGAATACAAGACCTACCACAAATATTTTTAAACAGGGAGGTGTTTTCACACTTGATGGAAGCTGAGAATTGGAAGAGGAGGTAGTGAGGCAAACTAAGGATGTGCAGGAGCAGGAAGCTAAGTCCACCCCTAAACTGGAGGACAGGCCAGTCCTGCCAGAGCTGGAGCCACTGAGACGTGGCCCCTGTCAGAGTCTACCAAGACACTGAAGGGTCTCTCCCTTCCTCCCACTCTCCAGTCGCTCATCAGGGCCTCCCACTGGTAGGAAGCCAGCTGACATGGAAGCCTGGGAAATGCACTCTTCAGGGTTCAAACCCTCAGTGACACAGAGCAGAGCATGGCACAGGATTGACACTTATAAAGATGGATGAAATGAGTTCTCAAAGAACTCCCAACCTAGGAGGGAGAAATGAGGCATGTGTAATGAAGAGTAAAAGTAAAAGTGATTCCAAATGAAGATTTTGCCTTAGCCACCGGGAGGACAGCTCAGCCTGCTAAACCTTGGTTAACTGGGCATCAGAAAGGATTCCAGGCAAAGCCAGGGTTTTGCCAGCAATCTCCCACCCAGCACCTATTCTTCTATTCTTTCCTGCTACAACTTGACCTTCCTCCTCTCTTCTCAGCTCCTGGTGTCCTCATACTAACATTGGCACATACTTCATTTTCTCTTTTAAGCCCCCACCCCCCTTCCCTCTCTTATAAAGGTAGTTCCCCACCTGGAATATAATACTTTCCTGAAAATATGTAGAAAAGTTGAATTTGAACAATATATTCACCTGTTGTAAATGGAGTTCAGTCCTCACAAAGCTAAACAGTATTGTAAAATCCCTAACTGCTCTTGTATTTGAGACACACTCCAATTCTATATGTCTAGCATTTTCTTCATGGACTTAAATTTCGTTCTTTTCCTTCATAATTAAACATGCAATCAGCTTAGGTCCATGGAGCATCTGATTGAGGTTTAAGATACTCAGACGTTCAGTTTGCCTTAATAATTTCCATCTTTATTTCAGTTGACAATTGAATTAAGTTTATTTGATCTCTGCTTCTGATTACTTGCAGCAGCCCCTTGGGCTTTTCCATTTTCCAGTGATTTTGATCAAATATAGGAGAATGTGATTAAATATTCAAATAGTTGCCCAAGCAGGTGCTGCTGAACAAAGATGGAGAAAGTGCTAAAATGACTGGACGGCCATTCAAAATGCGCATTCTGCAGATGATGTTGGAGAGCCCGAATTGTGTATGAGAGGGGCATTTGGGGATGACAGCGCTTACCCAGTTAGGTAGGACCAAGTTCAAAGACCTCTTGGACTGGAAAATGTTTGTCCCCCAGGAATCTTACCACTCTCATTTTAGACAGAGCCAACATGCAACAGAGCCTGGCAAGCGTGAGGGAGAAGATGTCATATAGAAATGAGATAATGCCTATCCTTGTGGTCCTTACAGCCCATTTTGGGAGACCAGACCTTGAGAAATGGAGAACTAAACCTACCAGCCACTTCCTGGCCTACAGGCATTCAAGGATTTGATAATGTGCTCAGGGAAGACTTCCTGGAAGAACTGGTCCTGGACCAAGATCTTGAAGGACTGGGAAACTTCAGAGAATGGGGGCAGCAGATATTTCAAAATAAGAAACACTTGGGAGATGAGTATAAATGAATAAGAGCAGTAAAGCCAGGCAGTCCTAGATTCTAATTCCAGCTCCATCACCTCCTAACTACACAACCTTAGCCAAGTCAACAGAGTCCTATTTTGAAGTGAGTTATTGGTTCAGTGTTAGGTCTGGGGCTGATATTATTATTTTTTTAAAATGACTTTTTCAACACATTAAAATTTAGCCTCTATGGGGAGCGGGTGTAGCTCACTGGTTGAATACCTATTCCCTATGTACAAGATCCCGAGTTCAATCCCTGCTACCTCCTAAAAAAAAAATTACCCTTTAGTGGTATGTGGAAGCCAGTGATGGGACTCTCTTTTCCAGTGTGGGGGTCTGTGAATTACTTGAGTGAAGTGTGCCCATCATTTGTCCACTTACACTCACATTCCCTGCCCACCCTTCCAACCTCTGGAAATGACATTTTCCAGGCTCACTGATATCATGGCACAGGATGAGCAGTTAGCTTGGCCTTCCTCCAGGATCTCCAAATGCAGCAGCTCCAAGCTCCAGGTCCGCACATGGCTAGAACCCAAGAAGGAAGGACAGTAATGGAAACTGGGGCCTTCTCCATACATCTCCTTCCTTTATCAGGTAGAAAAATATTCCTCAGAAGTCTCTCCCCTACAAACTTTCCCTTGTATCTAATTGGCCAGACTGCATCATATGGCCAGTGTTTGCTGCAAAGGAAGCTGGGAAAGTGGTAATCTGGCTTTCCTAGGTTCCATTGTAGGCAATAGAAGGATTGGGATGACCATTTAGGTAGACAAACAGCAGTGTCTGCCCCCATGCCTGTGTGGTGTGGTAATGAAATGATTTCATGCTTGCAAAACACTCAACACAGTACCTAGCATAAAACCAGTGCACAAGAAACATTTTAATGGCATGAAGAAAATCTCTATGTATTTATCTATGGCTCTATATATGCATATCTGTGTGCCTGTCTGTCTTTCTATCTATCTATAAGCTATCCATCCATCCATTGATCCATCTTTGGATGGCAGCAGAATCTCTCCAGGGTCCTCCATGATTTTTTTGGTGGGTGAAATATTTGATAAACTCTTGGAAGTAGGGAATAAGATTTCCCCAAGGAGACACCAAAGCCTTCTGGGAGGGTGGACTGTTAACTACAGAGCTTTGGTTTTACTGACTTAAGTGTGTTTTGCTGAGTTGGCTATGCAAGTTCAAGCCTAGAGCTGAATTTCAGGAAAAGAGAGGATTTTGGAGATGGTATGGGAGAGGATAATATGTAAGGACTGTGTATTAGTCAGCCAAAGGGGTGCTGATGCAAAATACCAGAAATTGGTTGATTTTTATAAAGAGTATTTATTTGGGGTAGAAGTCCACAGTTACCAGGCCATAAAGCGTAAGTTTCTTCCCTCACCAAAGTCCTTTGCCACATATTGGAGCAAGACAGCTGCTGATGTTTGCCAGGGTTCAGGTTTCTTGGGTTCCTCCCTTCCTGGGGCTCCGTTTCTCTCCAGGCTCAACTCCTCTGTTTCCTCAACAAGGCCAGCTGTAGACTCTCAGGCAAATGGCTCGTGTCTTTTCCCGGGGTCTTCTCTCCTTCCTCACGACCAAGCCCTTTTACTTCCCGGGGCTCCAGCTCAAGACTCCATCAGAACTACTACAACTCCATCCTTTGCTGTGCCTTTTATATTCGATTTGCCACCCACCAAGGGGTGGGCCTCAACGCCCTACTGACGTGACCCAGACAACGCCCTAATCATAACTTAATCATGCTCAGATCAGCAGACCAGTTTACAAGCATAATCCAATATCTACTTTTGGAATTCATAACTATATCAAACTGCCAAACTGCTGCAGACTGGTAGTGTAAGGTGGAATTTTAAGGGAGCAAAAGTCTAGTGAAGATTTTCATTGAGTGATTTTATGTGTGCAATGCAATAAAATCCACCTTGTTTTCTAATGTAATTGAGATGGATTTAAATTTTTAGGGACAAATAGCAGACTGAGTCCTGCCTGGAACTAGCACGGGTCAAATCCTGAGATGACCACAGGAGAATGGCTACATATAGGCGACCTTCTAATTTAAAAAAAAAAAAAAAGAAGAAGAAGCAGGATTGCATCATGTCCTCTAATTGGTACAGGAAGATTAACAAAGATTTCAATTTTCAACTATATCCTATGAGAAGAAGTCATGGGTAATACACCACTGTATTTCTTATATTTGCAGCTGGGAGGAGAATGTCTTTGTGTATGACCTTGTAAACAGCTGTGTTCTTGGGATCCCCACTGACATCTGGACAGGGCTTCATGATCATAGACAGGTGAGGAAGCCATGGCCATCAGGCTCCCTTGGAAGGTCCACCCAAGATTCCATTTTGACTTAACCAACTCTCACGTAGAATCCATGTGCCAGGTATTGCTATGCATCCAGAATACACAGAGGAATCAGACACCAAGATGCCACAGTTTGAAAGTGATAAATGTTGTGCAAGAAGATATGATGAAAACATACAGTATGGAGGTTTCAGGGAAGGCTTCTGTACTGGTTTGGGTTCTCCAAAAACAGACACGAAGGCAGAATTAGATGTGAAAGAGATTTCTGAAAGACAGTATCTGTGAAGGACAAAGAGAATGGAGGCAGAAGTAGGCAGGGAAAGCCTGCAGACCATGATGTGGGCTGAGACCTGTAAAAGGCGAGGGGCAAAGAAGGATTATGTAGGAAGAACCTCAGATCACAGCACAGTTCTGGGAACGCCCTGGCCTGGCTAATGGAGAGTCCTCAAGCAAAGAATGCTGTATTCATTGGGATTTTCCAGAGAAACCATGGAGATTGGCATGTCCAAACTCCATAGGGCAGGCTGCAAACTGAAAACTGAAGAAGGTGAAGTTCAATTCCCCAGAAGGTGGCTGGCTGAACTAGAGGCAGAAATTCTTCTTTCTATCTTCTGAAATCCTGCAACTGATTGGATGAGGAGACTCCCCACATTGCTGAGGGAAATCTTTGTTGTTTGTAGATGTAATTAGCTGTAGATGCAATCAACTGACAATGGATGCAAATCCATCAATGAAATACCCTCACAGTAGCAATCTGGCCAGTGCTTGCTTGACCAAACAACTGGCCACCATAACCTAGCCAAGTTGACACATGAACTTAACTAACATAGATGCCTATTACAGTAATCCCACACTGGTCAGGAATGGGCCAGCCCTGGCACCCCTGACTTTCTCAGTCATTGAGTGGGAAGGGCCTGGAGGAAGCATGTACTCACCACGAACGCAGTGCTGGATCCAAAGGGACAGAAACATGTCTTTCAGCACAAACAAGGTGATGGAACCAAAGAGCCAGGAACTGAGGCTGTCAGTTAGCTATGCTCCCAACAGCTTGAAGGAGATCTGAGCAGTGCACTTCTGAAGCTAACACGCCCCACCTAAGGAAAGAGACATTTAAACTAGTATCTAATGGGTAAATAGGAGGAAACCAGAGTGTGGTTGGTTGAATTATACACCCTAGAAAAACATGTTCTCCATCTTAATCCATTTCGGTGGGTGTGAACTCATTGTAAATAGGACTTTTTGAAGATGTTATTTTTAGTTAAGATGTGGCCACCAGAATCAGAATGGGTCTTAATTCTATTACTGGAGTCCTCATAGAGAAGGCCATGGGGAGAAAGCCACCAGGGAGGCATAGAAGGGAGAAGTCAATGGAACTCAGAAGAGAAAAGAGAAGATGTCGCCATGTGCATTGCCATGTGATGGAAAAGCCATGGACCCAAGGATGGCAGCTAGCCCCAGAATACCACAGTCTTCAGGGGAAAAGCATTGCCTTGCTGACACCTAATTTGGTATTTCTAGCCACAAAACCATGATCCAATAAATTTCTGTTGTTTAAGCCAACCCATTGGATGGTATTTGTTTTAGCAGGTGGGAAACTAGGGCACTGAGGAAGAGCATCCCAGGTAGAAGGAACAGCATGGGCAAAGGCCCTGAGGTGGGAGGGATCATGGCATATTCAAAGAAGTTGAAGAAGACGGAGACACATAGGGCATGGGTGACTGAACAGTGGCGGGGGGATAAGGCTGCAGAGGGTGGCTTGGGCCAGATTTCATACCTGGCAATATCACAGCAAGCTCCACCTGGAGATCTTGTCCCCAAATGTTCCCTGGGCAAGCTGCATACTGAGTCTCTATTTTTTTTTATTTTTTATATGGAGATAGATTTATTTATGGATTCAATTTTCTAATATTTTATTTAAGACTTTGTTTTACATATGTTCTTTTTTTAAAATTTATTTTTAAAAGATACTTAGATTAAATTGTTACATAAAAAAATATAAGGGATTCTCATATGCCCCACTCCCCAGACCTCCCATGTTTCCCCACATTAACAACTTCTTTCATTAGTGTGGTACATTCATTGCAATTGATGAACACATTTTGGAGCATTGCCATTAAGCATGGATTATAATTTACATTGTAGTGTACACTCTCTCCCACTCAGTTCTGTAGGCTATGGCAGGATATATAATGCCCTGTATCAGTCACCACAATGTCTTCCAGGTCAATTCCAAGTTCTGAAAATGCCCCCATATTATACCTCTTTCTCCCCTCTCCCTGACTTCAGCACCTCCAGTGGCCACTGTCTCCACATCAATGATATAATTTCTTCCATTGCTAGAATCACAATAAGTCTATAGTAGAATAAGTCCAATCTAGTCCATATTTTATTCCCCTGTCCTGAGTATTCTGGGATGGTGATGCCCACTCCACCTCTAATTGAGAGGGGTCTTCAATCCCATATGGCTGGTGGGTGGGACTCTCTTGCAGTTGTAGACTCTCAATTCCTTGGTGTGGTGGTTGTCCATCCTCACCTCCCCATCAGCTGTCCTGGGTGAGTCCAATGAACTGGAGACTTGGTGCTGCAACTCCACTGAGGCTCATGGCCCAGCCAGCACATGGAGAGCCCAGAAATTCAAGTCTCCTGGATGTATACCTACCAACTCCAGCACCAACTATAGGTTCAAACAAAAAGGACAGAAGAGGCATGTGTAGAGGAGTCACATTTGAGTCCAATTCTGTCACACTCGGGAACATAATCTCCAAAGTAGGGCTCCTGGCAAGGCACCAAACTCTGGAGCTATCCACCATGATCACAGGACCTGGGTGTCTCCAGAGCCCTCAGAAGCCCCACTGTTTGGGGTAGTGTCCACTTTGACTGTCTATGAGATCCTGTTGGGACATACATAAGTGTTACCTCTCTGATGACCTCCCAACTCACTTTAAAGTCTCTTAGTCATATAAACTCATTTGTCTTTACATTTTCTCCCTTTATTAAAGGTCTTTTTCCAGTTGTATCACCAGCCAGTGCTTGGTAATAATCCCTTGGTGCCAGAGAGGCTCATCCCTGGGAGTTATGTCCCACATGCTGAGTTTGCCTTAGAGAGAGGCCACTTTTGAGCAACAAGGAGGCTCTCAGGAGATAAGTCTTAGGCACCTTACAACACTAGGCCAAGTTAAAAATTCAAAAGCAAAAGGCTCATAAGCATAGTTGTCAGTATCAAGGGCCCATCAATGGACCATCCTTCTTCACTAGTCATTGCCCCTGTACTAGGGGGATTGTTGCTGTTCCATTAGAGAATGTGGCAGAGCTCCCCAGGATGGGGATTCAACAATCCTTCAGCTGTTGTGTGAATCTCTACCCACTGTGGCAATGCCCCATGAACATTTGAACATATTTATATACTTTATATGTATGCCCAGGTGAACTTCCTCCCATGTATCCCCCATCACTGACACCCCACACCATTGATCCTGAGTCTCTGTTCTGCAAGTACACTTCTAGCCCTGCTTCAGAGAACTGCTCTTCTGCCACTTACTGGCTAGTGGGTGACTTTGGGCAATTTTTTTCACCTCATAGCATCAGTCCCTTCATCTGTAAAATGATAATAGTGACTTTTTTTTTTTTTTTTTGTGGGTAAAAATCAAATTTTTCACAATACAAACCAATATTTATAAAATGATATATAAAATGATATATATTTATATATGCATATATGTTCATTTGCTTACATAAATGTTATTATATGTATATATATATATATATATACACACACACATATATATATATATATACCTTTTTTTAAAGGTGCTTAGATTACCTAAATATTACACAGAAATTGTAAGGATTCCCATGTTCCCCACCTCCCACTCCTCCCACAACCTCCCACATAAACATCCTTCGTTAGTGTGGCACATCACCTGCAATGGATATACACATCCAGGGGCTTTGCCACTAAGCATAGACTACAGTTCACATTGTAGACCACACTCTCTCTCACACAGTTCTGTATGGTATATGCTGATGTAAAATGGCCTATATCCGTCGCCACAACGTTGCTCAGGACAACCCCCAAGTCCTGAAAAAGCCCCGGTATTACAACTGCCCTTCCCCTCCCCACCCCGAAAGTGTCTAGTGGCCACTGGCTCCACCTCACTGTTATAATTTCTTCCATTGCTTGAATCACAATATGTCTACAACAGAATACCATTAAGTCCACTCTAGTCCATAGCTCTTCCCCCAATCCTGAGGAGACTGGAATGGTGATGTCCACTCTACCTCCAAGTGAGAGGGAGCTTATATCCCATGGATACGGTGGTTGGGATTATCCTGCCTTCAGCTGCAGGCTCTCTTCATTCCCTGGCCGTTGTCCATCATCATCTCCTCACCAGGTGACTTGGGTGAGTCCATTGAGCTGTAGAGTAGGAGTTGCAGCTCCACTGAGATTCCACGCACACCTGGCACATAGGCAGGCCAGAGGCTCCAGTGTCTGGAAATACACCTACAAACTCCAGCATCACATATAGGTTTGAATAGAAGGGACTGATAGACCATGTGCAGGGAGGACTTATTTGAGTCCAACTCTGTCACTCTCAGGAGCAAGGATTCCAAAGTAGAGCCCACTGATAAGGCATCAATCTCTGGGGCTATCCCCCCTTATGTAGGACCTGGGTGTCTCCAGAGCCCTCGGGAGCCCCTCTGTGTGTGGTGATATCCACTATAATAGTGCTTTTTAAAAATTAAATGAGTAAATGTATGTAAAGGGCTCCGCGTGGCTCTTGGCACACTGTAAGAGCTTAGGAAGGCTGTTAGAAGGTACTGTTATAATAGCAGAAGTACCAGTAGTGGCCAGGCTCAGTATAGATATTTTTAAAAATCAGTAGAATTCACCTGGCAAGAACCCAGATGGGAAATTTACTGAAAAATCCCAAATATTCCATTCAAAACAGCAACTTCAAACATTGAATTATGAATACATTGAATGAGAGTTTAGGAAACTTGTATTACAAGACCTGATTAGGTAAAAATAATAACAAGCAATACAGTAAAATGGCTTGGTTTTATTTTCTTTCCAGGGATCACCATGTGCCAGGTACTATACTAAGGTCCTTTGCATGCTTTAACTCACTCAACCCTCACAACAAGTCTCTGAGGGAGATATTAGCTCCATTGTACAAGTGTGACAACCAGGCTCATAGAGGTTAAATAAATTATCCAGGTTGCAGAGCTCTGAAGCGAGTGGGGCTGGGATCTCAAGCTCTAGTCTCTTGGTAATAACATGCTATTCCCATTACATCCATAATTTTCAATGCTTGGAGGAGACTTTTGTAAAACTTGAATAAATGGAGAAATGGATCTTTTTCCCAGGCATTACAAAGATGTAGTTCTTCCCACAGTTAATTTGCACATTTATTGCAACACCAATCAAATTCTCAACAGGACTTTTCTTGCAATTGGATGAAGTAATTCCACATCAGGCAAGAAAAAACAGACTATTTGGACAAAAGAAAAGTAAGGGAGGATGTCCCCCACCTGCCAGTAAAGTGCAGTACTTAGAGTCTTGTTTACTGAAGCCAGAGACACCTGGGTTCAAACCCCAGCCCTGATGTTTTATGAGCTATATGACTTAGAGTAGACCAACCTGTCTCAGTTTTCTCATTCGTAAAATGGGGTTGATTGTAACCGCTGTTTTGCAGGATGGTGAGGATAAAGTGATATTACACATAGTAAACTGTCACTAACTGGCAGCTAGTAAGAGTGGTTTTAATCGCTGTGGCATGAGGTTAAAAGTAAGGACTTCTGCACGGGTTTGGAGGTGTTCAAATGTTAGCCCTAACCTGGGGCTGGCTCAGATGGCTGATCTTCCTCTCGTTGGCTGGCTTCCTCACCTCTGGGTGGAACCCACCAGGAAGGGCAGTTTGAATGGACCAACGGCTCCTCCTATGACTACAGCTACTGGGATGGGAGTCAGCCAGACAATGACATCCATGTGGACCCAGAGGAGGAGGACTGCCTGCAAATCTGGTACCAGCCCACTAGCTGTGGGTGTCCCAGAGATCAGGGGTCTTACAGGGGGTGCTGGGGAGAAGCCACGTATGCTGGGGCAACTGGTGAATCTTCAGCGCCTTGGAACGTGACCAGGGGTTATCTGGAGTGGTTCATGGCATGTCATGCACATGCAGAATATGATTCGAATGAAAAGACATTAGAAGTAGGAACATGAAAAAAGATTGCACAGAAAGCAGTTAAAGAGTGGTGCTTGTATGTCAGCTCCCTCATGCATTAAAGTGCAAGCACCCGCAAGGCTCAGAGAGGTTAAGAAACCTGTTCAAGGTCACTAAGCAAGCAAGTAGTGGAGCTGGCCCTCAAACCTAGTTCTACAGAACTGCAGCAGAGACTTATCCTGGAAGCCATCCTGAAGCTTATGATCCAGAGTTGGGCCAAGCCTCTGAGTGAAATTTATCCTGCCCATCCATGATGACATGGCAAGACTGGCCTTACAAGACAGGAAGGCTGGACAGCAACCTCAGCGAGCATAAGCAAGGAAGGGCTACCAGTGTAGACATGAGCCTGTGGCAGAAGTCTTTTACCCGCAGTGGGTTAGTGAAATTATTTTTATTGTGGTGGGTGGACCTTCACCAAGGTTCTCTACTTTCTTTCCACTGCAGCTCTGAGGTCATGGAATGATAATGCCTGCAGCTGGGAGTTCCCCTTTGTCTGCAAGATTCCATCCCTGACCACCTGGAATGAGCCCCAATGCCAGCATCATCTTGTAGCTCCATAGGGTAGAGCTGATACTCAATAATTGTTAACAGCACAGATAAGGTAAATCGCCCAAAGATTTGAAACAAGCAAATCTTAAAGATACAAGACAGTCACTTGGCCACAAGTGACAGGAAACTCAACTCAAACTGGCTTAATAAATACAAAAGGAGAGGGTGGGTTTATTGGTTCAAGTAATGGAAATCCAGGGGTTGCTCTGGCTTCAGAATTGAATCTCTCTGGACTGGAGCAGGTCACATGTCTTTTCCTGAAGCAATCACTTTGGCGTATGCTTGTTGGATGGGCCCTGCCTAGATGCCTGTCCAGGGCCCAGTGGGATGGGAGTCAAAATCATCTGAACCATGAAGCCAAAGAAAGAATGGTTATACCAAATGCCATTGATTATACTCTGGATGAATTGTATGCTCTATTAATAGATATCCATAAAATTAATTTGTTTAAAAAACTAATAACTACAAGCAAAAGTAATTCGTTCAAAATATTCTTTTTTTTCTTCTGTGCTAGCTTCATGCATTTCTGTTTGTAAACAAGACTTTCAAGAAATTACTTCTAATTGTATTATTCCTTTGGCATGTCTTGCTTTAAGAAAAGCTTATTTTATATGACTATGTTGTGTTTCAAAGTATATAAATTAGGGAAGCGGATGTGGCTCAAGTGATTGGGCTCCCGTCTGCCATATGGGAGGTCCAGGGTTTGAGTCCCAGGGCCTCCTGGTGAAAAGCAAGCTGGCCCATGTGGAGTGCTGGTGCAGCAAGATGACGCAACAAAAAGAGACACAGAAGAGAAACCATGGGAGACACAGCAGATTAGGGAACTGAGGTGGCACAAGGGATTGAGCACCTCTCTCCACTCCGGAGGGTTCCAGGATCGGTTTCTGGTGCCGCCTAAAGAGAAGACAAGCAGACACAGAAGAACACACAGAAAGCAGACAGCGAGCACAAAACAATGAGGGGGGAGGGGAGGAGGAAATAAATAAATAAATCTTTTTTAAAAAGTATATAAATTAAAAAGTGGGGGGAAAAATCTTTAACTCTCATTTAAAAGGATTTTTTTATCCTAAAAAGACTCAATATAGAATTCCTTTAAATAATAAAGTCTGCTGGGCACACTTAAAGCAATTATTCAATTCAACGGGCTCAATTTCCAGAACACAGTAAAGCAGGGACACCCGCAATGCGCTGCCTGGTGGCAGAGTCTGTGCTTCTCATGTTTCTCAGTCTGAATGTATAGCTTTCAATCTTTCAAACCTGTAATGAATTTGTGGGATTACTGTCTTTGTCATATGCTGAGCATTTAGTAAAAGAGGAGTCTGCCTCGAGGGAGGGAGGGAAAGAGGGAGGAAGGAGGGAAAAGGATGCTAGGCAGAAAAAATATACACATTTATTAATAGAAAGAGCATTGGACAGGGGGTCAGGTGGCCTGGATTCTCTTTCGGATCCTCTGAGCTTTGGTGTAGATTGGGAGAGGGAAAAAAAATTAAAATCTGGCCCCTGGGGCACCAGTGAGAAGGCAGAGGGAGAATGAAACATGCCAAAAAAAAAAAAAAAAAGTCAATGGACTTTGCCAAATTATCCTGCATCTCAGATTTTTCAAGAAGATCCTTCTAAAAAGCATGTTAAAATGGGAATTTGCTGTTAATTCAGAATTGGTCCTGGAGCCCGCAATTGAAATCAACAGGAACTAATTACCCCTTATTCTAAAGAGAGCAGTGAACAATTGGGGCCAGTTGCCTTCCCCCAGAGCGTACATAAGAGTCTGCAGAACTGACCTTACCAAAATCACTGCCCCCACTCCCTGCCCACTGCATCTAAAGAGACATGAATAGGGGGAGCCAAAGACTTTGACCTTGTGGGGAGCATGGTATTCACAGTGAAGGGGTTTTTCACCTTCTCTTTGCATGGGTAGGGGGAGGGAATGTTTCCTTCCCACCCCCATAATCAAGTGAGCAGAGCTCCAGGGACTTGCTTTTAGAGATTGGGGGTCCTTTCAGGAAAGAGAGACTGGCCTCTCACTCCCAGCAGGATGCCAGCTGTGCTGTCAAAGACTGCTGTCCCCCTACGGTGTTCCATTGGACAGGAACTGGGTCAAGGACTTGTTGAGTATGTTTTATGTGTGCCCTGGGGAGGTTGGGGGCATCCACCCATGCACAGATTCTGATACTTACTGAGATCCCAAGATAGGAAGCTTTCTGTAGTTGTCCAAAGCAGAGAGGAGAAACAGGACAGTGATGAGTGGACCAGGGGAGAAAAGTATGTGAGCATGGGCCTGGGATAGTTCAGAGAAGGACTGTAGTGGTTCCCCCGGCTCCATGTGCAGAAGCCAGAGTAGCTAGAGTTCCTCAGTTGCCCCATCTGTAAAATGAGGACAGTAATAGTATATACCCCAGAGTGTTGAGGTAAGAATTTAATGAGCTAATATATGCAGTGATTTTGAGTGGTGCCTGCACATAGTGCTATGTAAGTTAGGGATCATTGTAATTGGCTATTGCCACAAAATTGATGTGTAACAAGTCACGCCAAAATTCAGGAGCTTAAAGCAACCATCCTTTATTATAGCTCATTTACCTGTGGGTCAGCTGGGGTTTGGCTGATCTAGGCTGGGCTCACTGGGCAGCTCTCCTTCTCACTGCAGATCTCTAGGGCAGCTAGGATGGCTCTGCTTCATTTTCCTTGGATGAGTGGGCTATCTGGGGCTTGTCCTTCCCATGGCAGAGGCTCAGGAGGGCAAGCAGAAACATGAAAGGTCTCTTAAAGCCTTGGCTCAAAATGGGTACATGGTCAGTTCTGCCAGTCATATGGCCAGGCTCAAGGTCAAGGTTAGATGAACACTCTGACCTCCCGGAGGCCATGGTGAGGGTATAGATGCAGGGAGGGGTATAGAATTGAGGCCAGTCATTCAGTGTAGCACAATTCTTGTCAGAGAAAGAGGCAGGACCATAGGGCTGCCTGGATAGCCATTGTGCCAAATGAGATCAAGTCCAGATTGGGGTTGAGGGCACGAACCCCCAACTAGAAAAGCCAAAGGGAAACCCCACTGCCTTCCTCCAAGGGGGACTTCAGTGATGCAGTAAGTCTGGATGAAACTGAACCTTGCCCAAGAAAAGCACATGCACCACCTACTAGGAAACGAACCCATTGTCAGGGGTCACCAGCAATAAGTGGATTCAGGTGAAGCTGGAGGGAGAGCAGGAATTTCCGTACCACCAATAGGAGATGAATTCTGTAAGAAGACATCTGCCTTCTCTATTCCCCTTCTCAGCTCCCGACTAGGGAAGCCAGGCCTTGAAAGGGGAATACGGGGTATGTGCCACAGAACCAGATTCTACTTCCTATCTGCTTTCTTCAGTGGGGCTGGAGAGAAGGGGAGAAAGAGAAAGCCATGCTTCATCTACCCCAAGCCCCTTGAGTCACAAGCCTGGCCTAGGATGGAGAAAGCAGAGAAGATAAAATATAGAAATCAGCATGAGATTGGACTTTCAGACAGGACTGATGTGCCCTTCGAATAACTGAGCATCACCAGAAAGCTCTGGGATTGTCTCAGGATGTCATCACAGGAAAAGATGGGTTTGACACAGCAGAAGGCAATGCCTTTTGGAGGAAGCCCCAGTTGATATCTTACTGGGTTTAGACTGCTCAACATTGAATTCTTGGAGAAGTCATGGATGGTTTCCTTGCAGAAAGAGAGTGAGGTTTAGTTTTAAAAATGCATCTGCTGGGAGTGGAAGTAGCTCAAGGGGTTGAGTGCCTGCTTCCCATGTACAAGGTCCTGAGTTCGATCTCAGTACCTCCTAAAAAAACATGCATCTGCTATAGAGTCAGAAAGCTTGAACTCTATTCTGAGCTCTACCACTTGCTAATTATGTGGCTTTGGGCAAGTCACTTCACCTCTGAGAACCCTGCTTTCCTTATCTGTAAAATGGGGAGCAAACTACCACATTGTAAAGATTAAATAAGTTGTTGAATGGAAAGGCCCTGACACACAGTGGGGGCTCAATATGTGGGAGCTGTTACTATCACTAATAGGAGAGAGAGTCGTATTATAGCCTGGGTTTTCTTGTCAAGAAGAGCAGGTTGCACTTAGCAAAAATAAGAAGATCCGGAGAAACAATTTCCTATTCCAGAGGTTGGCAAGATTTTTCTATTAAGGCCAGATAGTAAATATTTTAGCCTTCGTGGGCCATATGGTCTCTGCTGCAGCTACTCAAGTCTTTGAAAGCAGCCACAGCCAATATGGGTGTGGCCATGTGTTTCAATAAAACTTTATTTATGGACACTAAAATTTGAATTTCAGGCAATTATCATGTGTTACAAGGTACTGTTCTACTTTTGATTTATTTTTTCATCCATTTAAACATATAAACTGCATTCTTAGCTCTCAGGTTGTACAAAAACAGGTGGTGAGCTGGATTTGGCTTACGGGCCAAACTCTGTCCTGTGTGGTTGATTTTGGGAGAAACAGGAAAGGAGACCAGAAGAGATGGGATTACATGGGATTAGCTTTCAGGGTCCCTGGAATTAGCCTTCTGGGCCTGGTTCTGCTCCGAACTTTCCATGGGAATTTACATACCTCTAAAACACTCTAAATCTCAGTTTATTCATCTGACAAATGTTGATAGTAAAACATGCTGTCCTGGGGGCGGATGTGGCTCAAATGGTTGGGCATCCTATGGAGGGACCTGGGTTCAATCCCCGGGACCTCCCCGTTAAAAAAAAAAAAAAAACATGCTGTCCTGTCTATCAGGATTGTTGTAGGAATCAGGTGAAATCATAGAGGTAATGTTGTGTCCTGCAGGTGCAATGAAAAAAGAATAATTGTTGCCATTTACCAAGCACTTCCTAAGATGATGCTTAGCTCTTTACGTAAGCTATCTCATTGAGTCCTCACCACAACCTGATGAGGTAAGGACTAGTATTGTGCCCATTCGACAGATGAGACAACTGAGACTCAGAAAGGTTAATTAAGCCTGAAGGTAGGCTGTCACCAAAGCCCACGTATGGTCTTCACAATGTATATCTGACAGGGTCCCAGTAAGGAATAGTTGGAATTCTCAAAAGGTTACTGGAAGAGTTTAATAAGGAGGCTATTTCCAAAGGCATGAACAGGGTCAAGGGGATTAGCAAAGGCTGATGAAACACTCCAGGACTAGAAACAGTGGGAAGGCTACCACCCCTCTCTTTTTTTGTTTGTTTTGTTTTGTTTTGTTTTTAGGTACAGGGGGCCGGGAAGTGAACCTGGGTCCTCGTATGTGGGAAGACAGCACTCAACCACTGAGCCACATTGGCTCCCCTGAGTTGGTGTTTACGTTTGTTTTCACTTGTTGTTTGTTTCCGTTTTCTTTAGGAGGCACCGGGAACCGAACCCAAGTAATCCCATGTGGGAAGCAGGCACTCAACTGCTTGTGCCACATCCATTCCCCATATCATCCTTGAAGGGGCAAGGGGAGAAGGTGGTGCTATGGGGAAAATTCAGAGAGATCTGTTGCTATAGAGGAATGTTCTCTGGAATAGCCATGGTCAACCCACAGGCCAGCAGAGGGGCAGTGAGGGGAATAACACCCTACCATCTCCTTCCTATCCCCAATCTCCTCTAAGTGCCTCCTATTAGCTGAACTTAACTGGAAACCAGAGGACAGGTCAAGGGAGCACAGTGATGTCATTGGCTGCATCTGCAGCCTCAGAAGAGCCTGGGGTGTCAACATCTTTGGGGGCATCACCAACTTGACCCCATCCCATGGATCAGGATCCCAGCCAGGGCCCTGACCTCCCTTGGTTGGCAGTTTAATTGCCTATGAAGTTCAGTCACTCTGATGACAAAGTCCTGGGCTTGGTCTTTGACTTTCTCTGCCCTCCTGGCACAGGAGATGAGAATGTCTCTGTTTGCAACCAAAGAGGTTCTTGGGCCTTCACTCCTGGCACACATGCCTTTTACTTGCCCTCAGTTGCTTATTATCTTCCCATAGAGCATCAAAGTCTTTTACCAATAGCCATCCAATCTAGTTTTCCTTACAGCTACTATTTTATCTTGTATGTCTCAACTACCTGATACATCATTCCTGCTAGTGCATTCCCTCTCCTGGTGTACTCTCTCAATTCACCCCATGGGAGTTCTAACAATTGGACACCACCTTGTGTCAGGGCTGTCCGCATTTCACCTACCATCAGTGATGGGGTCCTCATCACCACCCAAGCCCCACCTTGTCACCTACCTGTCCTCTCAGGCTGCTCCTGGTATCAATTGTCACAACTTGGGCTCTCTGGAGCAGATGCTGAGACAGAGGTAGGAATGCAAGATGCTCATTAGGGGTTAATAGCTGTGAAAAGGAGAGGAGATAGGATGGGGCAGAGGAAGCAGTGGAAATGAGATGCAAGCCTGACAAATTCTCAGCCAACCAGGCAGGAAGATGTGGGGCAAATATTGGCCATCAGAGTGTACTACATAGGGTTGAAGTAGCCAAGACTTTAGACTCTTATTCACTCAGTCACTGTTTCAGGCTTCTCTGGTTAAGGTAGCTCTCTGGTACTAAGGCAGACCCCGAAGGAGCTGGTACCTGGAGGCCCCCTGCACCCTTCTTTGAGTGGTGCATCTCTGGTTCAGATCCCACCTCTGCCACTTTTTGGGTGCCCTCATCTAAGTGGTTTAACCTCTCTGAGTTTCAGTGTTCTCCTGTATAAAATCAAGCCACAGACTTTTCCAGGTCTGACTGTGATCTATTAGACTGCTTTGGGAAATAAGGAGTTCTGCATAGGTAGATGAGTTTTCCAGGAAACTAAAAGCCATGCCTCAAGCATCACAACTATCTCTATTTTTCTTCTATAGATGGAAATCTCTCTAAATCCAGTCTCACATCTCCCTAAACACAAGGTACTCAAGAGAATTAGCCTCTGTTTTGATGACTCAGAGTAATATGGGCTGCATCTACTTCAGGTATTTTTGTCTCTTGTCGTTATGTCTGGGTGTCACTATGCCAGTCTCTGACGGCCCCCAGAACCCCTGACCTTTTCAAGCTTGTTGCTGTTGGGATGATGTAGGCAGGAAATCCAGACAGACAAACGTGACAGTGAGAAAGAGAGAGAGACACACACAGAGAGAATAGATAATAAGTAACAGATCAATGATAAAAGATAAAAAATGATGGATGGATGGATGGATGGATGGATGGATGGATGGATGGATGGATGGTGGAGATAATAGATATTGCTGGGTGAGGGAGACTGATCATCATATATAAAGCATGGGATCCCATTGTGTGGATGTACCAAAGCATTTAACCTTTCTCCTTTTGTTAGTCTTTTATGTTGTATATAATTTTTTATTATCACAAAAAACAGAATGATAAGATCTCTGCACACATCTTTAATTCTTTTCCTGGGATATATATCTAGAAATGAAATTGCTAATCAAAGGGTATACATATTTTTTAAATAGAATTTTTTCTTTATAAAAACAATGCATGTGAACTACAAAATATATATGTTTATATAAAAATGTGTAGATACCATATGGCTCTACACAGATAAAGAGATCACCCATACTCCTATCGGCCAGAGTTAATCACTATTGACCTTTTAATTGTGGACTCTTCTGGGCATGTATACTGTGACTGCCACAAGAGTGCACGTTGACATCTTCCTATCGCTGGGAGCATTACTGACTGAGCGCTCCAGCTTTGGTACTTTGAAATCCATCACTTTGAAATCCATCGCTTCAGCCCTGCCTCCTACAGGCTGCTCCCAGGAAACGGCTGAGTAAGGCAGGAACACTAAAGCAAATCTGTTCCTGGGAGACATGGGATTGCCCTGTTGGTGGACTTTAGTTTTAGACACCCAATGGTTTTGCCCAACTTTCTTTAGACTGCAGGGCAGTCCAGGATGCGCCCACCCAGACTTCTCTCCTTCTGCCCTTCACTGTGGGTCACTTCACAGTCTGCCAGCTTCCCTAGCCTTCCCTCCCCCCTCCACCATTTCCATTTACACGGGCATTTTCTCTTACAAAATCCTTGGCCATTTAATGCTATCTTGGTGCCAGCTTCTTAGAGGCCCCAGATCAGCATACACACCTACAGTGTAGTCACACTGCCCTCCCAAAAATCTGTACTAACTTACACCGCAACGTGCAGTATATGAGAGCTCCTTTTTGCCTGGCCTTTTGCCAATACACTGGTCTCCACTCTCAAATTGAACGCCAATGAGCAGGGACAGTCCTCAGGTTCCTTGGAGTCCTCAGGTGGCATTCTATAGACAAAAACATCACCGAGACTGTTTTACTTGTCAGTGAGAGAAAACCCAACCCAAACTGCCCTAAGCACAAAAGGACTTTTATTTACTCATGGAGCTGTAAACTCCAGAGGTATACTAGCTTCAGACTCAGCTTGATCCAGGGTCTTAAATGATATTGCCAAAGACATCTGTTTCTCTGCTCTGCCTCCATGGTGTTGGCTTCATCCTCAAGCACCAGTCTCTCCCCTTAGGGAAGCAAAAATGGCCAGAGTAATCCCAAATCTCATACCCTTCAAGAGAAGGAGGGGTGTCTCTTTCCCAGAATCCCTAGGAATTACCTCCTTTCTCATTGGCTGTATTGGGTTACTTGTCCAACCAATCACTGCAGCCAGGAAAATAGAAACACCCTATTGCTTAAGCCAATCAGAGACTATGACTGGTGCTTTCACGGTGCCGTCTAAATCTTAGTGCTTCGGATTAGAGGTGCTGTTTTATCAGAGGAAAGCTAATGGCAGCCATGATGAAAACAAACAAAACATTTCTAGTACAAGAAGGCAATGAGGGAGCAGATGTGGCTCAAGCAGTTGGGTGCCTGCCTACCACATGGGAGGTCCCAGGTTCAGTTCCCCATGCCTCCTAAAAAAGACAAGCAAGACAGTGAGCTGACGTGACAGGCTGGTGTGGCGAGCTGACTCAACAAGATGATGCAGTGAGATGACGCATAGAAGAGACACAACAAGGAAACACACTGAGAGACACAACAAGCAGAGAACGGAAGTGGCTCAAGTGATTGGGCACCTCCCTCCCACATGGGAGTTCCCAGGTTCGGTTCCCGGTGCTTCCTAAAAAGAAGACGAGCACACAGAGAGCAGATAGTGAGCACAAACAATGGAGGGAGGGGACAAATAAATAAAATAAATCTTAAAAAAAAAAAAAAGAAGATGAGCAGATGCCACAACCAACAGCTGATGCAATCAGCAGGGAGCAGATGTGGCTCAAGCAGTTGGGCACTCACCTCCAACATGAGAGGTCCCAGGTTCAGTTCCCAGTGCCTCCTAAAGAAGACAGCAGATACAGCAAGCAGACAGACAAGGGTGCCATCTTGGGGGGGGGGGGGCCAAAAAAAACATTTTTTTTAAACCTTCGTTGGAGATCCCAACTTGTGGCATACCCTACAGAATTCAGATTTGCCAATGCCCACAGGTGTGTGAGCCAATCCTATAATAAATCTCTATTTTTTAAAAAAAGTAACCTATGGAGTATAGTTAACAGCAATAATGTAATATCCTTGCATCAATGCCAAAGATGTACAGTGTTAATAATAGACAGATATGGAAAAAATATGCCTAATGTATGCTATGGACCAGAGTTAGTGGTAACAGTCTGATGATATTATCTCATAATCTGTAACAAATATTCCACAACAGTGTGGTGTGTTGGTGAAGGGATGTTGTATGGGAATTCTATACATGTGCATGATTGTTTTGTAAGTTCACAACTTCTGTAATAATAATAATAATTATATATATATATATAAGAGAATCACAAGGTATATTAACTGTTAAGATAAACACATTATAGTTAAGGGGTTCACCAATTGGAAGAGTAATTTAAAAAAAAGTCAGACCTTGGTTATTTTAAGCAAATGCCAGGGCCAATAGTGCAGCCTCTGTCTTTTTAAGGAGCCCCCACCCCACTGGTTGGAATTCTCTTCAAGAGGCCATGTCTTTACCTCTCCTGATCCTCATAAATATGTCATGTTAGCAAAAGATTACCAGGGCTTTCTTTCTTTTTTTCTTTAAACATTTTTATTTTGAAATAATTTCAAGCTTACAAGATAGTTCCAAAAATAGTACAAAACCCATACAGAGAACTCAACATGCCCCCCCATACCAAAATCCACTCATTTTTACCTTTTTTTTTTTTTCATTTTACCATTTTGCCACATTTGCCATATGATTCTTTCTCTCCATCTATCAACCCATCTATCTCTCTACCTATTTATTTCTTTCTGAACATTTCAGAGTCGGTTGTATACATAATGCTCCTTGAACACACACTTCCATATACATTTCTTAAGAACAAGGACTTTCACTTATGCAACTACCTTAAGTACAATTATCAAGTTCAAGAAATTTTAAAAATATTGACCACTTCACACATTTGCATGTCATCCTTGCACAGGGGCCTCCTCCATATCATTCCAATTTTAGTTTATGTGCTGCCAAAACAAGCAACCAGGGCTTTCTCTTCCAACTGGGTTTAGCTGCCCAGCACTTCTTCCAAAGCAGCTACTGAGTGCCCAGGACTTTACCTGTGGAAGTTTATTGAATCCTTGCAACACTCCCCCAATGCAAGCTCAGCCCCACATAGAGGTGAGGGACACGGGCTCCAGAATCAGATTCGTGACTCAAATCCAGCTGCACCTCTTGGACAAGGCACTCCACCTCTCCAGACTTCCCTTTGGGAATGCTAATATACCCATGAGGCTGTGAGGATGAAGTAAGATAATCCACGGAAAAGTGCTAACACTGGGGCTGGCACATAATAGACACTCAATAAGCATTAGCTCTTATTATCATAGAAGCTGATGTGGCCTCCTTATGTACTGAGGACAAGAAAGAGGATGCAGTCTATTTGGTATCCAAACTGGGTGACTTTGACCCCTCCTCCAGAGTACTTGAGAATGGCTTCCCAACCAAGATCCTTCTTTCTACCATATTCCATGAACCCTTGAGAGTGTTCATTACAGTTACTTATCTCCTCAAAGAAAGAAACCTGTCAACTAGTATATCCACACAATGGAGTATTATTCAGCCGTAAAAATGAATGAAGTTATATATGCTACAACATGGATGAACCTTGGAAACATTATACCAAGTAAAATAAGCTAGACACAAAAGGACAAAATATTGTGATCCCACTTATATGAGATATCTAGAATAAACAAATTCATAGACATAGACAGTAGATTACTGGAGGGGAAATGGGGAGCTATTGCTCAATGGGTGCAGAGCTTGTTTGGGGTGACAAAAAAGATTTGGCAATGGATGGGGTGATGGACACATAACATTGTGAATGTAATTAACACTGCTGAATTGTATATTTGAATGTGGCTAAAATGGTAAATGTTATGTTGTATATATCTTACCAAAATAAAAAAAAACATATTGTAAGTTAAAAAAAAGAAAAAGACACAATATTTATTTGAATATAAATACCTGTACCTAAAATGGGAATACATTGCTTGTTTTACTACAAAAATAATTTATTCTTCTATATCTCAAAAAAGGTTAAAATGGCAAATTTTATGTTGTACATAGAACCACAGTAAAACAAGATGTCCCCAGTAATAGCAACACTTACCCCTCACTAACATTCCAGTATACTTTCCCAAGGAGGAAAAGAAGGGCAGGGGCAGGTCAGAGCCCCCCCCCCCAGGATACCATGTATAACTCTGACATCTCTAAAGGGATGTGTGACGAATGTGCATATCTTCCATCATCTCTGGCTTAGGGAGAAAAGGGACAAACAAGATTGAGAAGTGTTGCCCTAAAATAAACTGGCGGTTAAATAAACTATGGCACATTTGTTCAATGGAACGCTTTGCGGTCTCTCTTTGTACAGACACAAAACACATCTAAGGCATGTGATTGAGTGATAAAAGTTGAAGAAAAATACATAGACTATTATATCATTTGTATCCCAAGAAAAACCCCAAAGAATTATACTTCACATTCCTATAGACACATGTATTTGTAAATAGAAAGCAAAAGGTCTGGAAAGATAGCACACCAAGCTGGTAATGGTGGAGATGCGGGTGATGGTCAAGGACAATTTTGGTTTTGTCCGTCATGTTTGATTTTTTGACAATGATCATATATTCATGTATTACTTGCATAGTTAAAAAATACATAGCTATGTGAATATTCTCGCTGTCCTGATTTTGTGATGATCAGGGTAGGCTAAACATTCGCTCTATTAGAAACCATGCATGTGTCCCCAGACCTAGTTTTTCTCCCTAGGCCTGGTTTTTGGAATGCTGGTGATAAACTAAGCCTGATATATCATATGACCATCCTGTATGGGAAAAGACTGTAACTTTGAGTATCTTTGGTCAACCTTAAGAGATATAGCAGGGGGACGGATGTGGCTCAGGTGGTTGGGCGTCCGTTTCCCATATGGTGGGACCTGGGTTCGATCCCCGGGACCTCCCGGTAAAAATTTAAAAAAAGAAAAATATAGAAGGCGCGTGGGTGCACCGCCAGGCCCCATGAGCAGGTGCACCGCCAAGGCCTGCATGTGTGTGCTCTGTTAGGCCCTGTGCACAGGTGCACCATCAGGCCCCGCAAGCCACGCAGCAAGATGATGACATAACAGGAGAGTGACACAAGGGAGAGCCAAGACGAGACGCACCGAAAAACCAGGAACTAAGGTGGCACAGGCAGTAGGACGCCTCTCTCCCACATCAGAGATTCCAGGGATCGAATCCCAGTGAAGACAGGAGGAGAAGGATGAGAAGAGAGGACAGGAAACAGACACAGAGAGGTACCCAGTGAATGGACACAAAAACGGCAGAGGAGGGGGGGTACATAAAAGTAAATAAATAAATAAATCCTTTAAAAAAATGTGTAGGGGAGGAAGATACAGACAATAGTTAGTAGTAATACTTTGACGATGCTCTTTCATGATTTGTTAACAGATGTTTCACAACAATGCAAAGTATCTGTGGTGGGGTGATGTGTGGGAGCCCTGTATGAGGTTATGCATGTTTGTTTTGTAAGTTCACGATGTTTACTGAACACTTATAGTTTATGTATGTTCACGTATGAATGATATACTTCAACAAATTGTTTAAAAAAACTAAACAAAACAAATTACATCAAAAAAAAAATACATAGCTATTTGAGGGTGATGGAGGCACAACTTTGTGAACCACTGAATTGTATATTTGAAAAGGGGTGAAAAGGGGAATTTTAGGCTGTATATAAGTTTTTTTTTTTTATTTTTTTTTATTTTACCGGGAGGTCCCGAGGATCGAACCCAGGTCCCTCCATATGGCAGACGGACACCCAACCATTTGAGCCACATCCTCCCCCTGTATATAAGTTTTTTTAACACACACACAAAAAATCCATTGAACTGTTCAACACAAAGAATGAACCCTAATGTAAACAGTGGGCTAAAGTTAATCACATAATGATAATATTGTTTCATCAGTTTTAACCAAAACGCTCCACCAATGTAAAATGTTAATAATAGGGAAAACTTTGTGTGTGTGAGAGGAGGAGACTCTCTATCTATATTTTCTGCGTGGTTTTTCTGTAAACTTACAACGGTTTTTAATTTTTAAAAAATACAAGGCTACTTTTAAAATAATAAATTTCAGCATAGTCCTTTCTTACAGCTCCCAGGTTTGACTTGCTTAAGGACCCAGGACCAGTTGGCAGTGATTGGGACAAAACAGTGACACATTTAAAATATTTATTATTTAAATGCTTTCAAGAAGGTAATACCAATTCACCCCCCAGTCTAGGCAAAGATGGGTTGGCAGAAATGACAAAAACAGTAATATTCATTGCACTGCTTTTAGTCAATATTTCTCTGATTACCACTGAGGATGAGCATTTTTTCCTAGCTTCCTTGGTCGTCTTCTTGAATTGGAGACTGCCAGCTTTTCCACCCCCCCCCCCAGGCTGGGAAATGTCCACCTCCCACAGTCCAGGAACCATTTAATTAACACCTGCCCCTCACGGAACCAAACAACAACCAGGCAGCTAGTGAACTTCCCCTCCTCAGGATCCTGTACTTTTCCCCACGCCCACGGAGTGGTTGCTACTTGCCTGACAATAGGAAGATTCCACTAGTCACACTGTCCTGTCAAAACCAGGCCTTCTGGGGAGCACTGGTCCGTAATAATGACATCATATACCCACAGGGGCGAAGCCACAGCTGCGCTCCAAGCAAGGATGCTGAAAAGAGACAGGCAGAAGCCCTGCGGGAGCCCTCCGGGGCTCCTTGTGCCTTGCTCTCCTCTACGTGGGCCCAGGCAGCTTGATGTCCCCTGATAGCTCCTAGCTGAGCCCCCTGTGCAGCACCCACTACCAGTGTCATTAACGCATTATCTTTCATCCATGCAGGCCAGCCCCTGGCCTGCGCCCTCACCCCTACGGATGGACTCATGGAGAAGGATGTTGCAAAAAGGAGCTCATGGTACTAACAATTCCTTTTAGGGAGTCTTTGTTTAGGGGAACATCTTTTTTTTTTTTTTTTTTTTAAGTGGTCTATTATTATGAAGTCCTTTGTCCCAAAACCTACAAAACAATATCCCACTGCAGTATTTTTTACCTTAAATATAAGTGTCTCAACTGATAGAGTTGCCAAGTCATGCAATTTAACCATAACTTAACTTTGTGTGTGTGTGTGCCTTTTAAATTCTTTTTTTTAATTTGTAAAATGATACATAAATATATAGGCATATATGTGCATTTGTTTACATGTTATTTTATATATATTTTAAAAGATGCTTAGATTACACAAATGTTACACAAACACCTGGGGACTGGGGGAGCCTAGGTAACGGAAGAGATAGCCAGAATGTTCTACATTCAAAATGAATAGGAATTTGGGAGGGACACAAAGGGAGAAGCCAGGTCACTTGAATTTCTGTTACATGTGTCAAAGTATAATTTCCAAAAGGTTAAAAACATACCTGCCTGGGAAGCAGATGTGGCTCAGGTGGTTGGGCTCCCATTTACTATATGGGAGGCCCTGGGTTCGATTCCCGGGGCCTCCTGGTGAAGGCAAGAGGGCCCTCGTGGTGCGGTGAACTGGCGCAGCAAGATGACGCAACAAAAAGAGACAAGCAGACACAGAAAAATGCACAGCAAATGGACACAGTGAGCACAACAGCAAGGGGTGGATAAATAAAATAAATCTTAAAAAAAAAAAAAGATTAGCATGCAACACTTTAAAATATATATATATAGATATATATACCTGTATTAGTTTGCCAGGCTGCCATGACAAATACCCAGGCAGTGGGTTGGTTTAACAACAAGCATTTATTGGCTCACGGTTTTGAGGCTGGAAGGCTGAAATCAAGGTATCAGCAAGGGTTGCTTTCTCCCGGAGTCTGTAGTCTTCTGGTGCTGGCTGCCAGCAATCCCTGGGGTTTCTTGGTTTGAATTTTGCCTCAGATTGCATGGTGATGGCCTCTCCTTTCTGGCTTCTGTGACTTCTGGGTTCTTTTTTTTTTTTTCCCTAAGATTCTTTCTTTCTTTCTTTCTTGCATTTCCTGGGTCTGTTTTTTGTGTGCTGGTCTTCTTTTTAGGAGGCATCGGAAACCAAACCTGGGACCTCCCATGTGGGAGGGAGGTGCCTAATCACTTGAGCCACCTCTGCTCTGTGCTTTGTGGTGTCTCTCATTATGTTTTCCTCCTCTGTCTCTTGTTGCATCATTTTGTTGCATCAGCTTGCCGCACCTGCCCGTTGCATCAGCTGATTGTCTGTCTTGTTTTCTTTAGGGGGCACCAGGAACCGAACCCGGGACCTCCCATGTGGTAGGTGGAAGCTCAATCGCTTGAGCAACATCTACTTCCCTGGGTTCTCTTTATAAGGCCTCCAGTACTATGGATTAAGGCCCTCCCGGTGTCAATTGGCTGCACCTTAACTAAAAATAACAACTTTGAAAGGTCCTATTGATAATGAGGTCACACCCACAGGGCTGTGGACTAAGATTAAGACTATGTGTTCTCCAGCAGGTAAGCGGTCATCTCCCACTCTCCAGTTCTTCGGGCCTGCCCTGGACAACGAACAAAGTGACAGTGATGGACCAGCCCCATCCCGGAAGCAAGGAAAGTCTTCAACTGCAAGCAGAACAATTCCATTCCTCTGCCCATAATATCCACTCCCTTCTCAGCCTGAAGCAGTCGGAGTGGACATCGTCCCGAATCCCTCACCAATGAGGAATGAACAAAAATAAGGGGGGAGCGTAACTGCTGATGAAAGCGGATTTATCGGGATTGTAGTTATTATCTTGGGTTGACTGAGTAATTTGTAACATTGATATAAAAAATAATTAAATAATCATAAAAAAGAATATGTGTTTGTTGGGGTACCTAATTCAACCCACCACAGTAACTGTCATACAAATGTGTGGTGTGTGTCAGAGATTTATTTATTATTAATGAGGGGATCAGCAGGGCGGTAAAGGTGGTTCAAAGAGAATAGGAGAAACTAATACACATGCTACCAGCCGTATGTGCGCCACACACACCACACACACACACAATTCAGTAGGAAAGAGGAATTGCTAAGTTAAATACAAAACTAGTTAACGGCCTACAGGGCAATTCGACCTTTAGGACAGGAATCAGCAAATCTGGCACATGGGTCAAATCCAGTCTGCTGCCTGCTTTTGCATGGCCTGTGAGCAAAGAATGTTCCTTACATTTTTAAATGGTTGAATAAAGAAAGAACAAGATTTCATAATGTGAAAATTATATGAGATTCAGGAAGCAGATGTGGCTCAACCACTTGGGTGCCCCCCTACCACATGGGAGTCCCCGGTTCGGGACCCGGTGCCTCCTACAAGAAAACGAGCAGATGTCACTTCCTGCGGCAAGGAGCTAGAATCCACCCCCACCACAATAAGCAGGAGCCACAAGCCAGCAGCCCACAGGGAACCAATGTGGCTCAGTCCGTTGGGCACTCCCCTCTCACGTGGGAGGTCCTAGGTTCGAGTTGAGCAAACAATGAGCAGACAGATGAGTGAACCTTCTGGGGGAAGAGGGGATAAATAAAGAAAAATAAAGTAAATAAAAAATAAATCTTGTAAAGAAATTATATGAGATTCAAATTTCAACATCCGTAAATAAAGTTTCACTGGAGCACAGATGCCCTCATCCATTAATTTATTAGCTGCAGCTGTTTTTATACTACAACAGCAGAGTTGAGTAACAATCACACGACTCGCAAAACCTAAAGTATTTATTATCTGGCCTTTTACAGAAAAAGTTTACCAACCCCTGATCTAGATAATAATATGACAATAATCTTTGAGGTTATCTTTTCTATGGGACAGAAATCCATTGCATCTCTGCAGGATAAAAATCATTTACAAATGATCTAAAAAATTTAACATCTAACTTTATGGAATCAGAAGCCTAATCAATCACAAAGTCAAATAAGTAACACGCTCTAAAGAATCAGGTAGTCCTAAAACAGACAATGTTCAAAGTTGATTTTGAAAAGGAACACAGCAATTTTTTTACATTACTTCATAATGTAGATAATTGTCCTCAACATTTGTTTTTAACATTCTTCAATTTTGAAAACAAAAGTAATGTAGACTCAATGATCTATAATAACCTACAATCCACAGTCTTTAAAATCCCTTCCTCCTCAGGAGTTCTCTGACTTGGAGACCTGAGAGCCCCTTTTAAAAAGTCAGGAAATGAGAAGCCTTCTCACTCTGAGCAGGCAGAGAAAAATCATGCTTGGAAAATAGCTGGTGAAAGAAACTGGTCTGCTGGTCTACCTTGAAGGTTGAACTTTATGAGCACAGACAGATCGGGAGGTTGGGCAAAGCCCAAAGTGGCAATCAGGTAGCTTTGGAGTGGCATTTTGACTATATTGGTTCTATGTTCTTTCCAAAACTCCGTAGCCACTCCCTAATAGGTGGGGATAACTCCCCACCTTTACCTCCCAGCCACTGTCCACATACATTGAAGCTGCCGCCCATACACATGCTGGATGCCAGTGCAGTTACTGCCCTAGGGTGTGCCAGAAATAAATGCAGGTGGCTTTAAAAAACAACAACAACAACACAGGGTTATTGAAATACAATTCACTCATCTAAAGTGTACAATTCAGTTGCTTTTAGAATATTTACAGATTAGTGCAGTCATCTCCATAATCAACTAGAAAATATTTTCATTACTCCAAAAAACAACCCTGCACCCCTTAGCTGTCACCTCTCTGTGGCTCTCAATCCCCCCATCCTATGTAGGTGAATCAGGAGCTTAAATATATCAATATATCACAGAGCCACTGCCCAAACAGGGGTCCCACAGTTTGCTCCCAGCACACTGGACCCAGAGTCCAGGTCTTTTTTTTTTTTTTTTTTTGAGGTACCAGGGGCTGGAGAATGAACCTGGGACCTCATATGTGGGAAGCCAGTGCTCAGCCACTCAACACTGGTTTCCCTGAGTTGGTTTTCTCATTTGTTTTGCTTGTTGTTTGTTTCTGTTGTTTTAGGAGGCACGGGGAACCGAACCTGGGACCTCCCGTGTGGGAGGCAGGAGCTCAACCACTTGAGCCACAGCTGCTCCCAACCAAAGTCCAAGTCTTAATGTTGGAATTTCATCCCATTGGAATGCTCATGCCAGTCCATAATATTTCTCCTACTTCCAGCCCCCACTCCCTAGACTCATGCTCTTAGCCACATATTTCTGAAGTGTAGGGCAGGAGGATAAATTCACCAAGTGGTACCATAACACTTTCCATTTCATTTCCCTTTTTTCCTATATAGTATCAGTAGAGAAATGTTTAAGGAGATGGAGGCATTTGGCATTATGAAAGAGACAAATTGGAATTTGGCATTTGGGAAACATACACACATGTTCATGGAGGGATGAGTGAGAGTGTATCATATACAATCTACTCAAAGCTCCCAGACCAGCATTTAGGAGGTACAAATTCCACGCATCCAGGATTTTCTGCTCTCTTGGTTACAGTTCCTAGGAGCAGAGCCTAGCATGAAGATTTGTGTGCAAGTGATTTATTGAGGGAATGCTCGCAGGAGAAATTCATATGGGAACAAGAGAAGCAGAATAGGGCTGGAGAAATGAAGCAAGAATGTGGTTTCAGGTGAATTCTAGCCTCAGCCTGAGATCATGGAGATCTCTAGAGTATAACTTGCACTCCAGAGTTTGTACTTCTTTGAGGCAAGGAAACTGGACTTTTTTTTTTTTTTTTTTTCCTAAGGAGGTACCAGGGGTTAAACTCAGGACCTCGTATGTGGGAAGCGGGTGCTCAACCACTAGGCTACATCCACTCCCCCATGGGAGCTGGGCTTTTGTACCCCCATACCAGCCAGCCATTGCCTACTGACCACCAGTGAAGGGAAGCTTAACTCCTAGACACCTCCAGGTGACCAAGGCAACTCCAGTCTCCCAATGGCAGTCCTTGGAGAAGATTGTTGGTGTGAGCTGGGAGATGGGTGTGCTGAATAATTTAAAAGGATCCTTGGAGACAGTGAGACATCAACAGCATCTATCGTGCTTACCTTGCCAGTTTTCTAATTACACACACACACAGTTTAAGGGGGCTGAACACAGAAGGAAAAATAGCATAATGGGACTCAAGATACTCCTTGATGACGGACGGGATCAGTACCCAATAACCCCCTCTGCAGAACTCTAGTATAGCTGGGCCGGGGGCCTCCCTTCTCCCCCTAAGTCCAAAGCAATGGCCAGTTTTCTCAGGTGTTTCTGTTATTAACATTGCCTAACAAACCACTCCAAAACTTAACACTTTAAAAAACAGCAGTCGTTTATTTTGCTCATGTATCAACTCTTCGGGCAAGGCTTAGTGGGCTTCCCTCCTCTCTGTTCCACATGGCATCAGCTGGGTGGTTTGACTGGGGGCTGGAGAATGCACTTCTAAGGTGGCTCATTCCTATGACTGGCAAGTCAGTGCTCGCTTTCAGTGGGAACTCAGCCAGGACTGTGGGCCAGGGGTCTGAATTCTTCTCTACGAGGGCATTGCCACAGGCTGCTTGGGCTTCCCCATAGCATGATGGCTAAGTTGTAAGAGCAGGAGATAGAAAGTGAAAGCTGTGGATTTCTTAAGGCCTAAGCCTGGAAACGGGCACAGAGTCACTTCTGTATTTTTTAGGTCAGGTAGTTAAAGAGCCCAGATTCAAGGGGAGGAGACATAGGCCCCAACTATGATGGGAGGAGTGTCAAACAATTTGGGGCGCCATGTTTTAAAACTGCCACATCAGATATACATGTATAGGGAGAGATGGGTGGTCCAATCTCTGGGCCCCAAGAGAGGCCCTGGCTCTTTTTACTAATTATGACTTAGGGAAAGAGCATATGGGCATGAGGTTGCAATGAACAGTGACTCTGCCCACTAGCAATCACAGCCCAATTGGAGTAACAACTCATCTTTAAAAAGCAGAACAAAGGGCAGGTTGAGGGGCTAAATGCCCAAATCCCTTAAAAAAGAGGGTTTCAGAGGCTAAAGGATAGAGTCCTTAGATACTTCCAGCTGTCATTAAGATTCCTCCATCAGTCAGCAGAGCTGAAGATCATCAATGACCTCTCTGTCTTTCTCCACTTGTTCTCTCAATACCAAAGCATGTAAAGCCATTGCAGAATGGACATGGAATCTCAGGAAGAAGTAGATGGATTAGGTTTCCTTAGCCTCATCTTTGGGTCTGTTGACCTGCCAAGGGACAGGAAGCTCCAGAGCGTAGCAGAAGAAGGGCTGGGCTAGGAATCAGAAAGCCCCACGTCTCGTCCAGTTTCCACCATTTACCAGTTCTGGTCCCATTGCTCACAGCAAGCCTGTTGTTCAATCCTCCATTCCTTCTTCAATAGAAAGGGGCCAAGAACACTCCCCTGCCTACTTCAAAACACAACTGTGAGTGGTGGTATTGAAATTTGCTCAATCAGAGAAGCAAAGTCACTAGGAGATATATATCATAAGATTGCTATATGAGACTATTGTTTCTGTGACTTATACTGGAACCTGAAGTCCACAGGGCAGGGAGGCGGGAAAGGAGGATGGACGTGAAGTGGAGGAGAGCCAGGACAACCCTGAGACACCGACCTGGAGCCCTCGAGGGCAGACCAGAACCCACCCAGGCCTCTCACTGTCTCCAACGCCAATGATGGGAGTGACCTACAGAGAAGCTGATCGCCTTCATGATGTGGATGAATATTCAACTGACCCAGGGCTAAGAGAACAGAAAGAGAATCCAGCAGGAGCTGGAGGAACTGCGGGCACCTTCCAGGTGAGGTGGCAGACAAGCAACCGTATGCGTGGGCTACAAGGGCGCTTATGTGGCCTCACACCTCTCACGCATAGAAAGCAAGATGGCAGCTGCTCTACTTTGACCTTCCAAATCTTGGGCGAGCTGTCTCTGTGGCTCGTGCTAACCCAGAACTCTGCAGGAAAGGTAAAATGTAGTTCCACATTAGCTAAATTGACACGACACAGATCCACCACAATTTGTCAGCTCCAAATTACCAGACCAATAAAAGGAAAAGAAAATTTTCAAAACTTCTTTCCAGCAGAGCTAATTTCAGCTGAAGCGTATGAGCGCCATGAAAACAACTTGGCTGGGGCAGTGGAGATGCTATAACCATCATAACAATTTTACCTGAGTGACTTCTTTTTCATCGTGTAGTTGTCTAAACCCCCACAGCCTAGTCCTTCCTTCCTTCGGTTCTTCTGCTAAAAATAACTGAGTACCTACTATGCACCTGGAAAAGCTTCTTTCCTTTCCACGGCTCCTGACTTAAAAGAACTTCCAAAGGGTAAACCAGAGGATTTGCACTGAGGAAAGGGAACTCGTTGCTGGGAACTCCTGCTGTATCTCCCAACCCTGGCTTTTCCACAGGATGCCAATAAACCATCCTGGGAGGGAACAAAATGGGAAGATGGAAGGCCATTTTTACCTTGCTCCCGGCAGAACTTTCTCACCAAATAAAAATAGCCCTGCCCAGAAAGCCTCCTCTCAACTGGGCAGATTTACTCCCCGCCAGAGAGAGAAGAATCCCTGCTGATTGAGATACTTATCATCAATTCCTGGGAGACAGAATTAGGCACGTTCCTCTGAACCCCACTTTGCAGTGCTTTACTTGCAGCCTTCCAGGCTTCCAGAAAGGGCCTGCACAATCCTGTCCACCCACCTACATCTTGACCAGTCTTCAAAGGAGAGTTCAAGTCTTCTTCCAGGAAGCCTTTCTGACTGTCCAAGTCTGGGATCTTAGGAGAAAGTTCCTCCTGTCTCTTGCAGGCCAAATATGCCTCCCATTTGCCCATACGAACATTACAATATACCAAGCATTATGCTACCGAATTTACATGAACCCCCTTATTTACTTTGCACAACAATTCTGTCAAATGAGCCCTATACTTATTGCCATTTTTTAAAAGAGGGAAAACTGAGGTTCAGAGATGTTGAGTAATTTGCCCAAGCTCACACTGTCAATAAATAGTATAACTGAGATTTGAATCTAGCTCTATCTGACTTCAGAACCTGTGCTCAGGAACACTAACCCATGGCTTTCCAACTTTTTAGACTGCAACCTTCAGTAAGAAATATATTTTACATGGTGACCCAGTGCACACCCACACATGCACAAATGTACACATACACAAGCAAAAGCAAAATTCCATAAAACTGCTCTTACTCCATATGATGCCCTTCGATATTTTCTATTCTCTTCTAATTATTTTTAAATGGTTACAACCCACGAAATTTATTTCCCAGCCCACTGGTGGGCTGCAACCTGCACTTTAAAAAAAAGTTTTGCTCTGGGCTATGCTAAGTCTTCTGCAGTTAAAATTTTACTGGACACCTGCTATGAACCAGATGCTAAACTTGAGTCTGAAGATCTCAGGAGAAACGAGACATGACCCTTGCCCACATTTCTAGGGCAGAAATGTGGCAGAAATGGAGAAGATGACGTTTTGTTTGAGCATCTATAATGTACCAATCTCTTGGCCAGTCATTTGCATACCTGATGCAATTAATTTTCACAATTCTATGAATCAGGTTAGTGCTTCTCAAACTCTAATGTAGATATGATTATCTGGGAATCTCGTTAAAATACAGATTTTGGTTTTGTATTTCAGGAACGGAGTGAATGAAGCCCGAGATTCTGCATTTCTAACAGCTCCCAGGTGATGTGTTTGCTGCTGGGTCTAGAGGCCACACATTGAGTGGCAAGGATTCATTTATTTTAAAACTAGATATTGAGTTCTTCCTATATGCTAGGCAACAGGCTTGGCACTCAGGGTGTGATGGAAAAGCCAGTAGTTGAATGCTCTCTCATTTCAAACTTCCTGCTCATACCCAAGGAAGTAGGAAATTATCGTGCTCAAGATTCAGAAATAAAAACAATAGGAGGTGGGGCTGGAAAGGTGGGAAGGAGGCAGTCCGTAGACAGAACTTGGCCAAAGCCAGGCTGAAGGGTTTGTGGGTAGTTTTATGGGTGGCTCAGCTGTCACAGAGGGCATGGTTTGGGTGCAGATTGACTGGTGGTTTGAGTAGGCTTATGTCGGCTACAAGAACCTTGTAGCTGAGAAGTTTCTGACTCACACAGCAAGTCTCATCCTGCAGTACTTGCCACAGTTGCCCTGGACTATTCACTCTGTAGCTTCCAAATGAGTTTTTGGGAGCAGAGTTGCCAAATAACACAGCAAGTCCAACCTACCAAAGACCTGTCAATCCCTTATACTTGCCCCTTAGCAAGATAATCAGCTTAATGAAGTCACCATGACTCTGAAATGTTCAAATATTTATTCCACTCACTCTTTACAATCTGCTTTGTATGCTTCCTAAAGCTGTAGGGATTCCAACCCCAGGAAATGACTTGGCAAGGCCATTGCTGACCGCAAATAGACTTGGTGCCCTTTGGCAGATACAAACGAACACCAGCTCTGCCCCATGCCCTCTGGTAGGCACTGGGAGCATAGAATTTGAAAATGTGATATGAGGGGTCCCAGTGTGGTCATCTGAGCAGTGTTCCCCCCCGCCCCCCACTCAAAAGTGTCTAAGAGAAGACGATGGCCAGTAAACACGAACAGATGCTCACACTCCATAATAAAATAAACACCAGTGAAGTGCCATGTTTCGTCCTGCAGGTAGGCAAAAAAAGTAAAAGAAAATGTTCAGTGTTGGTGATGTTACATTGAAATGGACACCCTCATCCACTGTGATTGGGAAGGTTCATTTATGAAGCTTTTTTGGATAGCAATCTGGCAGTTTCTATGAAGAGCGTGAATGCATCGGATGGCTTTTGAGCTAGCCATTTCACTTCCTGCTAAAGGGAGAGGAAAGTGAAGGACTTGACACAATAATTGAGAGGTCTGTGTTCATGAACACACGTGCCTTGGGGCCCCAGGAATTGATGGCCTGGAAGTTTTGTAATAGAAGATGGGACAGATCCAAAGACACAGTGTTTGCCTTCTGTTTTATGATCCTGCCTTCGTACCTGCCAGATGTGTATGATTCTAAAAACATGATTTACATCTAGTCTCCACTCTTGAGGGGCTTACAATCCAGTACAAAAGCAATGTGTCTACAAAGCAATAAACTCAAGGCTGAGTGCAATGAGTGCTGCAGTGGAGAAACAATACAAGGAACCGGTCTTTACTAAGCACCCACTTTGCTGACACTTCACTTGAATGATCTCAGCCGAGTCTCCCAACAACTCAGTGGGGTCAGTGCTGCTGTCCTCATTTTACAGGCATGAAAACTGAGCTACGGAGAACTTAAGAAACTTGCCCAAAGTCTCATGGCTAATAATTGGCAGAGTCAAAATTCTAGCTCGAGGCCCTGTCCTCCAGGCCCATTTCACGGAGGTGCCCAAATTCTGATAACTCCCTGAGAGCAGGGATGAGAAGTCACTCCCCCAGGGGCAGGGCCGTCTCTCTTGTAACTGTTTAACAAGTCCATTTAATTGGATTCCTGGCTTAAGTTTGTACGCAAAATGAAATCCATCCTAAAGCAGAGCAAACTTTGTGTGTAGAGAGGGCACACAAGGTATGGTCTATTTATTCATTCTTTCATTCAGAATGATAAAAAGAGAGATGACATAGTGGTTTGCACACAAGCCCTTAGCCAGACTGCTGGTGTATGAATCCCAGCTCTACCATTTACTAGTGTGTGACCTTGGGCATTATTTCACCTCTCTGTGCCTCGGTTTCCTACAAAGAGGGTGTGTTTTAGTTTGCTAGGCTGCTGATCCAGGAATTGAACCCAGGACCTTGTATATGGGAAGAAGGTGGTCAACCACTGAGCTACTTCCACTCCCCAATGAGAGTCGATTTTTTTGTTTGTTTTTATTTTTTATTTTTAGAAGGAACTGGAGATCAAACCCAGAACCTCATATATGGGAAGCAGGCACTCAACCGCTTGAGCTACATCTGCTCCCTGGTTTGGGTTTTTTGTTTTTTTTTTTTTTAAAGATTTTATTTATTTATTCATCTATCCGCCCCCTGCTGCTTGTGCTCGCCGGGCCAGCCAACCACGCCATGCGGGCGGGCCCGCCCTCTCCAGGAGGCCCCGGGAACCAAACCCGGGGCCCCCCACATGGCAAACGGGAGCCCCACTGATTGAGCCACAGCCGCCTCCCCGGTTTGGGTTTTAATAAGGGGACTGTATTAGTTTACCAGCTTACAGCTTCAAGGCTGAGAAAAATGTCCAAATCAAGGCACCATCAGGTGATGCTTTCTTCCCAAAGACTGGCCACCTGGTGAGCCTGGACTCCTCTGCCACATAGCAAGGCACATGGTGACATCTGCTGGTCTCTCCCTTCTCTTCCAGCTTCTTGCTTCTGTGACTTTCTCATTCTCTCTCTATTCAACCCATTTATAAAGGACTCCTAGGCCATGCCTTAACTGAAGTAACCGGATCAAAAGGCCCTACTTACAATAGGCTTATACCCCCAGGAATGGATTAGCTTTAAGAACATACTTTTCTGGGGTCCATACTGTTTCCGGCCATCACAGGGTGTTAGAGAAATTAAATGAGTTAAAATCTGTAAAGCGCTAGGAACAGTGTCTGGCACCTGGTGAGCGTGCTTGTTAAAGTCTCGGCAGCTGGTTGGAGAATTCATTCTGGGGAGGGCACTGTATTTACTTGGATAAAATACATGATGGTTTGGGATGAGACTACCCTATGCCCTTCCCCAAAAGACCTACTCAAAAAACAAAAGAAGGTCCCTAATGCCTTCTAAAGTGAGGCAAGGGGTCTTAGTGACTGAGGAGCCTGTTTTGTGGAGTATCAACATGCGTGTTTGGATGTGGATTTGGATAGAGAAGCTGACTTGCTCCTCGTAATTAAGGGATGAGGAATTTGAATTGAAAACCAGCAAGAGAAGACCTGAAGGCTGGACACTGGATATGGAAAGTTAGAGAAAGTGAGTCCTCCGAGCCTTTCCCAGCTGAAGAACCTGAGAGAATAGAATCGTCCACCATGGCCATCTGGGGGAAAGCTGTGTCCAGCTTACTGTGACCCCGCAACTCCTTAGTGAGGGCTCTCATTTGCTCCTAACTCTTGGTCTTTTGTGTAAAGTGGTGTAGGGATGAGCTTTGACTCAGCGCCTGGATGGTGTGGACACGGTGTGGCCGGGGGATGGCCAACATCTGGGTCCCAGCCATACAAGGTGCTTGTTCTTATCAGGCTATGGAGCAGGGACACATGGTCCCTGCGCCCACAGAGCTCGGTTCTGCAGACTGAAGCAGGGGCGCCAGTAACAACCGCACCCTGTGGACTGGAGGGTGCTCCATTGTACCAGCCCCGGTGGTAGGTTCCAGGGAAAGCACAGGACACCCCTCTCCCGCCTCAAGGCCGATCGAAGTGCTTCTCTGAGATTTTACCAGGAGACAGAAACTGTCTTATCTCTACAATACCAAGCTGAGGTGCTGGCAGACTGGTATGGTCTATGATCTCTGCCTCTCTGAGGCCAAAACACAGAGAGAGGCTCTTTTAAACGCTGTTGTTTATGTCCGTGGGCCAGCTCGTGAGCTTCCTCTAACTACCTGAGCCAGCTGCAGGTCTGCTCTGGGCTTCCATCACTTGCAGTAGAACACAGATATGAAGAAAGACTTTCTCCCCTCACCGAGAGCTCCCACTGCAGGCAATGTAAACAGATGTCTCTCCATCTCACAGCACATGCCCTCTGGAAAGGGTGGGGCTCTGCTCCGGCAGGCCCAGAGGACAAAGGTCAGTCCCTGGATGACTCAGACCTTGGAATCTAATGGAGTTTGCCCTGCTGGATTTTGGACTTTCTTGGGACTAATGGCCCCCATTTTCCTTCCAATCTCTCTCTTCTGGAATGGGAATTCTATCCTATGCCTACCCCACCATTGTACTTTGGAAGCAGATAAGTTATTTTCTAGGTTTCTCAGGTCCACAGGGGGAGAGGAATTTTGTCCCAGGACGGACCACACTCATAACTGATTTTGATGAGATTTTGGTCTTAGAGTTGATACTGAGATGGCTCAAGGCTTTTGGGATGCTGGGATGGAGTGAATGTATTTTGCCTATGGGAAGAACATGTCTTTTTGAGGGTCCAAAGGGCAGACTGTGCTAGATTGAATCATGCCCCCGCACATACACACGAAGAGATGTTCAAGTCCTAACACACAGTCCAGAGGGTGTGATCTCATTTGTAAACAGCATCTTTGAAGGTATTAAAGCCAAACTGAATCAGAGTGGGCCTTAATCTAATGTAACGGAAGTCCTCATGAACAGAGGAAATTCAAACATAGTCAATCAGCATAAGCCACAGGAGGAAAGAGAAAGAGACAGATCACCAGATGATGGAGGCAGAGGTATATCTACAAGCCAAGGACTGCCCAGCATTGCTGGCAAGTCACCACCAGAAAGCAACAGACTTCAGAGAAATCATGCCCTTGCCAACACCTTGATTTTAGACTTCCAGCCTCCCAAACTGTGGGCCAACAAATTCCTATTGTTTAAGTCAATTGATTTGGGGTATTTGTTATAGCAGCTCTGGCAAACAGACACCTACCAAAGGCACCTCTCCTTCCCTGACTCCTCCCAACAAACTGGCAGGCACCAGCAACCCCATTCTTGAGGTGAGGAGACAGTCTGAGAGGTTAAGAACTTTGTCCAGTATCACCCAGCTAGAAAGTGGCTGAGCAGGAATTTGAACCCAGATCTGCCTCACACCAAAGCCCATGATTTAACCAGTAAACTACTCTGTGAATCCTCATAGCCCTGATAGCATTGTTGGTATTTGGTAACCAAGACAATGGCTGATTTTCACAACAATGAAAATCTTTCAACCTTAGGATGTCAGGCCACTCAATTCTGCCACTTTCTAGCTGTGCACTCTTGTTATATAGTCTCTCTGAGCCTCAGTTTCCTCATTTGTAAAATGCTAATAATAACAGTAACTACCACAGAGGATGTTGTAAAGATGGAATGAAATGCATGTAAACTTATCATCATATAGATCATCCTCAATTAACGTTAACTATAATAATAATAACAACCTGAATTCGAAGATGATTCTAGAAGTTATTGAGCAGAGACAGCATCACTGGGAAAAGCGTGCAGCCTCCCACGGTAACTACTGCAGAGGCATCACACAGTTGACTGTAGCCACAGCGGGTGAAGAGAGAAGGCGGCCTCTCTCACCCGCTGGTCTGATGCAGTGGCCTCCTGGCCAATGGGATGGGTTGCCACCTCCCTGTCTCTGATGTCACCATGGTAGCCCCTCAGTAAAGGAGCTCCTTGAGCTGGGTAAGTCACTTTTGCTTAACCTAACTGGGCAGAAACCCAAAAGGGTCTAGAGTTAAGAGTAGATTCTAGCAGTAGGAATGAAGATGGGATTGAGAAGTGGAACAGAGACATATACTCTGCGTTAGTGTATGAGCAAAGGTGCTGTAACAAAGAGTGCCAAAACACAGTGGTTTTGACTTTTTAAAAATGAGTTGACTTCTCACTTTTGTCAGAGTTTAGAGGTAAGCAGTGCAGGCTGGTAGGGCAGTTCTGAGCCACACAGTCATTCAGGGGTGAAAAGTCCTCCCGTTTTGCTCCATGTAGTGGGTGTTTCCCCCACCACACCCATCATCCACCCATGGAAAGGAGGGGGAAGAGTAAAAATGCATGGCAAAAATTTTTCTTGTAAGCAAGTGAAGCAAAACTGTGCCCGTGTCACTTCGGCTCATATTCCATTGGTGAGAACATAATTACGTGGCCACATCTCACTGCAAGGGAGCCTGGAAAATGTAGTTATCAAGCTGGGCAGCTATGTGGAGCTATGTGGAGAGAGTAGAGAACAGATATTAAGGGACAATTAGTGGTTTCATGTCATCTGAGACTAGCTAGCATAATCTCCTCATTTTAAAGATGAAGAAACTGAGGTTCAGAGAGGTAAAGAGATGGGAAACGGATGTGGCTCAAAAGGTTCGGCATCCGTCTACCATATGGAGAGACTGGGGGGTTCGATCCCGGGTACCTCCCGGTAAAAAAAAAAAAAAAAAAAAAAAAAAAGAGATGTAAAGAGATTTGCCCAAGAGTACACAATGTGATACAGGGAGACCTAGCTTCGAAGCAGTTTTGCTCTCTCCCTGTGTCACAGCCCACATTTTGGAAAGCACAGACCTCAAAGTCCAGGATGGGAAAGGGATGGGCTGGCTGGAGCCAGGCTCGATGGCTTCTCAGTCAACTGGCCCACCCTTGTTCTTCCCTCTTGGTCTCTCCCACGAGACTGTGAGCCTCCTGGGGGCATCCTCATGTTCATATCTGGATCCCCAATGCCCAACTAGTGCTCAGTGAGTGTTTGTCAAATGAATGCCTGTGTGCATGCAGGAAGAGCTCACTCAGGAGATCTTGATATCACAGATAAGGAAAATGAGTTGGACCATTGGGGAAAAGAACCTCCCATCACTTTCTCCTCCCTTCCCTCAAGTGGGTGAGGGAACCATGCCAGGGGCTCCTACAGTACTCTGCATGCGCCCCACATCTCATCACACTCCGTTGTTGCTGTCTCCTGTCATTGTGGCCACCCCCACTAGACTGTGCTTTGAGAACAGGGCCACTGCCTGGTTAGCCAGAGGCAGCCTGGATAGCGCTTGAGAGGCCAGACTCTCTGCCTGGCTCAAAGCCTGGTTCTTCCACTTATTAACTCTGTAACCTTGGGCAAGCTACTCAAACTCCCTGGAGAGCAACCTATTTATCTGTAAAAATGGGAAAACAATAATAACAGCATTTTGCTCACCAGGTTTTTAGGAGGAGTAATTTGAATTTCAAACACAACATTACCTAGCATGTACTTACCACTTTGTAGATGTTTGCTATTATTTTTCATGTTGATATCTTCATTTCCAACAGATAAAGTATTTGTTGAGTTAATTAATTAATGAGGGTATGTGTGAGGAAAACAGTGAATGAATAGATGTGTGAATTAGTATGGAAATAAATAACAGAGTAAGTGAATGGAAGAGTGTGTAGATGGCTGAGTGAATGAATGAAATGAACAAATGAATGAATACATGAATGAGTGAATGAGAGATTAAGGGAAACATAGGATTCTGACAAAGAAAGCCTGTCTTCCCAGATGTTTTCTCTGGGATTCTCACTCCAGTCTCACAAATTGCCCTTCCTATACAGGAATGGGATGGCATCTGAGGTCACCATGGTGACCCCCTCCTCAGAGGGCTTCTGGTACTGCTCTAGCGGCCACTGAGCACACTGCCTCTGGGCACTGCTTGCTTGGGTCCCTAGCCCAGGCCAAAGCCATCCAGCTCATTGCAGCTCCCCCCGCCCCAAGCATCCCAGAGCATGGCATCCAACACAGTCACCAGTCATTGTTCATCCAGAATACCAGGGTCCTGTGTCATCAACACTCTAGACAGAAAATTCTTTAGGAGCTATTCCAAGACTTCCAAGGCCAAAAAGCCCAAGATGCCTTTGCTCAAGAGCCAGGACTCCCCCAGGAGTCTGGCCAATGTGTCCCCAGAGCATCCTGGGTTGAGCACTAAGGATCCTAGACCCACCTACTGCCTCAACTCTACCCCATCCCACCTCTGCAGGATCCAGAGCCCCAGACACCCTGCCTCATCCCCAAGGCCACAGAGATCTAAATCCCTGAGGACTGCCAGATATGCTCAAGTTGATGAGTCTGTCGTGCATACCCAGGAAGAGCCTGAACCCATCTAAAGATCTTCCAATGGAGCTCATCTCTCCAGTAGCCAAAAGCCAAAAGGCATGGCCCAACATAGGAGTGAGAGGACTCAAGACAAAAAAACATTTTGCTTCTGCATTGATCTGGTCCTCGTTGACCCAGACTCGTCAGCTCCAGACATCCCAGAACTTCTCCCAATTCCAGAAGCTACAGAAGTCACAATCCCGGATAGTCCTTTCTAGTTCCTGCTATTCAATAAACCCTCAACTGCAGCTTCTGCCTCCTGTATCGAGGCTAATGCCAACAGTTGGGCTAGTTGTGCCCCACCCAAGGTCACCCCACTTAAAGGGGAACAATTCACATTATAGATATTGTAGATTCATACATTTACTTTGACAATTTCCAGAAGATGGCAGTAAAGTATCTTGAAGTTAAAAAGGGTTACCTTTTTCTGATTTAAATAAAGGCACCAAAAGGGCTACTGGTGACTCTGCCAAATGCCTTCCTGGGCAGACAGATATCATCCCAAGTTCATGCTCCAAGGCCAGACAGACTGGGGCTGCCTCTCTGCTCACACTTAGACTGGCTATCTAAGCAAGACAAGTTCTTCTGAAGTTCTCTGAGACTTAGTTTGCTCATAGGTAAAGTGGGCATAAAAATAACACTTCCTAATGCTAAGAGGATGAAATGGGAGAAGCCATATAAAATATTTAGCCTAGTTCTTGGCTCAGTACATGCTCAAAGATCCCCTGAAACAGCACGAGGGAGACGATAGTGACGTTGACTGCTTTATCTCCACCCACCTGTATGCTCCTTCTAGGAAATGCTCCTTTGCCCCATTCTAACCATGCATTTGAATGGGAACTGCTCTCTTCATTCTGATCCTTCCCTTGGCTACCATTGATTGGTCTGGGGGATTCCACTTGACCTAAGCTAAATCAATCACGGATCTTCTTCTGAATTCTTTACTTTCAGACCAGAAAGAGCAAGGCTCAGTGCTCAGCAGAGGTGAAGCTAAGATGTAAGTTGAGGGAGATAATATGAGCTATGTCATGGAGCTCACCTACCAGAAGGAAGATGATCTGAAAAAAAAAAAAAAAAGTGAAGCTGACAGGAGAAGCAGAAAGGAGAGAGAGAGAGCCAAGTCCAGAATCCAGTGTCCCTGCGACCTGGGGAGGCCCTTCCCAGTTTATGTGACAACTTGGACCCGTCTTTACAGCATGGGTCTAATAAGTCATCCGATTCCACCAAAACTTTCAATAGCTCCCCATGGCCCACCTGAAAAAAATATAGGTTTCTCAGGTTAGCAATCAAAGATCTCCAGGATCTGGCTTCAACCCATCTCTCTAGCCTTATCTGCCCATCTTGCTCATTCAACTGGGCAATTGGATGTTCCTGGAACATGTCTCTCTTCTGCTGGTGGTCATTGGTGGTTCTAGCTCTACAGTCTCTTATGCCCCCTTCATCTGGCACAGCACCCTGGGTTATTCATCTCCCCCATTAGAGACAGACTTTGTGATGGCCTCTCCCAGACCCAAGTAAGGCCAACTAGATACTCACTCCTGGAACCAATAAACTTTCATCTTGTTAAAGCCACTATTATTTTGAGTCTTGGTTACAGCAAACTCTCTGTGACAATGCTTCCTGTTTCTCTGGCAGTGAGAGGACTTCTGCTCTCTTGAAAGATACCCTCTGAAGAGGCTGAGTATCTGCTTGGTTTCAGCAGCAGAGCCAGAGGAGGGGAAGAGCTTTCTAACTGCAATGTCATCACAAACCCATAGCATGTGCTCTAGGAGCGTTTGCCCTCGAGTCAGCTCCATCCGAGAGTGTGCATTCATCAGATTCCCAGACTTTGACTCAGCGACATTAGTCTTCACATAAGGGGCCTCAAGTGGTCTCTTTATGCACAAAAACAATCTCCTGAATATAGAACAGGTGTACATTTCTGGAATTTTAATCTGTTATCCTGGGGAGAACGGAAGAAAAGAGTAGGCACCCCGCCTCAGCTGACAGCCTTGCAACTCCAGCAGAGCACATCACAGTTCCTTTGTTCTCCCATCAAGCACCAACAGAGGACTATGGATGATGACCCAGATGTTATCCACACTGTTTCTTGCCATCCAGAAGACCGGTGGCATATGTTTGGGAGACAGCTGAGCACTTTGGTGGTGCAGCGGAAGTAATACTGGCGCGGATATTAAGATATCTGGTTTCTTAGTCCCAAATCTACCTTTAATTAGCTGTGTGATCTCTTCTGTTTGCAAGTGACAACACTCAAACTGGCTTCAGCAGAAATGTGGGGATTTATTGGCTCATATAACTGAATGAGTCCAAAGTCCATGGTATGGCTGGATCCAGGGGCTCGGGCATTGTCATCAGGAAGCAGTCTCTCTCCATCTCTCCACCTGCTTCCCTCTGTGCTGGCTTTGTTCCCAGATAAATCTTCCCTTTGCAGGTCAGAAGGTGCCCTGGCAGTCTCATAGCCCATCTTCATGGAGTTTAGTAACCCCCATGGAAGGAGGGCTTCTCTTGTCAACACGAGTCCTGAACCTCATTTCTACTGGCCTGGCTTGAATGACACCCCCATCCATGAGCCAATCACTGTGGCCAGAAAGATGGGGTACTCTGATTGGATGATACAGGAGACTTGCCAACCCCTGGAGTCCAAGAGGGGCTCTATCCCACCCAAGCCATATGGACTGTGAGTGTGGGCAGGCAGGTTTCTGAAAAAATGGAGATGATAGCAGGAGAAAACCATATACGATCACTATTTTAGTTGCAGTTCCCCAGATGCAGACCCTGAGACAAGGATTTGGTATAAGTAGTTTACCTGAGAGGTAATCCCAGGAAGCAGCAGCAGGAGATGGGCACGTGAGACAGAGCAGGGAGGGAAGCCAATACAGGGTACATTAGGTAGTAGGTACCTGCTGGGAGCAGCTGGGGCCCCTCCAGCTGGGGACCTCTGGGAGACTGTGCAGAACTTGCCTAAGAGGTGAGGAGGCTGGGGTATTTATCCACCAACTCCCATCTGTCATTGGATGAGGTTGCTTTCAAGGACATCACCTCTCAAGCATTTCCCGTCTGCCTGAAGTGCTGCTTGAGCAGGCTCCTGAGGCCAGAGTTAGCCCTAGGCAGAAACCCACAGGTGTTTTGAGTAAGAACCTGGGGGGTCTCTACAAAATGGGGAGATACTAGGGCATCTGGCTAGGGTCTCAGCATCTGTTACAGTCAGAGGCAAGACATATCCCCATCTCTGAGCCTCCAAGAGGGTTCTCATTTTCAAAATCAGATCACTAGACTTGGAGGGTCTCTGTTTTCCTCTCCAGGGAGAGACTCTCAAGCTTTCCCCTCTGAGTTGTGGTAGCTACAGTGTCCAGGCTCTGAAGTTGGATGGCCTGGTTCTCAGGCAGGGTCCCAGCAGGAAACAGATGGCACACTCTGAGACACTTATTTGAAAATAATTTAATGCTGGGGTGGTGCAGCATGTAGGACTAGTGACAGTAGGGAGCTGTAACACCCTAGGACTGAGTGGAGCAAGGGGAGGGGCTATGTCCCTAGAGCGTGGAAAGGGGGTCACCTGGCAGAGCCATTGCCATGGAGGGGTACAGCTGCTGCTAGAACTTTAGCCCAGGAGAGCAGGATCAAGAGGAGATACAACCTAGTTTCAATCCCATCCTGCCCTCCAAATCTTCCCACTGGCTGAACCCAACTGGAAACCAGAGAGCAAAGAAATGCAGATGCTAGAAGTCCGCTTCCTGGGGCACAGAGCAGAGCAGATAGGGGCAGTGATGGGATCAAGGGAGACAGTTCCTCAGTCAAGGCTGAGAACCATAAAAGCCAGTCCAGAAAGAAGAGAGCCAGAGAAGATGACACACAATAGTTGCAGACATGTTTCCATTTCTTCTTTCATTTTTTCCCCTCTCTCAAGGGCCAAGTTATGGTGGACTTCTGTTCTCAGTCATCAGGTACTACAAATGATCAATATTATAACATTATCAATATTACTATTATTTCAGATAGGACTGAAAAGGCTTTTAAACGTCACCACTCCATCCCCTGCATAAATATTAATTCCCCCCCTAGTGCAGGGGTCAGCAAACGATGAGCCACAGGCTAAATCCAGCCCACCAGCTGTTTTTTTTTTTTTAAGATTTTATTTATTTATTCATTCATCCCCCCTTTGCTGCTTGTGCTCGCTGGGTCAGCTAACCACGCCGTGAGGGTGGGCTTGCCTTCACCAGGAGGCCCCGGGAACCGAACCCGGGGCCTCCCATATGGTAAACGGGAGCCCCACTGATTGAGCCACAGCCGCTTCCACCACCTGTTTTTGTAAATAAAGTTTTATTGGAACATGCCCATTTGTTTATGTTTTGTCTATGGCTGAGTTCCAATGATAACATCAGAGTTGAGTAGTTGTGACTGAGACCATCTGGCCCACAAAGCCTAAAATATTTACTGTAGGGACATTTACAGAGAAAGAGGTTCCACTGAGCAGATTATCACCCTCTTCCTCTACATCTCTAAAGAAGGCCACACAAGTTTTAGGTGCCAAATGTTTGGTGGAATCCATACAGGCAACCAGTTTGGTAAACAGGTCACTTTGTCGTTTCGAACCTCAGTATCCCTATCTGTAAAATGGATATAAGTGTTTCTGCATAAAGGGCTGTTGTGGGGATTCAAGATGAACAGATTGCACCTAAGTCACCTAAGAAAGGAGCTGGCACTTAGCAGGGAGACCTGTTGGTTGGAGAAGCCAATGCTGAGCGTGATCCTGTTTGCACGAGCTTCAGGTCCAGTCTGTCTCACTGGATTCTCAGCTCCTTCTCGGTTCTTGTTGAAGCAGCATCAGGACCTGACTCTGGGGAAGTATATTTCTGCCTCTTATCCCAGCAGTTCCTAAGCTGTCCTGGATCAGTCTAAGGGGATACCATCACATGTGGTCTCCCAGATGGGTAGCCAGAGGCTCCTCCTGTCTGCCCCAATGTCTCCTCCCTCTCAGCTTGAGGACAGTCCCTAGCCTAGGCCATGCCCTGACTTTCCTCACTGATCCTCTCAGCTGCCAAATGCACGGGTCCAGCTGAACTTACCCAGAAGAATCTCAGGTCATAGAAATCAAGGCCTCGCCACACCACAGCCTTGCATCCTGAGCTCTTTATTTCTAAAATGGATGTAACGATGGTTACCTCGTGGGGGGCTGAGAGGATTAAAGTGAGATTCTGTATATGAAAATCTTGGTAAATGGAGATGGATTCGTTAGGGTTTGGGATTTGTAAGCAACAGAAACAAACATTGGCTGGCTTAAAAAGGAAAAGAAATCTACCGGAGACATGGACTATCTCACAGGAAGCAAAGAAAAATGGAAGAACCGGGCCTTGAAAGGACAGGCGCAGGCTCGGTGGGGTAGGCATAATTCACAGAAGGACCCCCAGTGATCCTCGCCCTTGTCCGTGGGTGACTATGATATCACACCCGTCATTGTGTTACGTTACATAGCAGAATGGATCTTGCAGATGTAATTGAGTTTACTTATCAGTTGACTTTGAGTTAATCAAAAGAGATATTATCCAGCTGGGTCCAATCTAATGACATTTGCCCTTTAAAAGCAGAATGTTTTCTCTGGCTGGTTTGCAGAAGGGAAAGGTCGAGAGATGGCAAGTGAGAAAGATTTGATGCACCCTTGCTACCTTTGAGGAAGGAGATGCTGCTAGGAGATGAGCGCTCTCCCTGGCTGATGGCCAACAGGAAACTGGGACCTCAGTCCTACAACCACAAGGAAGTGAGTTCTGCCAAGCACTTGAATGAGCCTGGAGTGGGTTCTTCCCCAGAGCCTCCACCTAAGCTCAGCCTGGCCTGGGAGACCATAAGCAGTGAACCCAGGCAAGCCTCACCAGACTTCTGACCTCCTGAACTTTGAGATAACAAGCGGGTATGGTTTTAATCCGCTAAATTTGTGGTACTTTGTCACGCAGCAGTAGAAAATGAATGTGCCCGGCAATAGAGAGCAGGAACTTAAGAGCTGCAGCTGTTTTCCATCCTTGCTTCATTTAAATTCAAATTCCTGGGTCAGAGACCCTGGCTGGCTTGGCTCGGGGTACAAGTATTCAGATTGTGCAGGCAAACAGCCCTGCCTTTGAACTGAGCCTGTGCCACCTGCTGGCCATGTAACCGTGGCAACGGTCATCAAATTCTCTGCATCTCAGTCTCCTCAACACGGGAGAAATAATTTTACCGGCAGACCTCATAGGATGTTGACAAGATTAAATAAGATAAGGTGTATGAAGCTCCTAGCAGAGTCCAGGCATAGAGTAAGCATTAAATAAATCCTCTGGTTTTGTTTGTTTTACTTTTTATTTTGAAATAATTTGAGGCTAAAGAAGAGTTGCACAAATAGCACAGAGAGTTCCCATAGACCTATCACCGGGCCACCCCTCCCCCATATTAATTAATGAATTGCCTCATCATAGTTCAATGAAACAAAGAAATTAACCTCAGTAAATGCTATTAACAAAACTGCAGACTTTTTTTTTAACTTCACCTGTGCAGGATCCTATCCCAGGTTCCACATTACATTTGGTCATCACATCTCCTTAGGCTCCCCTGGACTGTGACAATTTCTCGGTCTTTCCTTGTTTTTCGTGACATTGATGGTTCGGGGAAGTACTGGTCAATGATTTTGTAGAACCTCCCTGAGTTTGGGTTTGCCCGATGATTTCTCATACTAGACTTAGGTTATATTTTGGGCTTAGAAGATCCCCTTGCTTTTGATAAGCCGTAAAGGGCTTATTTTGATGTCAATCTAGCTCTGCTTTTTCCCGACATTCTGCCACTGGGATGATCCTTGCCAACAATTACGTAGCAGTTTTCTATGCTGCATGATGCATTGCAACAAACATAGTGTCTTAAAACAACTCAAATTTACTCTCTGCGGTCAGCCCTGGGTCAACTGGGTCTTCAGCTCTGGTACTCACCAGCTGACACGTAGGTGTTGGCTGGGGCCATCGTGGCCTCTGAGGCTCGGGCTCCTCTTCCAAGCTTCACTGCTTGTTGGCAGAGTTCAGTCTTCCGGAGCTGTCAAACTGAGCTCCTGGGCTGCTAGAGGCTGCCTGCTGTCTCCTGCCCTGTGGCCCTCCCCACAACCTCAAGGCCAACTGGAGAGCATCTCTGCTGCTTGGAATTTCTTTTTTTTTTTAAGATTTATTATTTATTTATTTATTTCTCCCCACCCCCTCATTGTTTACACTTGCTGTGTCTTTTCATCTTCCTTGTTTCTTTAGGAGGCACTGGGAACTGAATGCCGGGACACTCCGATGTGGGAAGGAGGCGCCTAATTGCTTGAGCCACCTCCATTCCCTGCTTCGTTGTATCTCTTGCGTTTTTTTCTCTTCTTGTGTCTCTTCTTGTGTCATCTTGTTGTGTCAGCTTGCTGGACCTGCCCATCGCGTCAGCTCTCTGTCTTCTTTAGGAGGCACCGGGAACAGAACCAGGGACCTCCCATGTGGTAGGCGGGAGCTCAATCGCTTGAGCCACATCCACTTCCCCTGCTTGGAATTGCTTGACCTCCTCTGTCCCTGACCTCTAAACCCTGATTTAAAGGGCTCCTAGGTGGGAAGCGGCTGTGGCTCAATCAGTAGGGCTCCCGTTTACCATATGGGAGGCCCCGGGTTCGGTTCCCAGGGCCTCCTGGTGAAGGCAGGCCCGCCCGCACGGCGTGGTTAGCTGACCCAGCGAGCACAAGCAGCAAGGGGGGGATAAATGAATAAATAAATAAAAATCTTAAAAATAAATAAATAAATAAAATAAAATAAAATAAAATAAAGGGCTCCTAGGATTAAGTCAGGCCCACCCAGAATAATCTCCCTTTTGATTAACATAAAGTTAATAGATTAGGGATCTTAATTACAACTGCAAAATCCCTTCGCCTTTGCCATGTAACAGCACTTTGTGGTTGGGGACAGTCCCTGGGCCCCACAAATAAACCCTGTGCTCTGGACCAGATGTGTCGACCTGACACCTAGGAAGGATGACAAATGTAGGCTGACTCCCTTCTTGGGGTGCCTTGATATAAAACACCCCCAGCAAAGAACAGCCTGCTGCACTCTCCTTCACCCTTTGCCTTGAGTATATATAAACATTCACTAAACATTTGTACATTTTATGGCACCCGGCTCACCCCACTTCTGTATCTGTTCCTGACGGGGAAGGAGCGGGGCCCTTCCACTACTGCACAAGAGGTATGCACAGCCACAGAGCGAGACCCCCTGGCCACGGAGGGCCGGCGCCCACTGGTGACGCTCTCTTGCTTTGTCTCTTCTCTATGTGAGTAAGCACTGCTCCAGCTGGAGTCTTTGTGCTTTGATTGGCAACCCCCACACCTGTAGGGAGTAGGTTGACATCTCTTTGCCATCCTCCCTGGAGGTGGTAACATCCCCAACAAACCTAACCATGGGAGTGCCATCCCGTCATATCCACAGGTCCCACACCCGCTCATAGGGAGGGGACAGGAATCTCAGGGGCCGTCTTAGAATTCTGCCTACCACAGTTTATTGAGCAAATACTGTATACCAGGCACTCTACAGATGGCGTTATATGCAGTTAATTCTCACATCAACTCCAGGAAGGACAGGCTACTATTGTCCCCACTGCCCAGAGGAGCAAGCCAAAGCAGCAAGGGGTTAAATAGCTGGTGAGTGGCAGAGCTGGCGTGCAGACCTCAGGTGTCTGCCTCCCTGTTTCTGCCTGTGTGTGTATCTTTGCATGTGTGTCTCTCTATGTGTGTGCATGCATGTGTGTGTTTTTCCAGGTCTCTCTCTCCTTTTCTGCCTCTGTCCCTTTTCTATGTGAGTGTGTCTTTTTCTCTCATTCTTTCTCTCTTTTTCACACATGGTACACACACACACACACACACAATGCCCCTCCTCCTTTCCTTCTTGGAACTTTCGGTGTCTGCTTTTAGAGAGTGGTTTGGGGTGGGGTTGAGGAATGGGGCTGTTGGAGGAAGGAAGGGGAAGGGAGCTTAGAAAGCCCAGACCTACTTTATTGCCCATGATTGCCGAGCGCTTGCAATGTACCAGGCGCTGTGCTGAGGTACGGACTTTACATCCATCCCCTCACATATCCTCCCAGCAATGCCTATTGCTATTCTCATGCCCATTGGACTGACCCGAATGTGGGAACTCAGAGAGGTTAGAACACTTGCCCAAGGTCACACAGCGAGTGGCCAGAATGGGATGTCCACTCACATCGTCCAACTACCTGCTGGCTCCACACCACCCCCCATCCCCACTGCACTCTGGCCCAAACCTCACTCACCTAGAAGGGGAGCAAGAGGCAAACAGAAGGCCCTCGCTCTCTCTGTCTCCCAGTCCCCCAGCTTTCTTTTCCTGCTTTGCACTCACAGCTCCATCAAACCTGTTCAGAGCCCAGTGTCCATGCACCCTGCTGGGCTGGCAGCCTCTGAGTCACTGCACACACACACCAGAGGATGGTGCTAAACTAATTTCTCGGCACCTCTGGGAAGGATTTGGTTTCCTGCCTCCCCTGCTGAGAGCCCTGTAGATGGTGGCAACAGGCTGGCAGGACCCAGGGGCTCCCCACTTGGTCCAGGAAAGCCCAGACCAAGATGTGATGAGATCTCGATTGGCACAGTGGCTGTGGCTTGGAGAGAGTCTGGGCTGCAGCCTGCACTGGATTAAGGGTTGGGACATTTGGGCACCTGACCACATGTCAAGCCACAAGGATGGGGCTAAAACATCCCTGGAAATGTAACCAGATGGAGAGATGTGTTACTATTTCTTATAAATACTTAAAGAGCTCTTACTATGTTCCTGGCCCTGTTTTGAGCACGTTACAAATAATTTATCTTCATGACAGCTCGACCGGTAGGTGCTATTTATTCTTATCAACTTACAGATGAAGAAACTGAGGCACAGAGCTTCAGTAACTTGTTCAAAGTCACAAACTTGGTTGACAATGGAGCCAGAATTTTAACCCTGACCACCAGAATCAATAAACCACTAGATTATCACACCTCTTGGTCTAACCCCGATGACAGCACCCATAGAAGGGAAAACAATAAGTTGGTGTGACAGTTTGAAGCTGGGTAGATCCCAGAAGATCATGTTCTTAGAGCTAATCCATTCCTGTGCCTGTAAACCCATTGTAGATAGGGCCTTTTGATTAGTTTCTGTTATGGGATCTTTTGATTAGATCACTTTTGATTAGACAGCTTCAGTCAAGAACCTCTGATTAGATTGAGGGACCCAGCGTGGGTCTTAATTCTCTTACTGGAGTCCTTTATAAATACAGGACCAAAAAGCCGCGGTCACAGAGAAAAAGCTGCAGAGACTGACAGAAAGAACTCAGGAGCTCAGAGAGGAACCCGGGAGAGAGAAAAGCTACGGACGGAGCAACCCGAAACAGAACTAGCAACAGGCCAGGTGGAGAGGGGAGAGACAAGCCGAACGGAATTGTGCCCTGCCATATGCCTGATGGCCCACAGCTGAGCTCAGAGAGAAAGCCTCTTTACAGGATGCCTCCATGTGCCTGATGGCCCACAGCTGCAATTTGGTGAGACACCATCTCTTGATGATGCCTTGATTTGGACACTTTCATCACCTCAGAACTGTGAGCTTTGAACCTAAAAAGTTCCCATTATAAAAGCCAGCCCATTTCTCGTATAGTGCTCCCAAGAGCTTTTAGCAAAATAAAACAGTTGGTTAATGTCATTCCCTCTATCTGGGGACTTGACTGGGTGTTTTGAATTGGCCCCCTTATTAGTCAACCAGAGGAATGATGAAGCAAAGTACCAGAAATCTGTTGGCTTTTATAAAGGGTATTTATTTGGGGTAAAAGCTTAGCAGTTATAAGGCCCTAAAGAGTCCAACTCAAGGCTGCTTTCTCACCAAAGCCAGTTGCCATGTGTTGAAGCAAGATGGTCCAGATCTCTGCCGGGTCTCTCCTTCCTGGGCTTCCTCTTCCTCTTGAGGCTCCATGGGCTCAGCTTCTTCCCAATCTCAGCTGTAGGCTGGCAAAGGGCCTATCTTTCAGGGCTTCCTATATCAGTCTCAACTCGCTTCCCAAGGTCAGCTGCAAACTATCAGGCAAATGGCTCCTCTCTCTTCCTGGGGCTTTAGCTGTTTGAGCCGTCTCCTTTCTGTCACATGGCAGGATCAAAATGACAAAGTTCTCTTCTCTGGCATGTGTCTCCTTAAGTGAGTGTCCATTTATCTCAGCCCACCAAGGGGGCGGGGACTCAACCTGAGTCACGCCCTGCTGATGTGGATGGATCAAAAGCCCTAAATTGATTTTATCAAGTAAACTTAATCAGAAGCCCCTCACTGAATTTAATACAATCAAAGGGTATCACACTCAGAGGAGCAGATCAGTTTACAAACATAATCTCAAACTGCTACAGTCCCCAAGTGGGTAGTGCTGCTGGTCTCTTAAAGCAGGTCCAGCCACTGTCCTGGCGCCCACCTGCCTGCTTCCCTTAAGGGTTCAAGATGCTACTTTCCACGCGCCAATTTTGTCCACAGAGGCAGCATGGAATTTGCTGGAATTTTCTAGCATTGTCTAGAAGGAGCCAGATCAGAGGGTCTGTGTTTGAACTTGCCTCTCTGAATCTTAGTTTCCTCACCAAAAAGGGACAGTAATGATCCCTACCTTGCTTGGCTATCAGCATCGGCCTGGAGAGGATGTATATAGGTAGCTGGCCCTCAACCCATGACCATGGAAGCTGCGACACAGCGGTGATTGTGGCAGGTCGGCCTATTGGCTACACACACAGAGTCTAGAGCCTGTGTGGGTTCAAAGCTGTGCAGTCTTTCAGGTTTGTTAGTTAACCTCAAAGATCTCATCTGTAAAATGCAGAGTCTAATAAAAGCCACATTTAAATTAATTAAATATATAAAGGTTTAAGACACCAATGCACACTAAATACTCATAATGCTATTTAGAATCATTAAAACAAAGAAGCTGCTTGTCCACTTCAACTTTGACTTTGACTCTGGCAGATGGATATTAATATTCTACCAAACGGACATCTCTTTAACAAATCCCATTACAACAAAGCAATTAGTTATAGAGTGAATATTGCGATTGCTCCCCCAATGTCCATTCCCCTTCCTCTGTTGTCTGGACGCCATGTGGTGGGTGGGATTGACCTAATAACTCCAGGAGTGAGACCTGATTGGTCCAAGTTTTGGGGGTTTTCCCATTAATCTCGCCCATGATTGGTTCAAGTAACTCCAGCCTAAGCCAACCAGCACAATGGTCCAGGAATTGGTTCAGGGCTGGTCCATCTAGTATAGAATTGGGTTTCTTATTCATCAGTTGAGGGCAGTGATTCACTTTCTTTAGATGTGAATAAAGACGCCTATAGCCCTGTTTGTTGTTGACACCTATCTTAAAACCATGAAGAAAGCCAATTTGAGGATGAATCCAACTCAGGGAAAAAGGCAGTGCCAAAAGAAGTGCAGAGAGTGTGACCCCTGATCACACCACACCTGAAGTCCCTCTGATGGCTGACTTTTATTATTTATTATTTGTAACCAAAAGAATCCTAAGTGATAGACTAAGCCATAGGCCATTTAGGAAATTATTATGCCAAATTATATTAGTCATTTGAGAAACTGGGAGAGAAGGAAAGAGAAGGAACTTAGACAAAGAGTATTCTGCTCACTCATTTGCTTGTCCTATGGGTTCCACAAAGTCTGAACAGTTTTGAAAGCCATTGAGTGACTGGTAGGTTTTAAATTATTAGTTTCTTCAAAGAATATTGCCAGCCATAAGGTGATATTTGGAAAACTAAAACCGTTTCCCCTGCTGTAAGCTCAGTTTTCACTGCCTAAACTTGTGAATGTGCCTTACTGACTGGCAGTGGAACCATAAGTAAATCCAGCCAACGAGAGCTCAGCTCTGTTCAGCTCCAGGGCGAATCACAAAAGCACGACTGTTTACAGCACTCGTCCAAGTGTCTTCCATGAATGTGTTGGCAGCCCAGAGAGTGGCCTGGAGAAGCCTCCTGAATCCATTTCTAAAATGCTTTCTCTATGGTTCCTGATGCATAATAAAGTTAGAAAGTTAGATACTCCCTCCTCCAAAATATCAGGCTGGAAAGAATAGGACAGGCAGCAACATATTACAACTCAGTTATCCAACATGACTGAAATGATGCAACTTGACTCGTGTGCCTTCTTTCAGGTTAAGAGCTGCCGTGTGACTTTTGGAAATGAGGACGCCAGAGCCTCAGGTGTATAAAAGATGGCAGCTGCTGATGGGCCCAAACAAAGCCGTATGTCCTCTGTTCGTCTTGCTTGACACCATTAGTTTTGGAAAGACTTCCAAGTAGACTGCTCAAAGGTACACCGGCAGTGTGTTGGACTGGAGCATTCACGTGGCATCAGGAGGTGATGGGGCGTGCTCACCAGCACCATCCGACACGCCCACAACCTCTGCTCAGAGCACATGGGGCTTCAAGGACACTGAATGTGATGTTGGGTTTCAATGTGGAAGCTGGAATCTGAGATCCACACGGGCAAATCTTAACATTTGGTTTTTTAAAAAAGCTCTTAAATACCAAAGAACCATGTCTATGATTGCCTGAGATAATGTTTGGTTTTAATTTTCAGAGCCAGTCACAGATTTATTCCTTCCACCTGAGCAGACCAAATCCTGCTGAGTTCTCGTGATTCTCATCTTGCTTCTGGATTGCATCCTCTTTGGGTAATTGACAAGGGTGAGCTCAATAAATTCCAGCCTTCCTCCTGGGAGCCTGGGGAACCTGTCTCGGAAATACCTGGCAGTGAAAGTACTTTCTTGACATTCTATGGGGGATACAGCCAAATTCCAGATTCTCCAGGAGACATTGATGTTAGGCTTCCTGGGGCCACACCACTTTGATCCCATTCTCAGGAAGAGCACAGACCCTCAAAGGCAAAGAAGCTGTGTTCTCAACTGAAAGCCAAGAGTTCTGCAGGTAGAGCAACTTGAGATGTCATTCAAATTACTTGTTATTTTAACTGTATCCCTGATAACTCCAACCTGGATGTAGACAAGTCTTTTAGGGTCAATCGTTCATTTAATAACATTGTTAACTGCAGAACTTTTAGCTGGAAGCCTTGAAGGTTGCAGAAAACTTGACTCAACTGGCTTAAACAATAAGATAAATGCTTAATCTTGTATTGCAAGATGAAATCGGGAACAAGGCAAGAACGTCCACTCCTACCACTTCTTTTCGACATAGTACTGGCCATTCTAGCCATTGCAGTAAGACAGGTAAAAGAAATAAAAGCATAAAGATCAGAAAGGAGGAAGTAAAATGGTCTCTAATGGCAGAGGACATGATTGTATAGATAAGAAAATGTAAGGAATCTACAAAATAATTACTAGAACTAATGAGTTTGGCAAGGATGCAGAATACAAGGTCAATATACAAAATAACTATATAATGAGATACCTGAAGGTAGAGGGAGAGTTCCCAGTGGTTCAATAATATCATCAAAGACTCGAGTTCTTTCTCACTTTCCACGTTGCCAAACATAACATTGTTCCTCATGGTTGTAGGGTGAGTGACAGCTCTAAACCTCACATCTTCACAAAGTAACATTCAAAGGCCTTCCTATGTCCATTTTTAAAAACAGCTTTATTGAGATATATTTCATATATTATACAATTCACTCATTTAAAGTGTACAATTCACTGTTTTTTAATAAATTCACAGAGTTGTGTGTCACCAACTACAATCAATTTTAGAACACTTTCATTACCCCAAAAAAGAAACCCCACACCCTTAGCCATCAACCTCCCAACACCCCCTCATCCCACCCAGGCCCAGGCAACCACTGATCTACTTTCTTTCTCTATGGATTTGCCTATTCTGGACATTTCATACTTCACCACCAGCCCCCAGCCCTCAAAGAGACCCAAGGCCAGCACCCTGCTGCACCCACTTTTAAAGAACACTTCCTCTCTTCAATTTCATTAGAAAGGATAATATAAATATTATTCCACATGTTCTGTCTCCAATCTTTCCAACACAATTTGGACTTAATTTTTCTAGGAGACAAGGAAGAACTCCCAATAGCCCTCTTTTATCCCCTGATTTCATTATAAATTGTGAGAATTGAAGCAATATAGTTATATCATTTACAGAAGGTTTTCAGGAAATTGACATTAAAAGGGAATTGAAGGATAAAGATTCTGCCCATTTTTTTCTTTTATCTATTTAGTGAAAAATTAGACAGAACAGTAAATACTCTGTACCCAGATTGCCTGTTCTCTCTGGTAGATTCTTTTCAACTCTGTTTGGAGAGTAAATGACATCAGCATGAAAAGTAGAAATGTATGCCATACAAATATTCTCACTATTTTGATCAAAAGAAAGATAGTCCTGCAAATACTTTAAAGCAGGTAGAACAAACTGGTTACTTTCAGGCTGGATCTGGTTCATAGACAAAATTGGTTTGCTCTGTATATAGTGAGAATTTAAAAAAATTAGTTGCTGTGGCTGGCTAACACGATGGCTATTCCCAACTCCTTTTCACTATAGAGATTGAAAAAGGCAGATACTTTTGTTAAAGTATTATTTCTTGATTTTGTTCGTTGTACTGGGACTACATGTAAGGATGAACTTGTACTTGAGAAATAGACACTGAACTATATAGAGGAAAGAGCATTATGCCTACAACTTTTTTTTTGCAACTTATTTTTGACTAGTTTGGGGGAAAATAACATATAAAAATAGAATTATAAAGGAAGTATGCAAAAAGTCAGCCATGGGGAAATATGGGTGAAAGGTATATAGAAGTTCTTGATTATTCTTGCAGCTTCATTGTAAATTTGAAATTGTTTCAAAGTTACCAAAACATAATAAAAATGAAGAAAAATTTTTAAAAGAAAAAGAAGCCATATTCTTGCCATCTTAGCCTACCTTGAAGTTAAAGGTGGTCATTTGACCAAGTTTTGGTCCCTGAGCTATAAGACAGCCTTGTGGCCTTTTGTTTTCCCTGATAAAAAGTAAAATCTCAGGAGGAGAGCTCAGGGTGCCACCCCATCCCCTTCTTCACAACTGGAATGCAGTGGTGATGCTGGAGCTGCAGTAGCCATTCCATGACCATGAGGCAACAAACTGAAGAGCATATACCAAGGATATGAGAGCTGAAAGAGAGAGAGAGAACCTGGTTCTTTATGACAACGTAGATTTACTGGACCAGCTCTGAGACTGCCATTCTCTGATTTCTATGTCTTTGTATTTCAGCTGCTCTTAGTAACTTGCTGCCAAAAGCATTCTTAATATATTTCCTATGCCTGACCTTTTTAAAAACCACCCAGCATTTAAACTCCCTTCTAGTGTTGAGGGAATCCCAAAATAAGTCCTCTCCATTTCAGACATCAAAGAAGGGCAGATATTCGCTCTCTCAGTTTTCCGGAAGCCAGGATACTAGGACATGTGACTGAGAGGCTGCTAAGCAAAGCGCCAGCCCAGCACTTTGAAAGTAGAGGGCAGGTGGAAAACATTAAAGGTAGTGGGATGAATTGTCTAGGAGTCCTTGCTCAATGCCCTATGGCAGTGGAGTCAATGTCAGCTTTTTTACCAGTTGCATTGGCCCATTCTGGCTGTGTCCCCAGCTGCTGGGTTCCCATTTTTCGCCCATCCCCTGACCCCAGTTCTCTACTTTGCCAGTCATTTTCCTGAGCTACCCAATATATCTTTCGCACAAACCCCTTTTCTGCCTAAGCCAACCAGAGGATTCCATATTAGCAGCCAATAGCCCTGACTGGTATCATTTCAGAAAAGTCACACCAAATTTCATTTCCCTAACTTTTCTTGAAATACCAGAAGATCGTGCAGTATCATGCTTTCATTCTGTCACAGCAATATCAAGAGGTTCTGAGTAGCAGCTGCAGCCCCCTGTTGAATGGTATTTATTTGTTACCTACCTGGCATTTGAGCTTGTCTCCTGCAGTCCAAGGTGCCCACACTAACTGCTTCCTTTAAAAGTTTTCTTTCCCTCATTTGTGTCTTATCAGATATACTCAGAACTAAAACATTCAGTTAATCCATTTTAACTCTATGTCAAATATTATTATTTTTTTGAGACAGGTGAAGTTCAGTGTCTGGATGTAGTAGGTACTGATCAAAGTTCACTAAGTGGGCCAATAAATAAATATAAACATCTGGGGGTGTTTAGCATGGAGTAAAGGACTCTACCTCTGCAAATAACCAAAGAGATATTGGGTGAAAGAAGCAGGTGTGTTTTGGTTGGACCCCAAAGCCAGAACTTGAGCAAATTTCCATTTAGCCTAAGGAAAAAGGCAAACAATCTGAGCTGCCCATCACTGCAAGGGGCCGGCCGCCCAGGCCCAGCATGAGCCTAAAGGGCAGCATTTTGGGCTGAATGAATGTCAAGCAGGGGATGCAGGGATTCCTGCACACTGTGGAGGGCCAGATAAAACCAGTGCTTCCAAGGATATTACTCATGTGCAAGGTCTGATTCCGTAAGTCTTGGTGGGGCCTGGGGGATTTGCCTTTCTAACAAGCAGCAGATCCCACTGGGAGCAGCCAGGTCTCAGTCCCCACAGGATCGCCTAGCTCTGTGAATCTTCCAGCTGATTTCTGTAAACCCAGAGACAGCAGGGGCAACATCTGCACAGTTTTTTTTTTGTTATATCCCCATTCCCTGGTGCAGTGCTAGGCACATAGCTGGTGCTCAAAAGATTATTCTTAAGAGCAGATGTGAGTCAAGTGGTTGCGTGCTGCTTCCCACATGGGAGGCCCCAGGTTCAGTTCCCAGTGCCTCCTAGAAACAAAAAACAAACAGCAAACAAATGAAAAAACCAACTCAGGGGAGCCAATGTGGCTCAGTGGTTGAACGCTGCCTTCCCACTTACGAGGTCCTGGGTTCAATACCCAGCCCCGATACCTAAAAAAAACTAAGGTAAAAGATTATTCTTGGGATGCGGATGTGGCTCAAGCAGTTGAGCGCCCACTTTTCACATGGGAGGTCCGGGGTTCAGTTCCCAGTGCCTCCTAAAGAAGACAAACAATGAGCAGATAATGAGCAGACATCGAGCAAAAGCAACAAGCAGACAATGAGCAAAAATGAGCAGACAATGAGCATAAAAAAAAAACTCAGTTCCCAGTGCCTCCTAAAGAAAAAACAAACACAACTAGCAGACAATGAGGAAAAAAAAAAGATAACTCTTGAGGAACACTGCTCTGCAATAACAAGGAACTGAGTGAAAGAAGTCAATCTCAAAAGCCCATACATGTGACGTTCTAGAGAGGAAAAAGCTGCAATGACAGAGAGCAGGTCAGTGTTTGCCAGGGGCTAGGGATGGGGGGACGGTGTGATGACAAAGGGAAAACACATGGAATTTTAGAAACACATGGAACTATTCTGTATACCAATTGCAGGGGTGGTTACACAAATCTAAACATGCTTTAAAATTCATAGATCTGCACACCAAAAGAAAAAAAAAGTGGATTTGACCATATGATCATTTTTAAATAAAATACATTTTTTAAAATAAAAAAATTATTCATGTAAACAGGCATGTTCAGATTCACATTAAATTGAATACCTGCCATGTGCCAAGACAGCCTGGTGCTGAGGATTCAAAGATGAATAAGACAAACCCTTCACCCCCAGCCCAGTCCTTATTGCCATTAAAACTGTTCTGTGAGAAATAATTATCCAGGCGTCAGAAGTGACAAATGGAGGCACAGAAGCCATCTAAGTCTTCATCAGTTTGTGATCACCATTGTTTACGCTGGGAATTAAGATGAGTACTAATTACGTTCTGTGTTTTTGATGGGCTTGGAAAAAATTCCAGGAATGCTGCTCAAATTGCCTCCATTTATTAGTCTCTACCCACTTAACAAGTCCACATGTTTGCCTCCAGACTTAACCTTGTAGGTTGTCAAATTCATCCGAGGAGAGAGCCAATTTGCATAATCCAGTCTGTCTGCCAAAAGACAGATGAAACGGATCCAACCCAGAGCAGAGAAAATCTTGACTCAGGACTTGTAAAAAACCCAAACAATACAGAAATCTGAAATGTTGAGATAGCCCTTTGGTATTATATTTTGGTAACTATTTGGCATAGAGCCCTTCAGGGGTTGTTTCCGTGCAAATATCAACATATGTACATGAATTATCTGTTTTACATGTGATCATACAGAACAAACGATTCTGCAACTTGCTTCCCCCCCCCACTTAACAGTATGTACAGCCTTCCATGTCAATAATAGGGATCAACATCTTTGTTCTCAAAGATTGTTGAAATGAACTATAATTTATTAACATAGGCTCCCATTGATAGATATTTGCATTATTTCCACTTTTTACTGCTCTAAACTGTATCAGTCAAGATGGGCTAGGTGAGGCTACTGTAATAATATCCCAGCTTTTATTGGCTTAAAACAAGAAAGATTTGCTTCTTTTCTTGATACATTTCCATTGTTGGTCAGTTGGGGTTCTGCACTATGTCATCCGCCCTCCAGGAACCCGTCTGGGGACGCCCTCAGCATCTGGAATCTGCAGGTAAGTGTGGCATAGAGAAAAGAGAGCACAACAGAGAGCAATGCCTCTTAAAGCTTCTGCCAGGAAGACACATATCACCTGCTCACTTTTCATCGGCCAAAGCAAGTCACATGGCCTTGCCTGAGTTCAAATGGCAGAGAGGTGCAAACTCCCACAGGGAGGGGAGCCAGATATCGGCAGACTCATCGCCGCGGTGAACATCCTCAGCTGTGCGTCTTGATAGTCTTTGAGAAAGGTTTCATAGGAGAAATTCCTTCACATAGAATTGCTGGGTCAAAGCAAATGTGCATCACTATACAAGTATACTGGGGTTGGACAATTAAGTAAATGGATGGCAGGTGGCAGGAGCTCGGTTTCTCACTATTGGGGCTGGAGGTTACAGATAAACTAGGGGGAAGGCTAGAAGGCTCCATGCGGTAAAGGATTAGCATTGGAGACATCAGAATGAACCCCCATTTACCTTACTATAGACTCAGAGGGTTCCATGGGCAAACATTTCTTATTTTGTGTATATGCACAGGTTAGTATGCACACATATATTTCCTTGCACTGTCAACTGAGAAGGCCAGAAAGTAAGAACATCCCGGGAGCAACAAGCACAATCAGCTCCCAGATAAAAGTTTTAAATACCATTCTCCAATAAAAGAAAACAGGATTCCTTAGAGAAAGGCTGATTCAGGGACTGGGCCAGGAAATATACAAGGTGAGCCTGGAGCATCTTATGGTTCCAGGAAATAAGAGCGTGGCAAACAAACAAAACCCCACAATGATGTGGCATGTCAAAGGGACCCAGGAGCCAACTGAAAGAGCTCCCAGTGTCAAAACTGGGAGAGTTTGAGCAAGAAAATAGGTAAAGTGATACTGGACTATAACCCAAAGTACACAATAAATATCCATGAGTCCACATTGGTATAAATAAATAAATGAAGGAGAAGACACAAATCACCTTAGCAGAGGAATTCCAAATAATTGGTGTAGCTGCTGTGCCCTCAAGGAGGTGTGGCATCACACCCCACTTCCACATGTGGGCTGCCCATACGGATCACCCTCCACAGAAGACAGTATGCAAAAGGAGTAAAAAGAGTAACTTTGCAGTGGAGAAACGCGATGTCCACTACCTCAGCCAGGTTATCGATTATCAGCAGTGATAATTCACGTTGATGGGATGCACACTTGGTAAGATGTGATGAGAGGACTGTTTTACCTCTGCAGTCCTCTTCCCAAAGACACGTAACTCCGGTCAATCATGAGAAAAACATGACAGATCCGACTCGAGGGGCATTCTACAAAATATCTGACCGATAATCTTCAAAACTGTCAAGGTCATCAAAAACAAGAAAAGCCTGACACAGTGTCAAAGCCAAGAGGAGCCTGAGGACATAAGATGATGAACTGTAATGTGGTGTCCTGGATGGGATCTGTTTTAGTCTGCTAGACTGCCAAAAGCAATATACCAGGGGATATACCAGGGAGCAGGTGTGGCTCAGTGGTTGAGCACCTGCTTTGCATGTATGAGGTCCCGGGTTCAAACCCTGGTACCTCCTTTAAAAAAAAAAAAAAAAACAATATACAATGGCAATTTATTAGCTTACAAGCTTACAGTTCTGAGGCAATGGAAGTGTTCAAATTGAGGCATCGTCAGGCTATGCATTCTCCCTGAAGCCCAGTTGCCCGCAATCCTGGACTCCTCTGCCACATGGCAAGGCACATGGCAGAGTCTGCTGGTCTCTCCCTACTCTTCTGGTTTCACTGCATTCAGCTTCTGCCTTGCATGGCTTTCTCTCTGCTTGTGTGGCTTTCTCTCCGTCTCTCTCTGTATTCACCCCATTTATAAAGGACTCCAATAAAAGGATTAAGACTCACCCTGGGCCACACCTTAAATAAAGTAACCTACTCAAAAGGTTCTGACCACAATAGGTTCACACCCACAGGACCAGCTTTAAGAACATGGTTTTCTGGGGTACAATCTCAAACTGCCACAGGATCCTAGAACATTGGAGAAATACCATGGAAATCTTTAGTTAATACTAACATATCAATATTGGTTCACTAATTGTGACAAATGTACCATGTTTTATGTAATGTGTTAATAATATGAAAAACAATCTTCTCAAATTTCCTGTAAATCTAAACTATTCTAACATTAAAAGTTTTTTTTAAGAAAAAAAAAAGGGGGGGGGGAGCTGAAAAGAGCTGGCACTCTGGGACCCAGGCAAGTTAAGTTGGGTTCAGAGCAAATATCCTGTTCTAAATGGAGATGGGGTAATGGGTGGGATAATCAGGCAAACAGCCCAGGTAAATCCTAAAGATAGTGTGAGCACAGAGGGTGGTGGAGTCTGAGGCTCAGGGCAAAACCAGCTGCCCAGAGGTGTCTCTGCATCTCAGGATACTGATCTGACTGGTTGCTTGGTTGGGTTGCCAGATGAAGCAAATCAAAACACAAGTTTCCTGGTTAACGTCTGAATTTCGGATCACCTATGAAGAGGTTTTTAGTATAAGTATGTTGCAATATTTGGGGCATAGTTGTGCTGGAGGATTGTTTTCTGTTTATCTTGAATTAGGGCTTAACGTGGTGTCCTGTATTGCATCTCACAACCCTGTGCCTGGGGCTTAACTCAAAAACCCACTGGACAGGAGGGTTACCAGGTAGCAGTTCCTTCCCAGAACTTCTGGGGAAAATTACACATCTTTCTGAATTCCTAGAAAAGTTAGGCCAGGAATCAGGAAAATGGGAAAAAGCATTATAATGCCCTTGTGAGAACTGAAGCTTAACAAGCAACAGGGCGCCGTTACTGATTTCAGGGAATCCTCTGGTGTCAAGTAAGAGCAGGAAACGCGACACCCTCAGAGTTGAAGGTGAAGGCTGACATTTCTGGGAACTGGGAAGGAGCACTGAGGAGGAACACAGTCTTGCCGTTGCAGGCTTGCTTGTTGTGTTATGAATGGTTGTGACCCTGTCTGCTAACAGGGAGTCATTCTTGCAAATAAAATAAAATTTAACCTTAAAAAAAAAAACACAAACGCACACTAAATGCCAGATAATATCCCAGATTGGATCCTAGAACAGAAAAAGGCCATCCGTGAAAAAACTGGTGAAATCTGAATAAATTTGTCTAGTTACAAGTGCTATTCCGAGGTTAATTCCTTCGTGTCGACAAATGGGGCATGGTTACGGAAGATGGTTACGTGTGAAACCGGCTGAAGGACACACGGCAACTCTGTAACATCTCTGCAACTTTTCTGTAAAGATCAAATTGTCCCCAAATCAAAAGTTTATCTAAAGGAAGATTACATGCTTACAATGTGAACAGAAGACTTTGTTTTATTAATATGTGGGGTAGACTTTGGCTAACAGTTCTTGTGGGGGACTAGGGAGGAGATAAAGTTAACACTCCGCAGAGAAAACATGAAATACCTATTTGGGTAATAACACCCTAAAGAAACGATCACTATAAAATTTAGGAAGGTGGTAGCTTTTGGGGGGAGGAGGGAGCCGAGTGTGGTGGGGCAGGAGGAGGGGGTCCTGGGGTAGCTGGCAAAGTTGTATTTCCTGACCTAGGAAGTGGTTCAAGAGTGCCTGCCAAAGCTAGGCATTTGTTTTTAGCACCAGTGCTTTATTTTATAATAATTTTCGAATGAGTGGGACTTAAGAGACATAATAGTCATATTTTAGATCTCGATTTGTAAAAACCAACTATAAAGTATAATAATAAAAAAAAACATTGAATTAGGTAGCAGCATTATTCACAATAGCCAAAAAGTGTGTCCACCGACAGAGAAATGGGTAAAGAAAATCTGGTGTATGCACACAGTGGGACAGTACTGTGTACTGTCTGGTGTAAAAAGGAATGGCTGTGATACATGCTGCCACAAGGATGAACCTTGAAGACATCAGGTTGTGAAATAAGCCAAATTCAAAACGACAGCTGTTGTTTGCTTCCCTATTTTTTTTTCAGACCAATACCCTGGGCTTTGGTTTAAATAATCCCTAATTCCCTGGAAAAGGAACACAAGAAACTGGCGATGATAGTTGTCTCTGAAAAAAAAAAACTAGAGAACCAAGCTGGATTTGTGAAGACTTTTTTACAGTATAGTCTTTTGTACTGCTAGAAATTTTTTCCACCTGCATGATTACTTGTTCAAACAAACAATATTATTTCAGGTAATAAAAGTCAATTCCAAAATAATCAGACTATGATTCATTTTTGTTTTGTTTTTTTTTTACTTTGGACTCTTTAAATAAAGACAGTTTTATTGAGATATAATTTGCAGACCATAAAAGCTTCCCATTTGGGGAGCGGGTGTAGCTCAGTGGTTTGAGTGCCTGCTTCCTCTGTACTAGGTCGTGGGTTCAATCCCCAACACATCCTTTAAAAAAAAAAAAAATCCACCTATTTAAAGCATACAATTCAATGGGTTTTATTATATTTTACTTAGGATTCTAAAAAGTATTTCCTTTCAGATATCTCTCTATCTAGCCTAGGAAAAGTTGGTTTTATTTTGTTGTTGTTTGGTTTCTACTGAACCACCATACCCAAAGCCCTGAATCATGCTTTTCTCGGTGCTCGCAGGTTCCCGCCTGTCCATTACCTTAGGACTAGGGAGTCTCGAGGCAGACCCCGTTGTATTGAACGCCAGCCCCACCACCCTCTAGGGGGTATGGACTTCGGCTAGTTACCTAAGCAATTTGTGCCTCAGTTTTGTTATCTGTCGAGTGGGGACGTTAATAAGAGTACTTACCACATAGATCATCTTGTAAATTAAAACCACAGCACTGAGAACTATGCCTGGCACATAGTAAGACATTAGGATTATTGTCCCCTTATAAATGGACCCTCCCCACATGTGGAGCAGATGAGGCAGCTCCACTGGGCCCAGCCCAGCAAAGAAAAGAACCTGGCTCAGGGCTGTGCAGCTCAGGCCTTCACCAGCAGTGCGGCCCAGAGAACATCGTCTCATCTCTCTGAGCCTAGTAAAGTATGTGCAGAGCTGGATGCACAGTAGATGGTCCATAAGTGTTCCATCCTATTATGGCATAAAATTAGAGACATCCTGGAGTGCTAGAGGGGTGAGAACCGGTGGTTTACTTGGAGCATTTTAGTGGTTTGAGCTCTAGGTTCCCTTTCTGGTCTCGAGATGAACTATAAGCAAAGGGAAAAAACAGAGGTGGAAACTGTTATGTGTGAATTCCTGGGAATGCTTCCATCTGCAAGGAAGGGAAAACCCGGCTGAAAATGGCTTAAACATGAGAAGCTGAGCGGCAGAGAGAGTCCAGGGTCAGTTGAGTCAGTGGCTCAACAGAGACAGCAAGTTCTTCTATCTTCCTACTCTGCCATTTCTGGGGTCTTCTCTGATTGCGCTTTAGTCACAAGAGGGAAAAGATTACTATTTCAAGACCCTTCCCGCCTGAAGAGACTAAGACACTGTGACCTTGGACAAGTAACCGTTTGAGCTCCCATGTCCTTGATTGTAAAATAAATGCAATATTACATGTAATTGTCCAATTTCTAGAATTCACTGCTTACTGTTATTTTAAATGTACATGTGAAATCTACTTCTAATTAATAGTTCGCCATCAATTTGAGTGCATTTACTAGAGGCAGCCGCCTGATGAAGCCTGCAGACGTTATGAACACAAATCCCCGGCTACAAATCCACTATTAATAGCTGTGTGACATAAACAGGTTCAGCAGCCGCCCTAAGCTTCAGTTTCCTCGCTCATCCTCTAGAATAATTATATGAGGTGCTTAGAGCCGACGCTGGCACATAATCAGCACTCAATCCATGCGCGCTGTTTCATTAATGTTGAAATTAATATTGGCATCCCTTGTCACAGTCTCATCTTCTCTCCTGCCATCCTGTGCAGATGAGTTAGAATAAACAGGTGAGGGCCAGCAGGGCCTGCCGTAGGCAGAACAATCTTCAGCCCATCGGCACCCAATTCTAGTTCCTGGGAACCCGGGAATATGTCATCTTTCATGGCAAAGGGGACCGGGCAGCCCCGATTAAGCGATGGATCTTGAGGCAGGGAGATTGGCCTGGATTTTCTAGGTGGACCCAATCTCATCACCCAAGTCTGCAAACATGCAAGAGGGTGGCAGAACAGTGGGTCAGAAAGGTGTCCACCACCACTGCTGGCTTTGAGGACGGAGGAAAGGAGCCAAGGAGCACCTTGGCCTCTAGAAGCTAAAAGCTCACAGCAGATGGCCAGCAGGAAAGGGGGGGGTTCCAGGCCTGTAACTGACAGGAACTGAATTCTGCCAGCGACTCCCAGGAGCAGGAAACAGATTCTCCCCTAGAGCCTCCAGAAAGGAGCACAGCATGCCCATGCCTTGATTTTAGTCTGTCGGGATCCATACTGGACTTTTGACCTCCAGAACTGGATGGTAATAGATTTGCATTGTTTTAAGACACTAAATCTGCGATTATTTATTCCAGCAACAATAGAACTATTTTTTTTTTACTTTTAAAGAAATATCACAGGGGAAGCGGATGTGGCTCAAGCAACTGGGCTCCTGTCTACCATATGGGAGGCCTCGGGTTCGATTCCCGGGGCCCCCTGGTGAAGGCAAGATGGCCTGGCCCGCACCACAGAGAACTGACAGCCCGCGCCAGGAGAGCTGGCGCAGGAAGATGACGTAACAAAAAGGAGATGCAGAGGACAGACAGTGAGAGATGCACAGACCAGGGAGATGGGGTGCCTCAAGCAATTGAGTGCCTCTCTCCCACAAATAGGGGTTGCGGGATCAGTTCCTGGCACCTCCTAAAAGAGAAAGACAAGGAAAAAAGACAAGCAGACATGGAAAGATCACACAGCGAATAGACACAGAGAGCAGACAGTGAGCACAAACAAGGGAGGGGAAAGTATCACGGGAAGCAGATGTGGCTGAAGCAGTTGGGCTTACCACATGGGAGGTCCCAGGTTCAGTTCCCAGTGCCTCTTAAAGAAGACGAGCAAGACAGTGAGCTGATGCAATGAGCTGATGCAAGAGGTTGGCACAGCAAGGTGTCGCAAAAAAAATGATGCAACAAGATCATGCAATGAAGAGACACAGCAAGGAAACACAATGAGAGACCCAACAAGCAGGGAGCGGAGGTGGTTTAAGCGATTGGGCGCCTCCCTCCCACATGCGATGGTCCTGGGTTTGGTTCCCGGTGCCACCTAAAAAGAAGACGAGCACACAACGAACAAACACAGAGCAGACAGCAAGCGCAAAATGGCGGGGGGAGTGGGGGGGGGTGGGGGTGGAGGGAGATAAATAAAATAAATCTTAAAAATAAATAAATAAATTTAATTTACTTTAATTTGAAAGTATCACGGGAAGCGGATGTGGCTCAAGCAGTTGGGCACCTGCGTACTACATGGGAGGACCCAGTTTCAGTTCTCAGTGCCTCCTAAAGAAGACGAGCAAGACAGCAAGTTGGCACAGCGAGCTGACGCAACAACATGACACAATGAGATGATGCAACAATGAGATACAACGAGGAAACACAATGAGAGACATAACAAGCAGGGAGCAGAAGTGGCTCAAGTGACTGGGCACCTCCCTCCCACCTGGGAGATCCCGGGTTTGGTTCCCAGTGCCTCCTAAAAAGAAGACGAGCACACAACAAACAGATACAAAGAACACACAGCGAGCACAAACAAGAAGGGGGGTAGTAAGAAATAAATAAATTAAATTAATCTTAAAAAAAAAGTATCACTCCCAGCCCATCCACCCTGGGCCACCCTGGTACTTAGTCCTGAAGTCTATCTGCCCCCATTCTCTCTGTGGAAGCCATGAACCCCTTCCCTCCCAGGGTGACCCCTGCCCCTGAGCTGGCCACCTCCTTCTTCTCCCCAGCGGCCCTGCCCCCCTCAGAAGGACCATCACCTCTCATTGACATGAATGGCATCCCCTACATGTACACAGTGTACGAGGCCCCCCTGCCCGAGCCCGACCCCAAGCCCCAGCCGGCTGAGGGCTTCACTTGTCCCCAGTGTTTCCAGATCGTCCAGAGCTCCCTGACGTTGAACAGCCATGGCCTCGCCCCCTCAAAGCTCCAGCATTTGTAACCCGGGACTATGGTTGTTTATACTTGTTACTGGAATGGATACTTTCCACTCCTTCACATGATCCTATAGTTGTTTATACTTGTCACTGTAATAGCTATTTTAGCAGATACTTGTTATTGTCATACTAACAACTCCCTTTGTTTGAATCCATAAATCCAGGAGACTGATTTGAGCCCAGGGGCTCCCCAAGGTTGACCTTGCGGCTGACCTTGCATTAAAGTTCTTTCTCTCTGGGGGAGGGGGGAGGAGTATGAACATTCCCAGAAAAGGCGCCTATTATAAGCAAACCGCTTGATAAGTTTTCACAAACTGAACACACCAGTGTAACCAGCACAAGATAAAGAATCGAACTTTACAAGCCATTCAGAAGCCCCCCTTATGCCTGGAAAGGGGCTTTTCTGAATCCATTTTACAGAAGGAAGATGCGGGCTGTTTACTACCAGATATTTATTTTTTAAATATGCACGTTTCAAATACCAAGGACTTTTCAAAAATAGGTAATAGATGAGTTTTGGGGAGCAAAGAAAAACATTCCTCTTCCAAGAGAAATTCATTTAATATTTGCATTTTTAAAATGAGTTTTAAAGGGATCCCCAGTTTTGGTAATAGGTGGTGGTGATGGTAGCACAACATTCTGAATGAAATTCACATCACTGAATTAAACATACGAATGTGGGTAAACGGGGCAATTTTAGGTTGTACATATGTTACAAGAGTAAATATTTAAACACACACACAGAACTGTGAAAAAAAAAATCGCTAAGGTTTTTGATGTTCCGTAAACAGAAATCATTGCATATATTTGTGGAATTGTTCGTAAAGACAATTTTGAAAAATGTAAACCCACCCATGATCTAAATCTTAGGGAGAATGGGGTAACGGGTTTAGTTCTCAACTGTGGCCTGGCCTATGGCGCCACCTGCTGCTTGACTGGGGAAACTTCACCACCACATCCTATTTCAGGCATTGGTTCATTTTATTGAACAGCTACATATTGACCACCTAATATGTGCTGGGCACAGTCTATTGTCCATAAGACTCAGGATCTGGATAGGAGATAGACACATATCTACATAGACTCGATGTAAAATTACAAGGGTAATAAATTCAGCAGTGACAAGGGATTCTCCAACATGGCTATTCATCAGATCCCTCGTGAGAATTTTGTCAAAATTTTATTTGCCAAATCCCCACTCCCAGAGATTTTCATCCATAGGCCTGGGGCAGGGCCCGAGGAATCTGCATTCTCAACCAGTACTCAACAAGATTTTTGATGTACAAATGAGTGTGGACACAGTAGACCCATTTGGGAAGGGTTAGTTGTGTAGGGGACTTTGGAAGTTGAATTAGAATTTAAATGCACTAAGAGCAAAAATTTGATAAAGCAAAGATGTCAGTTTGCCACGAATTAGTGAGTATAAATTATCAGAGTAGGAGGGCAATCATAACTGGAGAAAGTATAATGAACATGGTACTTTCATAATTCAAGGGGAAAAAATAGTTCTTTTTAAAACTCCACAGTGGAGTTGTGCTGTGACATAGATAATTTCATAGAGCGGAGAAATCCAAAGGCATTTCTGTTTGACCCTGGAGCCCTTTGCACTTGAGCATCGGCAGTAGCAGTGGATTTGCTTCAAGACTAGGTTTTGCTAAATCTAACACTAAAATTAGTTTTCAATTCCTAAGTAAACAGCAGCTGGCAGCACCCTTGGGGGTAGAGAGTAGCCTGAACGAGCTGGAGAGAAAGGAGGGCTCGTCGGGGGGTTCACACTGGCTGGGGAAGAGAGACTGGGGGGAGGAGATGAAAGTTCAAGTTCCCCTTGGAGAAGGTGTCTCCTTAAACTATAACAAGTTAAAAACCTCATTGCCATCTGAGATGCTTCCCTTTGCCTCATGCTCCTCAACTGTTCAGTCACCAAATCCTCTTATTTCTCTCTCAAAAAAGCACTTGGTTCTGGCATTTCATCACGCTCCCCATCATCACTGCCAGACAGAGAGGGCTAATCGTGCCTAATAACCAATCTCACCTTCTTCCTTCCCGAATTTTAGCTGGGTACATGGCCATCCAGAATAACGACTACATTTCCCAGCATCCTTGCTGCTAGTATGGTCATAGGACTGTTCTGACCCATGAAATGTGGGCAGAAATGCTGCAAGCCCTCCACTGTTACCCTTCCCTCTTCCCTCTGGCTGGAATGTAGATATGCTGGCAGGAGCTGGCGCAGCCTTCTTTGATCACAAGGTAGAAGTGTGTGCTGAAAATGCAAAACAAGAAGATGGAAGTTGCCTGGGTCCCCAGGCCCCTCATGCCACAGTCCCAGCCCTAAAGCCTCTAAAATGGATTGTTATTCAAGAGAGAAATAAACACCTACCAGTTTAAACCATCTTATTCTGGGGTCTCTTTGTTACAGCAGCCTACCTGTCTCCTAACTGTCTCACTCTCGCCACTAGTATATTACGAACAGTCCCCAAATGGGTCTCCATGCCTCCAGGCCCTTGCCTCTCTCGCCATCTTCCAGAGCTACCACTGGCAGAACAAGCATCCTAAAATGCAAACTGATCACAGGCATGTCCCTGTGTTCACAATATTTGTTGGTTCCCAGCTAACACTCTTGCACTTGGCTTACATGGCCTCTCACAGCCCTGGCCCCAAAGTGCTTTTCCATCCTCAGTTCCTGCCACATCTGTCCCCATGTGTGCTGTGCTCCTGCCACAGAGAGCTTCTCCACTAGAGTGTTGCTCTGGTGGCCAGCCTCCTCGATGACCCCCAGTGGCCAGTGCCTCCTGGTATTCGTCCCCTTGTGCAGCTCCCTCCCACACTGAACAGGGCTGTGGACCCGATGGGATACTGTGGGAATGACAGTGTGCGACTTCCAAGCCCAGAAGGCATCGGGGCTTCCTCCTTGCTCTCTCCTGGCTCACCTGCTCAGAGAAAAGTCAGCCATCCTGGTGTGAGGACATTCAAGCACCCCTGTGGAAATGTCCACGTGGCAAGAAACTAAGGCCTCCCGCCAGCAGTCATGAGGGAGCCATCGTGGAAGCAGCTCCTCCAGGCCCAGTCAAGCCGTCAGATGCCAGCAGCCCAGGCTGACATCCCGACTTCAGCCTCATAAGAGACCTTATGCCAGAACTGCCCAGCTAAGCCGTGCCTGGACTCCTGACCCTCAGAAACTGTGTGAGATAACAAATGTCTATTGCTGTTTTAAGACATTAGGGGCCATTTGTTACACAGCTGTCGATAACTAATACAAAGCCCTCCATGAAGTCAGCATTCCTTTCTGTTTCCTTCAACACAGCACCTCCTCTGCTTAGCCCACTGACTGGCATGTGGTAGAAGCCAAAGAAATAATTGTTGGTTGAATGTGTTCCTCAGAAACTGGCTCCTTCATGACTTCATGTCTTTGCTTAAGCCACTCCCTCTCCCTGGAATGTTCCTTTCACCTTCACCTATGAACCGTGTTCATCCTTCAAGATTCAGATGAGGTGTTCCCTCTTCTGCAAAACCTTCCATGATCACACTTCTCAGCATCTTGGTGTTCTAAAAGCTCTTTATTCCTGTCTTTTTAATAGTACTTGCCCTGTAGCTCAGCAACTTTTCTCTTTTTCTGATCTGCTTTCTCAATAAACAGTGAGTTCCTCGGGATCAAGGAATAGATTTTCTTCATCTCTATATCCACTGTGCCCAGATATGATGGTCAATCAATACCCAGGACTGAACCAGGAAACCAAGGACTGAATATCTTTCCCCTTCTTGAGAAACAACCCCAGTTTTTCTCTCCCTGGCTGCCACCTGCAGGTCCTCTGGTTTCCTCCAACTCCTGCTCCAGGTGGCCCACAGGACCAGCCCTAAGGCAATTAGAGCACCCCGTTCTCCTTGCTTTTAGATTCGGTTGTGCATGGGCACGTAACCACACCAGGCCCATCGTGGGGACTCAATTCCAGCACGTCTGCTTAAACTCTCAGGAGAGCAGACTCTCTCCTTCCCTCTGGACACAAATCTGGAAGGACGTTGCTCCACGAACCATTGACAGCTATCATGCATCTGTAAGGGAAAGTGTGCCAAAGAAAGGAGCCAATATGGCAGCAACAGAGCTAAGAACCAGAGGGAGAAAAATCTAAATCCTGATCAGAGCATTCAAGCCCTGGATCAAGTCTCACCAGAAGCACGCTCTACTCTGGGCCTGTTATGTGAGCCTAGACAGTCCCTTTTTTGTTGTTGTTTAAGCCTATTTGGGTCCATTTTTCTGTTTTTGCAACTGAAAGAGTAGTCACAAATATAGCACAGTGTACAAGATTGAAAAGTTCTAACCCCAGAGCCATTCTTTGTGGACCGATACGTTTTCTCAAGGCTTAATATTATTATTGCTACTATTTATTTGCACTTATTATGTAACAGATCCTGTGCCAAGCCCGCTACATGTATTATCTCATTTAATCTTCACAACAACCCTATGAGGTAGGTGCTATTACTATTATTCCCATTCTACAGATGAGAAAACTGAAGCTCTGAGCAGTTAAGTAATTTGCGCAAGGTCCCAGATGCAGAAATTGGCAGAGCAGGAATTCCAAACCCCTTCTGTCTGCCAACCGTGTTGAGTCTCCTTAAGCACTTAGCATGTTGGCCAACATCCTTGTTTGCATCTTACTTGCACTACAGCTAGGGTGCAGGGAAATAACCTCCAGTCAGGGTGGATTCAGAATTCCAGTTGGTGCAACTACCTTCAGCCATGAGGCTGCCTCAAACCAGAGTGATTCAGCCATGCCTGCACTTCCTGATTATACAATGAGACTCAAGTCAGTCAGAAATCACTGCCACGTATTTTGAGATTACTACAAAGAGAACCAAGAATCTTCCGTGAGCCCACAGTTTGGCATTGTCCGATGAGAGCGGAGGGCTTACCAGTGGCAATGAGTGCTTGGTGCTCATCCTGAAAATCGGAGCTCTCGTCTGGAATTTCCACAGCTACACAGAGTCAACAGCTGGGTGAATGAGTCCAGGTGCTTATGGGCTGGGCTTTGATGTTCCAGGACTGGCCCTGGCATTGGGAGGTTTAAAGACAACTCGGGCTTCTCAGAACAAAAATTATCCATGGCACTTAAGCCCAGAATACCCCTCACCTGGTCACTCCCCGGAGGTTCAGGACCCCTTCTGGCTGATGTCCATGCTCAAGTAGAGGGCTAGCTGGCTAACTTGAGAGGGAGCATACCTGAGGCAGTATACCTAAAGCAGTGTGCCTGAGGCACATATCTGAGGCAGTATACCTGAGGCACTGTACCTGAGACAGTGTACCTCTGAGGTACAGGCTCTGCAGTTTAAATCCTAATAGGGGTTCAAAAGACTGTGGCCTTTGGCCAAAGCTGGCCTGTTTTTGTGAAAGTTTGATTAGCTCACAGCCACACCCATGTGCTTACCTACTCTCCATGGCTGCTTTTCATGCAGATTCATGTGTCCCACAAAGCTCAATATATTTACTACCTGGCTCCTTACAGGAAAAGCTTGCTGATGGCTGGGTAAGAGCACTTACTAATTAGCCTGCCCGGTTCTCCTCTGATTCTTTGGGGGAACAGTCCTTTTTTGTCACGGCATTTTGATTAACAATCCACAATCGCTCAAACACAGTCTCTTTTCTGTCCTGTAAGATTGTGTTGTGTTAGGTTGTTGTAATTTTATAGCCCAATAGCAAAGTTACCACCACAGATGATTTTTGGTTTTGCCTTGTAGAAAATTAACCAGTCTCATATCTAACTTAGCAATCTTATTTTTGCTTTTTTTTTTTTTTCCTGACTGAGATATAAACTCTGTCTTTCAAATGCTCTTTGAACCGACTTCTGTTTCCGGCTGGCTCCCTCACTAATGATTTAAATAAACTTTGAGACCTGGTGATGAACAATTTGTTGGACAATTAGGAATTTATTATGGTAAACAGCAGGTCTCAAACTTTAGTGAGTCTAAAGATGGCCCATGGACTTTGGTCAAACATGCAGATTCCAAGGATCAGACTCCAGAGAGTATGTGCCAGTGGATCTGGTGGATCCTGGGAGTCTTCTGTTTTAAATAAAGATATCCACCTCTCCTAAGGGATTCTGTCATGGGTGGGTCCCGGATCCCACTCTGAGGAACTGTGTCCTACAAGATTGTATCTAAGCTCCCTGGAGTGATTGACAAGGGCCCTGGTATTCTGGCCCCAGCTCTTTCCTGAGCTCCTCCAATTCCCCCACCACTCTAAGGCAGGGACTGCCAGGTGTTTCCCCCATCTGGGCATTTGCACATGATGGTAGCCCTCTAGTCCTAGAAAGTTCTTCTGATATCTAGTTCTTGGTGGCCTCCTCTGGTATGCCTTCCCTACTTCTCCCAGCCTTGATCATGCCTTTCCTTCTGTCCCTATAGTACATTGTATTTTTTTTATCCCCCCCCCTTGCTGCTTGTGTTCTCTGTGTCCATTTGCTGTGCATTTTTCCATGTCTGCTTGTCTCCCTTTGTTGCGTCATCTTGCTGAGCCAGCTCATCGCGGCGCGGGCGGGCTTGCCTTCACCAGGAGGCCCCAGGAATCGAACCTGGGGCCTCCCATGTGGTAAACGGGAGCCCAACCAGTTGAGCCACAGCCGCCCCCTACCTCATCGTATTTTAACCTCTTACACAGACCACATTACACTACAGGCATTCTTTTGCCAAAGGATCCATCTTCACAAATACGTTGTGGACGTCTTGGGCGGAGCCATGGTTTGTGGACACTGTATCCTCAGTTCCCAGCCCGACAACCAGGAGGTGCTCAGCGGGTATTTGTGAGAGGAAAGAAAGGGGGGAAGGAAGGAAAAGAGAGAAGGGGGAACGGAAGGGGAGGGAGAGGCACTAACACTGTCCTCATGGCCTCAGCTTTTTCATTTCAGCAGTAGTGTGACCACCCCATTGCTAGAAATACTCACATAGATACGCCAAGATGTAGCTTAAGGATGGTCACTGCTGTACTGTTACCATAAGAGTGGTAAGAATAGTGCTGATGATAATAAAGAATCAACCCACTGGCCCATCAATAAGAAGAGGAAACTAGTTAAACTATGACACATCCATGAAGTGGAAGATGAATGCAGCCTTTAGAAAATGGGAAGTATTTCCACTCCTCCTACACTGTTCTGAGGAAAAGTTGAAGAGGACATTAGACAAAAAGTTCCAAAAATACGTATAATGTGATCCCACTGCAGAATTAAAAAAAAAAAAAAAAAAAAAAGGAGGGAGGACAGAGACATGCTTGTATATGCATGGAAAATCTCTGGAATTTTCTGAAATAAGCGATTCCACCTGGGGTGCGGGAAACTGACTTTTCACCTTATGACTCTCAAAACTATTGGAAATCATAACCATAATCAATAAAAAAATTTATAGTTGCAATTTTTAAAATCAGTTAACCAAGGTAGTTCTTCCTGCACCCCTAAGTGGCACACGCTGAGACAGACTTTCAAGTTTAAATGTGAATTAATCTGTGGGCGCACACCAGTGTGGTTAAAATTGCCCTTGTTGGGGAAGACGGTGTGGCTCAACTGGTTGAGTGCCTGCCTCCCACGCACGTGGGAGATCCCAGATTTGGTCCCTGGTGCCTCTTTACCAAAAAAAAAAAATTGCTCTTATTTGCCTGTGATGGGGAATGGAGGGCAGTTGCGGGATCTCCCATGAATGACCACCAGAGGGCGCAACAATGTCACCAAACTCGCTAAGAAACAAACTACCCCCAGAAAACCATCTCTAGCAAAAAGCTCTCTTATTTTCAAAAGATTGATTGGGGTCACACTCAGTCTTCTTGTAAGTAAATGAAATTAATCGCAATTTAATTTCTCCCATATTGCATCAACAATTAAAGAGAAATTACTCCCCTTTCTATGTTTTTGCTATAGGCTTCTAGTAATTTAGGTAATTTAAGGAATCCTTCCTGAGGGAGCGATTGGATTTCAATGACTCTCATGGAGCTCACCCTGGTAGTTATGATCTGCCTGCTCCGCTTGGTTTTGGTTTACTGTGAATCTCTCAATGACTTAATGCATCGTTTTGCCTTTGCTGTTGGATGAAAAATAATCTTTTTCAGAACTGGGCATATATGTCTCTCTGTGACCACCATGATTTATTTTTTCAGGTATGAAAGGTAGAGAATAGAAAGCTTTGCTCCCTGCCACTCAGGTCCTTCTTCCCTTCCTCCCCCATTTTGGTTTTCACTGGCACTGCCACCCTGTTAGTTTCACTCTTGGTCTCAAATCTACAAGCCTTGTAGTGCCTACTGTGTCCTGGGGGGATGGAAGTAAGATCACCTGTGCCACCCTTCCCTCCTCAGCTTAACACTGGTGAAAAGGAGTAGAAAAAAAGTCCTGTCTTACAAGAGCCCAAAGGCGGAAGCCGCCTAAATTCCATCAATGGATGAATGGATAAAAGAAATGTGGTCTAGCCAAACAATGGAATAGTATTCAGCCCTAAAAAAGGAATGAAGTCCTGATGCATGCTACAATATGGATGAATCTTGAAAACATTATGCTGAGTGAAAGAAGCCAGACAAAAAAGACCACATATTGCATAAGTCCGTTTATATAAAATGTCCAGAATAGGTGAATCCATGGATGATAGAAAGCAAAGTGGCTACCAGGGACTGAGGGGAGGGGGAAATGGGGAGTGACTGATTCATGTGTGTGGGGCCTCCTTTGGAGATGATGAAAATGTTTGGGAACAATATAGAGGAGATGGTTGTACATCACTGTGAATGTACGAAATGTCACGGAATTGTACACTTTAAATTGGTTCACTTTATGTAATGTGAGTTTCATCTACATTTTTTTAAAAGCCCTTTCTCTTTGGAGTTTACATCCTAATAGAAGTAGATTGGAAATAAACCAACAAGTAAATTGATATGTCAGATGAGTTTGAAGTCATGTGGGAGAAACAGACAAGTGGACAAGCAATTCCATCTACTATGAGAAATGCCATGGCAGACGTGTAAAAGGAGGGAAAAAATTCCAGTTGACAAAATGGTTCTCCATGAGAAGTTTCTGCAGACTCAGTTGGCATGGCAGGGTTGAGACTAACTGGCCATCTGACCTTGGGCAAGTCACATATCTTCATTCATTTGTTCACATGAGACACATTCAATCAGAGTGACCCAGGGTTATTCCGCTCTTTCTGAAAGTGTCCATCTTCTCTGTCCATTTTCAAAGTCTTAAATCCTGTCCCTATTTCAACCCGCCACAATTTGATGACTGTGTTGAGTGACATTTTATATTTTGGGATTCAGTTGTGCTGGGGAATCCAAGAAGCAGTAGGGTTTTTGCATCGGAAGGATTCAGAGAAAGGAAGAAAAAAAAAAAGTAAGCTGCCACATAGCCGAAATGGAAGCCAGAGCCCTGAGATTCACTGAGAATTCTCACTTTCTGCTTTCTGCTTCCATATGAGACTATAGGACATTGGTCCCAATGACCAGACTCAGGCCACCCACTAACACTCAGAGGCGAATGAAGGACCTTGGTGGGACCCTCTCAGAAAGCAATCTCACGCTCTTCAGTGACGTTGAAGTTGTGCAAACCAACCCTCCTGCAGGTGTGCCTCTCCGGAATAAAGGGGACCAGGTGACACGGTAAACAGTGGCCGCTCCTGTGGAAATGACATGAGAGTAGTTCCCAGGAAAGCAAGAAAAATTTCCCATCTAGTACATGATGCCGTCTCCTCGTTTGCAGATGAGTCTCCTGAGGCACAGAGAGAAAGGACTTGGTTAAGGTCATACAATGGGTCTGTTGCAGAGACTGCCTGAAATTTCACATTTCTCCATCATGCTGCTCCTAGAAAGAGCTAGAGTCAGGACCTCAGGGGAGGAAAATCAGGTTGCCATCTTCATTTCAATGAATGAATAAGTTAACGAATAAATGAAGAGAAAGCCGCTCAACTCGCGTGTTCCAGAAATTTGGCTGAAGAGGTAAAGCACCGCTGCACTTGCTAAGGATCAGGTGAACCAAACCAAATGCATTTTACAAAATCCAGTTTAAACATCGGAGTGGATTTTATTAGCAATATATTAACCTGGATCAAAATCTTCTTTAAAAAAAAAAAAATCCAAGTTTTTTTCATAGCGGCATTATTCACAATAGCCGAAAAGTAGAAGTAATGCAAATGTCCAGCAGCAGGTGAATGGATAAACAATGATAGTATACACATTCAATGGAATATTACTCAGCCACAAAAGGTATGAAGTTTTGATATATGCTGTGTGGTTGTTTGAAACCATATGTACCCCCAGAAAAAAATATGCTCTTAAAATTAATCTATTCCTGTGAGTGTGGACCCATTTTAAGTAGGAGCCTTTGTTGAGACTACATCAGTTAAGGTGTGACTCCCCTCATTCAGGATGGGTCGTAATCCTCTCACTGGAGTCCTTTATAAACAGAGTGAATACAGAGGGAAAGAGAGAAAGCCAGGCAGCTAGAAGCTGAAAACATCAAAACCAGGAGAATGGAGAAACCAGCAGATGCAACCATGTAGCATACTTACCATGTAGCAGAGGAACGAGGACCTCCAGTAGCTGGTCTTTGGGAAGAAAGCATCGCCTTGATGATGCCTTGATTTGGACATTTTCCCAGCCTCCAACCACAAGCGAATTGTTTAAACCAAACCAAGTCATCATATTTGCTTCAGCAGTCTAGGAAATTAAAACGTGCAATAACATGGATGAATCTTGAAGACATTGTGCTGAGTGAAATAGCCTGACACAAAAGTATAGATGTGATTTATTAAATAGCTAGAACAAGCAAACTCGTAGAGATAGAAAGTACATTACAGGTTACCGTATGGGAGGGAAGGAGTAGAGAGTTAATGCACAATGGTATGAGGATTTTGTTTGGGGCGATAGAAAAGTTCTGGTAATGGATGGTAGTGAGAGTAGTGCAAACTTGTGAATGTGGTTTATCCCACTGCATGGGATGCTTGGGAGGGGGTGAGATGCCCAGGATTTTTTGGATATATGTTTGCACAATTTTTAAAAAAGGAACTAAAGAAATGGTGACAAATTCAATACATGATCCTGGACTGGATCTAATAATGAAAGGTAAAGGCTCAAGTGGACATTACTGAGAAATATAGAAAAATTGGAATATAGACTGTAAACTTTATATCAATGTTAAATTTCTTGATTTTGTTAATTATACTTAAAGTGTTTACATAAGTGAACACTTTGTATATATTATTTTAAGTATATTGATCTTAAGTAATGTACATGGAAGTATTTTTTTTTTTTTAAGATTTTATTTATTTATTCATTTATCCCCCCCTTGCTGCTTGTGCTCGCTGGGTCAGCTAACCACGCCGTGCGGGCTGGCTTGCCTTCACCAGGAGGCCCCGGGAACCGAACCCGGGGTCTCCCATATGGTAAACGGGAGCCCTACTGATTGAGCCACAGCCGCTTCCCAACATGGAAGTATTAAATGATCAAGGAGTATGATATATCCAACGTACTCTCAGATATTAAGAAAATAGATCATAGATAGATGAGAGAGAGAGAGAGAGAGAGAGAGAGAGAGAGATGATAGATAGATAGGTGATAGAGAGATAGATAGATAGCCAACCACCTGGCTTTCTAAGTTATGCCCAGTGGTTTATGGAATTTGTTCAGTTGGCTGAGCTGGGATCCTCAGGGGCATTGCCAGGTCCATGCTCCTGCCAGAAGTCCTATTGAGCGAAGCCTTCATTAAATGCTCTGTAAGACCAAGTGAATGGATTTGGTACCAGCCTCTGTTAATCAGATTAATTAGAGTGGCCGATGGAGTGGTGTACTCATGGAAAAATTCACCAAGAGCCAAGACAGTGTGGAAATGAGGGGTGGACATTGTTGGGAGATGATTCTCCATGTGTGTCTCACAGTTCTGAATGTTTTATGTCAGAGACTTTGTTACAGACAATATTTTTAAGAATGTTTGTATAGCAATCAGCCTTAGAAGATGGAGATAATTTCTCCTTCTGGAGCAAATGTCAAGCAGCCTTATTCCCCATTATAAAAGTTTCAGTTTTCCTTAAACTTTTCTGTAATGCATCCATCCCACTATGTGTGCTGGCATCACCTGGCCCTCCTGCATTGCCCTGTGGGAACTGGGGCCTGGAGAACTCGCACAAATGCTGATACAGTGGCCACTGCTACTGCAATGAGTAACAAAGTCCTTTGTCTCTACCCAGGAGCCTCAGATCTTCTACCAGCACCCATGAAACTGCAGCAGGCTAACCCATTAGCTTGCAAGTATATTCAAATCTCAGACCCTTCAATGTTCTGATACATCTAGAAAATTTTTATTGAGAATCTAAGTACTCTTCTAGTTATTGGGTCTACAACAATGAACAAAACAAAGTCTCTCTCCTTGTGAAATTTACATTCCAGTGGAACAGAATGTGGGAGGGTAAACGGGCATCCTTTACACAGAGCAGTTGGACAGAAAGTCTTAGAAACCTTGGTCTTGGGAAGAGGATGTGGCTCAAGCAGTTGGGCACCCATTTATCACATGGGAGGCCCCGGGTTCGGTTCCCAGTGCCTCCTAAAGAAGACCAGCCAGACAGTGAGATGACGCGATGGGCTGGCACAGCAAGCTGACACAATAAGATGACACAACAAGATGAAACGATGAAGAGACACAACGAGAAAACACAATGAGAGACACAACAAGCGGGGAGGAGAAGTGACTCAAGTGATTGGGTGACTCCCTCCCACATGGGAGGTCCCAGGTTTGATTCCCAGTGCCCCCTAAAAAAAGAAGATGAGCACACAATGAATGGACACAGAGAGCTGAGAGTGAGCACAAACCACGAGGGGAGGGGCAGAAATAAATAAATTAAATTAATCTTTAAAAAAACTTTGTCTTAACCAATTATAAGAATGCTTTCCAAGGAAAGTAACAGATAAGTATACAAAGATATATGTCCAAGGACATTTATCATATCATTGTTTACAAGTGTTTCCTGTGCTTCTCCAATTCAAGTAATATGGTCATGATTTGTATTTTTATCCATATACCACCTATAATCTTTTTTCCTTCATCTTTTAACTGACTCAGTATATTTGGTTAAATAAATTTTGTTTTAAAATGAAACATTGTATGATTATTAAAAAGGTTAATTATAATATTTCTAATAAATTTATAGTAGATATACATAAATACATTATATATAAATAAATAATATTTACAATTTTCAAAATTCTTCTAAGTACTATACAAAATCATGTTGCATTATTATAGTTATATATATATATATATCCCATTATGGCAAATTAATGCTTCTTTTATTTTTCTATTTTTACCGGGAGGTCCTGGGGATCAAACCGAGGTCCCTCCATATGGGAGACAGATGCCCAACCGTTTGAGCCACATCTGTCCCCCAGATTAATGCTTTTTAACATAAAAAAGTTGGAAACAATGGCAGTGGTTAAATTGTAGTATATCTGAATAAATTAAAGAAGTGTTAGAAGGCATTAAAAGTAATGATATGATATATATTTATTGTCATGGAAAAATCCTTATGACAAAATGGAAATTGAAAATAAAGCAGGCTCAAAATAGTGTTGTCCCTTATGAATATATAAAAATATATTATATTACACCCAAAGCACATGCAACAAAAGAAAAAATAGATAAATGGGACCTCCTCAAAATTAAACACTTTTGCACCTCACAGGATTTTGTCAGAAGGGTGAAAAGGCAGCCAACTCAATGGGAAAAAATATTTGGAAATCACATATCTGATAAGGGTTTAATATCCAGGATATGTAAAGAGATGTTACAACTCAACAATAAAAAGACAAATGACCCGATTAAAAAATGGGCAAAAGATTTGAATAGACATTTCTCCAAAGAAGAAATACAAATAGCAAAAAAAAAGCACATGAAGAAATGCTCAACATCACTCATGATTAGGGAAATGCAAATCAAAACTATAATGAGATATCATTTCACACCTATCAGAATGGCCACTATTAAAAACACAGAGAACTACAAGTGTTGGAGAGGATGTAGACAGAAAGGAACACTTCTTCACTGTTGGTGGGAATGCAGGATGGTACAACCATTACGGAGGACTGTTTGGCAGTTCCTAAAGAAGTTGAATATAGACTTGCCATGTGACCCGGCAATACCACTACTGGGTATATACCCAGAAGAACTGAGAGCAGTGACACGAACAGACATCCACACACCGATGTTCATTGCAACATTATTCACCATTGCCAAAAGTTGGAAACAACCCAGGTGTCCATCAACAGACAAATGGATAAACAAACTGTGGTCTATTCACATGATAGAATATTATGCAGCTGTAAGAAGAAATGAAGTCGTAAAGCATACGACAACATGGGTGAACCTGGAGGACATTATGTTGAGTGAAGCAAGCCAGACACAAGAGGACAAATACTGTATGAACGCGTTACTATGAACCAAATACATTGTGTAACATACTGTTTGATTAAAAAAAAAATTTATATGTATCCATTATACTTAATTGAGAAATGTATATATTTATTCCTCTGTGTTTACTTTTTAGTTTTTAATTGTTTATATTTTCAATTATTAAATGTACTAAATAAAGTTAAAAAAAGTAAAAAAAAAAACAATATACATATTATACATGTTATGTATATTTATTTACATATATATCTATAGAAAATATTCTAAAAGCATTAATTGTCTTTGGCTGGTCAGAACTATGGGCAATTTTTATTTCTTTTGGTTTAGCTAAAAAGAAATTTATGTGGGGTTATTGTTTGTTTTTAAGACTAGAGAGAAATAATCATTGTGCTTATGTACTCTGGGGAAATAATACTATGGCTTTGTTGATCTGAACACCAATTTCTTTGAGGTATTGGTTTTCAATAGATTAGGGCTTTAGTTTCCTAGGCTGCTCAAAGCAGATACCATGAAATGCATTGGCCTTTAACAATAGGAAGTTATTAGTTTACAATTTGAGGCTATAAGAATGCCCAAATCAAGGCATCATCAAGGTGATGCTTTCTTCCCGTAGACCAGCTGCCTGCGATCCTTGGGTCCACTGCCGCATAGCAAGGCACGTGGCCTCGTCTGCTGGTCTCTCCCTTCTCTGCTGGTCTCTCCTTTCTCTTCCGGGTTTCGTTGCTTCCAGCTGCTTGCATCCATGGCTTTCTCTCTCTGTCTCTGGATTCATCCTGTTTATAAAGGACTCCGGTAAAAGGATTAAGGCCCATCCTGAATGAGATGAGTCACATCTTAACTTTAGTAGCCTCATCAAAAGATCCTACTTACAATGAGTCCACACCCACAGGAATAGATTAAGAATACCCTTTTCTAGGGTGCAACAATTTCAAACTACCACAATTGCCAAGTAATTGAATAGAGCTGGAGGAAGCACTCTTGGAAGGCTGTAATTGGAAATTAACAAGCCATGATGGATCAATTTAGACTTTAATCTCAAATGTACAATAAATGGCAGAGCAAACTGCAGGAAGGAAAGGATCATCTCTTCATAATTCATGTCAGAAGTAGCTCACAGAGTCACAGAACATCTGAGCTTGAAAGAGAGCTCACAAAGATACTCTACTACCATCCGGGCATTGAACAAAAAGAGAAGATGAGACTCGGTCATATTGGTTGACATGACCAAAGTCATATATTTGCATTAGTGGTAGAGGAAAAGACTAGAATCCAGGTAGAAAGAGGTGAGTTGTTGTGACATGAAAATGACATTATATTCAGATCCCAGTCCTGTTACATCCTGGCTGAGATAACTGGGGAAATTAATTTTTTTTCTCTAAACTAGGATTTTCTCATCCTTGAAATGAGAACAATGTTTATCCCAGAGGGTTTTTGAGATTTCAGCAGTGTGGCTGACCACTGCTATCTGCCTATCCAGTATCCATTACTCCTTCTTCCTAAAAGGACCTTGTTTTTGTTTGGGGCAGCAATGGGCTCATTTCCCTGACTCCCATATGTCACAGTTCCCGAAAATGAATAATAAGCTGAGGGTTTCTGGGAAAGCTTTTCCTTGCTGCATCAGGTCCCAGCCGTTCCCTGCTTCCCACTTGTTTCTGCCTGCAGTAGAGACATGGGGCTGGAAGTGAAGTAGCCATGTGGCAATCACGGAAGCTTAAGCTGGAAGACAGAATCCAACCTACCAAAGGTGGTGGAGAGGAAACAAAGGAAAAGCCTAGGATGGCCTTGTTGAACAATTCCACCAGCCATGAACCATGTGCTTCTACACTTCCTCTTAGGAGAGAAAAATTGATCCTTATTTGGCTAAGCCACAGAGATATATTGGAAAGTTATTCTCGATTATTTTCTGCCTGTAGTAAAATTATCCATCTATACTCTTGGCCTCATGGAGGGCAGAGTGTATTTCCCCATGTCTTGACTTTGGGCTCAGTCACATGACTTGTATTGGCCAATGGGATATTGACAGATGAAATGTGAGCAGAGCCTTTAAATGTGCTTGTGCAATTGGGCTTACCCTCTTGTGCTTATGACATCTCCATGAGAAGAACCTGCCCCAAGAAATTTGCTGGTCTCAAAAGAGAAGTGGGAAACAGGACTTACCCCAACTCATGGCCTGGAGCTGAGCCTAGTCTAGATCAGTCAGTCTCAGCCAAGCCACAGCTGTTTGAGTGAAAGAAAAAAAAAAAGCTTGTTATTATATGCCTCTGAGATTTGTGGGTTGTTTGTTATCCAGCAATAGCTAACTAATACATCCAGTGTAATCAAGTTTTCTGGTGGTTTAACCAAAAAGCATTCTTAAATACAAACAAGATAACACATGAAAAGCACCTGGTGGGAGCGGATGTGGCTCAAACAGTTGAGCACCCATCTCTCATGTGGGAGGTTCCAGGTTTGGTTCCTGGTGCTTCCTAGAGAGGAAAACAAACAAACAAACAAACAAAAAAAAAAAACACAAACAAAAAAAAACAAGCAAATGAAAAGACCAACTCCAGGGAGCTGATGTGGCTCTGTGGCTCTGTGGTTGAGTGCCAGCCTCCCACATACAAGGTCCCAGGTTCAATCCCCAGTCCCAGTACCTCAAAAAAAAAAAAAAAAAAAAAAAAAATGCCTGGTATCAATTAGGTGCCCAATAAATATGAGTTGTTTTATTTTCATATTATTTCTGAAAAAGGAAGAAATTTCTCTGAGTGATAGTTGACCTTTGATTTTGGCCTGTGGCTCTTTCAGTGAGTTTTTACCTGACGTTCCCATTCCCATTGTGTTTATTTTCCCAATATAATATTATTCAAGACTCCGCAAAACAAATTAAAACAAGCTCTCAACAACATGAACTAAGAGTTTAAAATTCAAAGAACTGAGATTTTTGGCATGGGGTTAATAATTATGACCAAGAGATTTATGAAAAGAGTCAAAGTGCTAATTTTGCTCAGTCATAAGAAGTTGTAAGTTAAATTAGCCTGTGAATGCTCCTTTTGTTTCAGTTTATTTTATTTTTACCTTGTGTGTGTGTACTAAGGCTATAATACAAGGTGTCAACTGTGTAATGGTCTCTTGCTGCTACTAAATGCCCAGGCCAAGTCACAAAGACTGTTGTCATAGCAGAAGGCATTGATCTCATGGCCTTGTCCAATTACAATGACTGCATGTATTATACTGAGTGACTGAGGGGGATTTTGAGAGGGGGCTGGTGTGCATTTGACCTCCGGGGCCTGTTCTTGGGCTGCTGTCCTTTCAGGAGCACAGGGGATGGGAGCTGTCGTGCTCCCATAAGCTGAATCAAGGGCCAGCTAGAGCCTTGCCACTCAGTGGGGTCCAAGGCCCAGCAGCATCAGCAGCACCTGGGAGAGGGTTAGAAATGCAGAATCTCAGGCTCCACCCCAGACCTACTGAATCAGAATCTGCACTTCAAGAGACCCCCAGGTAAGTCTTTTTTTTTTTTTTTTTAAGTTTTAAAAATTGAAATACAATTGACATACCATAAAATTCATCCTTCTACAGTGTACAATTCAGTGATTTTTAGTATATTCACAAAATTGTGCAACCATCACCACTGTCTAATTCCAGAACATTTTTATCACCTGAAAAGAAATCCTGTATCCATGAACACTCTCCGTTTCCCCTGGTCCTCTAGCCTCTGGCAATCAGGAATCTACTTTCTGTCTCTCTGAATTTGCCTAGTCTAGACATTTCCTATAAATGGAATCAAACATTATGTGGCCTTTTACATTTGGCTTTTTTCACTTAGCATAATGTTTTCAAGGTTCATCCATGTCACAACTTGAATCAGTAGTTCATTCCTTTTTATGGCTGAATGACGTTCGATTGTACTCATATCACATTTTGGTTATCCATTACTCAGTTGATGGACATTGGGTTGTTTCCATTTTTTGATTGTTATGGATGATGCTATTATAAGCATTTGTGTGTAATTTTTTTTGTGGATGTAGGTTTTCATCTTTCTTGGGTATATACTTAAGAGCACATTTGCTGGGTCATATGTTAACTCTGTGTTCAACCTTTGAGGAACTGCCAGACTGTTTTCCAAAGTGGCTGCCCCATTTTATATTAACAACAGCCATGTATGAGGGTTTCAGTTGCCCCACATTCCACACTAGTGGGTGTGAAGTGACATATTAGAGAAAGACACAAGACATACCCCATTTGAAGGACGGTCCCCAAAATACCGGAACAGTATTCCTCAAAATTCATATTAGTATGCCTGTAAAAGAAAGAAGAAAAAAAAAAACCATAAAAAGTTTGGGATACTGTTGTCCTGATAAAATGTTTAACAGCCACATCTCGGGAGAAAGAAAACCCTCATTTTAGCATCTGCCAATTTCTGTGGTGTAAATACTCTTACCATGGCTGATTTCAAGCTACCAACATGATGTCACTGCATGTGGAGCTGGAAAGAGACCTGCAGGATAGCTCTCATGAGCTGGTGTGGGCCAGTTCCAGCACACCCTTGGTTTGGGATTAAGCAGAGTTGGGGGAGGCGGGGAGGTGGCTGATCTACTTGTCCAGGATCCCTTCCTTTAGGAAACCAGCACTCCACCCACTCTCCATTTGCTTTGGCAGTGTCTGCCCTCCTCTGCCAAAGGAGTGGGCGTGTGATTCAAGCTGGCCAATCAGTAACTGGTTCTGGGATAGGCAGGTGACCCAAGTCAAGCCAATTTGAGTCTTTTTTGGGACTTTGCTGCCAAAACTAAGAAGGATGATAGTCTCTTTACACTGAGCTGGATGAGCTGGGAGGAGTCTGGAGCTCTTGGAGGTCAACTTCCCTATCACATTGGGGAGTTTGTTATTGCAAAATAAAACCGAGCTCAGAAAATGGAGAGACTAGTTCCTAATGACATTCCTTGGAATCCAACCTGGGTCCAACCATGTCTGAAATCTACAAGACTCACTGGATTTTGTAATTACATGAGACAATGTCTTCCCTTTTCTGCTTTAGGGTGTTTGAATTAGGTTTCTGTCACAAGGAAAAGACCCTTTACACACAGTAAATATACAGGGTGAAGCTGTGAATAGACTTAGCTATGGACCTGTCCAAACATCTACATGGACATAGAGTGAAACTGTCTAGAGGAGAAAAACACATGACCCTCTTATTTCTTTAGAGACAAAAAAACTACAGGAATGATTTCACATTCTTCTTAACTCCACCATAAGAAAAAGAACACACATGCATAGTAATAAATGGCAACTAGTTCTCAGCCTATGTGTCAGAGACAATAGGGAGTAGTGGGGATTATGGCAAACTGGGGAGCATGTCATGTCCCATCCAAAGGTGCAGCTGCTCCACAGAGCAGCTCATGGATTTCATCTAGGAAGGCATAATCGATGTTACCAGATCTTTCCCTCTTTTTTTTTTTTCAAGAAAACCAAAGATCTGAATTTGTATATAAAATCTTCCAGTTTTTAAATGATGATTTATCTAAAAATAATTATAGGGAGTGGATGTAGCTCAATGGTTGAGTGCCTGCTTCCCGTGTACGAGGTCCTGGGTTCAATCCCTGGTATAATTTTTATATTTATATAAATAATTATAACACTGTATAGGCCAAATGAAACCTGTGTAAGGGTGGTAGCTCACCAGCAAGTCAGCAGGTTGGGACTTCGGCCAGAGAAGTAATAAGTCTGGAAAACTGCTCCAAAAGGAGGATGCACAATGTTTTAAACATTAAATGTAGTCTGACTGGAAGTGTACCATCTCCCAGGTGACTGCATTTAGACCTCTGCCTTCCATTTTCACTCTGTATTTTTTCTTATTTAAAAAACCTTTTTAAAAAAGGAAATATTTCAAACATACACAAAAGTACAGAGCATTAGACCATTGCAAACACATATGCACCCACTACCCAGCTTTTAGACATCTTATCTTGTTGCCAAGGTGCTTCAGCTTCTTTCAAATAACAAAACTTTATCATACAGTTGAAGCCAAATATTTTCCTATTTTCCCTCCCTCCATAGAGGTGACCACTATCACAGAATTGATTGGTATCATTTCAAAAGTATTGTGCTCACTCTAATACTTTTACCACATATGTGTGTGGTCATAATTATAATATATTATTGTCCAGTGTGCTTTAGATTTCAAGTAAGTGATACTATACTAGACATATTATTCCGCGGGTTGCTTTCTCCATACAGCACGATTTTTTTTTTCTATAGTAATTCTTTTGGGGCTTTATCTTTCCTGACCTACGAAGTTCTAGCTCATTCGATTTAGTTGCTGTTGAACATTCTGGTTTATGACTCTAGCACAACTTCTCTCTTTTCCTGTGGATGGACATTGTGGCAGAGCCTCTAAATTCCCCATCTGCAACCCCTTGGCTACACAGAGTCCGCCTGCCTGTACACATCAACCAGCAGTTCCCGGCTACTCTTACCGAAGGTGTTTCTCTGGCCGCCTGAACCTGCTAGCACGTGCACAGGGCAGGTGAGAAGTGTCAGGGAATTGTCGCTTCTAGGAGCGATCTCACTCAATGAGGGCTGGGAGCTCGTAGATAAATACCCCAGGTCACTCGCCTTTAGTGGGCTAACCCAGAGAATGCTCTATTCAGTCTCTTCGAGGGTCCAGAGGGACTGAGCTCCACTTGCCCTCAACAATAACCTGCTCACTCTCACACCCTGTTTTGCCCTTTCTCCCTTCCCTGTCGCAAATCCCTCCCTTACACTCCTTCCCCGTGCTTTCTGGGTTACCTCCCACATTAGCTACCCAAATCTTCATGCTCCACCCTTTCCAAACATATTGCAGTGGACTTTTTTGTACACATCTCCCTTTGCACACGAGTGTCCCTCTATATAGAGAACCGGAAGCTGAATCTCCAAGGCAAAGGGTGTTGCAAGCCTTCTGCTTTATTAAATATTGCTAAGTTGCTCTCCCAAGTGGTCGTGCCAATTCACTTTTCCACCAAGAGCGTGAAGAATTCTTGCTTCCTCGCATCCTTTCCAACCTTGGTGTTGCCAGACTCTTGGAAGTCACCCACCCAGAGAATGAAATGAGATGTCACTAGTGAACAATTGTTCACATATTTTTTGTACATTAAGCTTCTTCTGTGAATTGTCTGTGCATGTCCTCAAACCACATTAAAACAATTTTATTGTGGTATCATATACACAACACAAAATCTCCCATTTTAACCACTCAAATGTGTATAGTTCAATGGTATCGATTACATTCACATATTGTGCTGCCATCACCGCCATCCACTACCAAAACGTTTCCATCACCTCAAACAGCAACTCTGCATCCACCAGGCGATAAATCCACCAGTTCCCACCACCACCACCCCCAGGCCCTGGTAACCGCTAATCTGCTTTCTGGCTCTATGAATTTGCTTATCCTAGGTATTTCATATAAGTGGAGTCCTACGATACATATCCTTTTGTGCCTGGCTTATTTTGTTCAACATTCTCCATATTGTAGCTCGTATCAGAACTTCATTCCTTTTTACAGTGGAATAATGTTCCTTTGTATGACTATACTACATTTTATATTTTTATCTGTTGATGGGCACTTGAGTTGCTTCCATTATTTTGTGATTGTGAATAATGCTGCTATGAACATTGGTGTACAAATATCTGTTTGTGTCCCTGTTTTCAATTCTTTTGGTGGAATTGCTGAGTCATAAGGTAATTCTATGTTTAACTTTCTGAGGCATCACCAAACTGTTTTCCAGTTTGTAAAACTGCACCATTTTACATTCCCACCAACATTGTACAAGGGCTCCTCTTTCTATGTATCCTCTCCAACACTTATTTTTAAAATAATAGCCTTTCTGGTAAATGTGAGGTGGTAGCTCATTGTGGTTTTGATTTGCATTTCCCTAGTGGCTAAGGAGGCTGAACATCTTTTCATGTGCTTATCAGCCGTTTGTATGTCTTCCTTGGTGAAATGTCCATTCAAGTCCTTTGCCCATTTTTTAAATTGGATTGTTTGTTTTTTATGGATGCTTTATATATTCTGGGTTCTAATCCTGGACTGGCTTTATGAATGGCAAAAATCCTCTCCCATGATGGGTCCAGAGCAGGAACCACACGGCCAACAAAGCCTAAAATATTTCCTATCTGGCCCTTTACAGAAAAAGTTTGCCAGCTCCTGATATAGAATAGTGGCCAATGAGCTCTACAGGAAAGTCTGCTGAGGGTACTTTTGGAAAAGTGTTCCTCCCTCAAGAGGAGAAGCCTATTTTACTGCTGCCCTCTGACTTCCTGCTTTAGGCACGATCATGGGAGGATGTGGTGCTTGGAGCTGTGGCAGCCATCTTGTGACTCAGAGGGAAGCTCAGAAGAATCATGGAGACACCCACTGTATTAGTCAACCAAAAGGGGGGCTGATGCAAAATACCAGAAATCTGTTGGCTTTTATAAAGTGGATTTATTTGGGGTAGAAGCTTATAGTTACCAGGCCATCAAGTGTAAGTTTCTTCCCTCACCAAAGTCCATTGCCACATGTTGGGACAAGATGGCTGCCGACATCTGCCAAGACTTCAGGCTTCTTGGGTTCCTCTCTTCCCGGGGCTGTGTTTCTCTCCAGGCTCAGCTCCTCTGTTTCCTCCACAAGGTCAGCTGAAGACTCTGAGGCTCTCTAGGCTTTGCTTCTCTCCACAAGGCCAGCTGTGAACTGTTGGGTGAACGGCTCATCTCTTTTCCCAAGGCCTTCTCTCCTTCCTCACGACCAAGCTCCTCTGTGTGCTTATTTCCCAGGGCTCCAGCTCAAAAACTCCAGCATCAAAAAACTCCAACCCTGTCCTTTGCCATGTCTTGTCTCACCAAGGGACTCAACACCCTACTGACGTGGCCCAATCAAAGCCCTAATAATAATTTAATCATGCCCAGAGGAACAGACCAGTTTACAAGCATAATCCCATATCTATTTTTGGAATTCATAAATAATGCCAAACTGCTACACCCACCCAGCACCCCAGCATTACTGAAATATGGAATCAACTCAGAACTACCCTCTGCAGCCTTCTCCTTATATGAGAAAGAAGCTGAGGGGTGGATTCAATTAAACAATCGGGATTGGGGTGGGGGCTTCTTTAAGAAAAAGAATACAAAACCATGCATAAAATACTGATATTCATGTGATTACTTATCTGGAATAAGAAATCACAACCTGTTACAAATTTAAAAGGCTGACAAATACCACAGAAGTCACAAAATCCAGAAAAAGAATATAAAATTGTATTAATTAACTACATGACACATGTCTGTATTACTTTGCTACAGAAAAAGCTTCTGGCTCCACACCTTCCAAACCGTTTCTCTGCCTCTCCTCCCTAGTGTGAGACAGCCTATGAACTTGCACTTTCATGTCTGGTGAGTCAGTGCAGTGCAGAGGAATATTCCTAGAAGCCTTTTCTACCCTGGACTCTAAGTAGCAACATAACTATACATGGAAATGACTGGGAACTTCCTAAATACACCCCACGAAACCCCCTCTAAATGTATTCCCAACTCAACTTCCCTTTAGAGGGACTCCACAATTGCCCATGGCCACTGCAGCGTCACAAGACACAAGATATGGGGACGTCTGAGTGAAAAGAAGCAGCGGTCTTCACCAGTTATGAGAAAAATAGCTTCTGCAAATTTTACAAAAGCACATGATCATGTGACCACATTGCTAGGGTCCCTTCCAGGGTTTTGGAGAGTCCCCTGCAGGTGAGCGAGGGGCCTGAAGCTTCACCTTCGTTACCTTCTCAGTCATTCCCCCTCCGATTGCTATTTTTCAAGTGGCTGTTTAGTTTACTTGCACCTGAATACATTCCTAACTGATGCAACGTATCCTTCCTCGTGTAGTCTCACTCCCAGGTGGCAGCAGCCTGGCTGAGAGTCAGTGTAGCATGAGTTTTTCTGATCCCTACCCCTATCTCCACCCACAATACTTAATGCCTTTCCTCTTGGGCATCTGCCACTCTTTACGTCTCCATCATACAACTTATGAAATTGATTTGCAATAGCCTATTTACTTATCTGTCTCTACCACTAGACTCTAAGTTTTGTGAGGGCAGGAGCCAGGCCTTTCATGCTCCCCACAACCCCCAGTGTATCTCCAGCACCTGGCCCAGGGTCTGACCTAGAATATATAGTCAGGTGTATGCCAGCCATGCAACAGGTGCTCACTAAATAGCAGATGTTTTTTATCACCGTTATTGTCAGCCCCTATTTTGCAAACTTCTACAGAGATATCTGAGTGACTTTCATCTGCTTTCCAATCTGTGCAGAATTTTAGCCAATTTCGACATCTGTATTTCCAATTAACAAGCTAGCTAGAATTATTTAAATCAGGGCTGGTTCTCGAGATGACCCGTTGGATGTCTCTGAAATTAAGTGTGGACTTCAACACCTCTGGATGATAACATCAAAGCAGAGAAATTCATACTCACTAAGTGACCAAAAAAAGAAAAAGTAAAGAATAAATACACATCTTAAGATGAAAACAGTATTTTGAATATTGGGGACATTCACAGCTAATTTATTTGAGCATTTCCTTCTCATTGGCTTCGAAGGCAGAACACCAGGGCTGGGAGAAACTTCAGGGCGAGGTTTGCTGGAGGCAACTAGAGAAACTGTAGCCCATCACCTTGCAGACCCTTTGGTTGGGGGAGCAGAGATTGCATTCAACTCAGGGCTGGAGTCCGTCCTTCAGGAGCCTTAAGCCCCCCCGAGAGTGCGGCATAGAATGTTCTGAGTCTTCCTGATGTAACGTACTATGGGGGACATCCCTTCACCTCTGGAATGGTTTTACCCCTAAACGGTGAGCCTGAATCTAATCCAGCCTCTAGAACTAACATCCCTTTTACAGGAAAGACTGGACAAAGTTAATGTCAGAAGGAAGCAATCAGACAAGTTCACAATGCAGGATGTTTTACAAGACAACTGGCCTGATTCTTTTACAGGGGGAGCCAAGATGAGACGCCAAAAAAAACAGGAACTAAGGTGGCGCATATCGGAGTTTCTGAGGGTCGAATCCTGGTGAAAGACAGGAGGAGAAGGATGAGAAGAGAGGGCAGGAACAGACACAGAGAATTGTAGAGTGAATGGACACAAAAACAGCAGAAATGGGGTGGGGGAGTAAAAATGGATCAAAGTAAATAAATAAATAAATCTTTTTTAAAAAATTAATATGCTACTAAAACTAAGAAGTGAGTTTTAAAAGGTCACAGAACAAGGAGTAAATAAATAAAAAATCAAAGTTGTGATACAGTAAAAATTATTTTTTTAAAAATCATTTTTATTCAATGTCACTGAATTTTTAAAAAAGGGTGGGGGAAAGACCCAGCAGGACAGTACTGAATTAAAAGAGACTTAAAGAGACAACACCAAATGTAAATTATGAATTTTAATGACATCCTGGTCTGAGAAAACAAAATAGTCATAAAATATATTCTTGAGACAGTTGGGGCAATTTGAATGTGGACTGGATATTTGATGACAGTATGGAATTATTGTTAATTGACTTAGGCGTGATATTGGTATCGAGATTGTATGGGAGAATGTCCTTATTCCTACAAGATAAATGCTGATGTATTTAGGGATAAGGTGTCTGTGGTGCCTGCAACTTAGTTTCAAGTGGTTCAGAAAAATCAAATAAGTAAGAGAGAGAGAGCACAAAAACGACTAAGTGTTAGCAACTGCTGCACCTCGGAGGAGATTCTATGGATGACCGGCATTCACCATGTCATCTTTTTCACCCTTTATGGATATTTGAAAGTTTTCTTAAAATGACGGGATTAAAAGATTATGCTCCATCCCCGTCATTTTTCTTATGTAATTCAAAATAGAAACATCAAAAGGAAGGTTAGGAAGTACAACAAAACTCTCATTTTCCCATAATGATGACTTCACTGCTTTTATCTAAATGTCAAATATTTTCCAAATAATTTGGGGGGCTCCCCTGTTTTGCTACTGCCCTAAACTCTATTGGGAAATCTGGCCCTGATCCTGCTCATTTATTTAGCAAACATTTATTTGCTCAACAAATATTTATATCTTGATATCTGCCAAGTGCCTGGTATCATGTTTGGTTCTAAAGATACAAAGGTTAAAAAATATGATCTCTGCTCTCAAGGAATTTACACTTGGGGCGTCGGGGGGGGGGTGGGGGGGGTGGTAGAGAGCCTGACAAGCAAATCTCCTTCTAGCAAAATGCGCCCAGAGGGAGGTCCGATAAGCCAGGAACAGGAAGGCTTCCCAGCCAGGGCAGGGACTCCCTGGCTGACACTTGAAGGAAGAAGAGGGATTCGCCCAGGAGGCAAGGGAAGGACAGGTGTGCCTGGCACAGGGACCGCGTGGGAGCAGGAGGGCCGGGAGAGCTGTGTGTCCTGGGACCTGGCTGTCGCCCGGCTTGGTTAGAATGTAAGCTCTATCCGGAGTACAAGCCGGAGAAGCAGGCAGGGACCAGAGGAGGGGGTGAGCAGTGAGGGGATTCCAGAAAGCCCCCTTCTGCTAAGTTTAGACTTGGACCTGAGGGAAGCGAAGCAGGAGGCTCTCCTGATCAGAAACAGATTGTGGGGGGCACGTCTCCGGCAGCCAGGCGGAGGCTGTTTTGGAGGAGGCCAGGCTGAATGCCGTTGGACCAGTTTGGGGGCTGTGACTACAGGAACGGGGCGGAAGGGAGAGGTGGGTGCGACGACCTTCTGGAGGTGGAACCTACCGGGCTTCCTGATTATAGGTCGGGGGGAAGGACAGAGAGGGGTCAGGCGGGCTCCCAGGTTCCAGTCCGGGAGTGCGGGTGCAGAGGAGGGTGCCAGCTAGGGAGGAGGGCTCCAGGTAGGGTGGAGGGCATTAGGTAGGGAGGAGGGAACCAGCTAGGGAGGAGGGTGCCAGGTAGGGAGGAGGGAACCAGCTAGGGAGGAGGGTGCCAGGTAGGGAGGAGGGCGCCAGGTAGGGAGGAGGGCGCCAGGTAGGGAGGAGGGCGCCAGCTAGGGAGGAGGGCACCATGTAGGGAGGAGGGCGCCAGGTAGGTCTGGGACCTGCTGAAGCCCAGGGTCCTGGGGGCATCCAGGTAGAGAGAAGGCTGGGCTGGGAAACACCAGAGAGGGTGCTGTGGGCTGAAGTGGCTGGGCAGGGCTCAGAGATGACTGCAGTGGCCTCTCTCCAGCAAGTGTGTTCATTCCGTCAGCAATTAGTGTCCAGGGGCTCTGTGTGCCTGGCCTGCCCAGGGGATGGCGGTGCAGCCGCGAACATACCATACCCGGTCCCAGCCAACGCCTTTGGACTGTGCTAAGCATCCACGAAGAAAATGAATTCACAGCAGGTCCTCAAAATGACTGACATCTGGAGGAGGAGGAGGGGGATTTGACTTCAGAATGTTCCAGTGGAGGACACACCTTGTGCAAAGGCCAGAACGAACTTGGCCTCCTCAGTGAGCTGGGGGTGGGAGTGGACGTGTGGTGGCAGGAGATGACGTGAGGCCATGGGAAGGGGGTTAGATTTTGTTGGTCAGATTGACGGGTTGGTAATGAGCCGAGGAGCATACAGACCCAGCCTTCCCACGCCCTCTACCCATTCCTAGCTCCAAGGGTTTGCTTGGGCCATCTCCCCTGCCTAGAGGCCTCTTGCCTGGCTCTGCCTACCCAAACCAGCCCATCCTTAATTCTTCTTTTTTTTTTTCCCTTTCTGTATGCACAGTAGATGTTTATTACCAACAGAGCTCATGACATGTCTTCCCTCTGCTCCAGCACGTCTCCATTCGACCTGCCCTCCTCCCAGGGCAAACCCTCACTGGGCCCTTGGTGGGGTCCCTGGGCACCTCCACCTCCAGGTCCCCGGCCGTCCATCCTTTTTTTTTTTTAAGATTTATTTACTTTTTTTTTCAAACCCATTTTAACACCACCCCCACCCCCGTTTTTGCTGTTTTTGCATCTATTCGTTGGGCAACTCTCTGTGTCTGTTTCCTGCCCTCTCTTCTCATCCTTCTCCTCCTGTCTTCACCAGGATTCGATCCTGGGATCCTCCGATGTGGGAGAGAGGCGTTCTGCCACCTGCACCACCTCAGTTCCTGGTCTTTCGTCATCATCTTGCTGCATGGTTCGGCGGGGCCTGGGGGCTCACCTGCTCGCGGGGCCTCGCGCCTTCTATATTTTTCTTTAATTTACCGGGAGGTCCCAGGGATCGAACCCAGATCCCTCCATATGGGAAACAGACACCCAACCACCTGAGCCACATCCGCACCCCCGTCCATCCTTAATTCTTGACTCTTCATTCTTTACCTCCACCCTCCCCCACCACTACCTCAAAAACTCTTGCTCACCCTTGACCCTGCTGATCTCCTGACCTCAGTGTGACATCAGCCTCTTCGCTCTCCAGTTACCCTCCCTTTCCTGTACCCCCAGAGCTGCCAGAGAACTCTTCTGGAAACTAAATGCTGTTTCTGTGACTCCTTACCTTCCCAGGGGCTCCAGTCCTTGCTTGGTCTGGTCTGTGTGTGTGTCAGTCACTCTGCACTGAAGGAAAGGCTCCAGGTGTTAAAAACCCACAGCCCTGTCCCAGGGAGAAACGGGCCCTGTTTGGGCCTTGGAGTCAGGGTGAGGATGGGACCTGGAGAGGAGCGTGGCAAACCAGACACAGCTAAAGGGACAACCTCTATTGCTGCTGAGGAAATGCCAGTCCAAGTTGAATGACCTTCTAGGTTTTCAAGAGAAGCCAGAAATCTGTGTTTTTTAATGGGACGTCTGGTTTTTAAATGTTTTTTTTTTTTTTTAAGATTTTATTTATTTATTCATTTATCCCCCCCTTGCTGCTTGTGCTCACTGGGTCAGCTAACCACGCCGTGCGGGCGGGCTTGCCTTCACCAGGAGGCCCCGGGAACCGAACCCGGGGCCTCCCATATGGTAAACGGGAGCCCTACTGATTGAGCCACAGCCGCTTCCCTGGTTTTTAAATGTTGAAACGCATTTCAAAAATTTAAAACCCCACCCAAGTGAAAGACTTTTGGAGCCTCAGCAGTCAGACCATATATAGACCCTCGAACTTTTCCCCCTCCTTCTTCCACGCAGCATCCCACTCCCAGCCAGACTGACACCCGCTGATGCCCCTCTGACTTTGCTCCCAGGATGCCCCTGGCAAGAAGGAGGCTTCTCTCTGCTGCCCTCATGCCTCCTATCTCAAGCCACCTGTCCTTTGGCTCTTAACCTAGGTCACCTCATGTTGTCTCTTCTCTCACTTGGGCTCTGTCCTCTATTTCCATTGGAAGTGTAATGAGCTTGAAGCTTTTGGAAAGCTGCTGAAGCTTCCTCTTGCCTTCTTGTCCCATTCCTTCTGCCCCAGCTCTCCTCTTCCAAGCTCTTTCTCCAGCACCATCTCCTCCAGAATGTTCAGAATAGGCCAGTCCCTCGACATAGAAAGTGCATTAGCGGTTACCAAGGGCTGGGAGAACTGGTGGGAAATGAGGAGTGACTGTTAATGGGTACAGGATTTCTTTTTCAGCTGATGAAAATGGTCCAAAATTGATCGAGGTGACGCTTACACAACTTTGTGTATAAACTAAAAAGCAATAAATTGTACACTTTAAATGAGTGAATTTTATAGTATGTGAATTATGTCTCTATAAGGCTGTTATATATATTAAAAAGAATGGAACAATTTCTCTTGCATTTAAGGCAGCTTTACTTGATATTAGAAAGTTGGGAAGAAATATGCAAAAATAAGTACACAATCAGCTCTGTAGATTAATTGGAGTAAAAGTATTTATAGTCAAGTCTTTTATTTGGTCAACTTCGATCAAATAGAGGAAATTTCATTTTTTTGTAAATGTAAATATCAGCTCCTGGATAATTAATAAATTTCAAATATAAAATATAAAGTGATGTCATAAAAAAAGCTTTCACTCAGTATGCACAATTTACTTTCCAATCAAGCTAAATGATTATTCATGCCAAATCAGTTATTTCCAAGGTTTTTTTTTTTTTTTTTTTTTTTAAAGATTTTATTTATTTATTCATTTATCCCCCCCTTGCTGCTTGTGCTCGCTGGGTCAGCTAACCACGCCGTGCGGGCAGGCTTGCCTTTACCAGGAGGCCCCAGGAACCGAACCCGGGGCCTCCCATATGGTAAACGGGAGCCCTACTGATTGAGCCACAGCCGCTTCCCCCAAGGTTTTTATATGATAACAAAGACAATAATTAATATTGATAAATAAAAAATAGTTTGTATTTTATAAATTTTGGTTTTCTCACATATATAAGATATCTAATATAGAAAGTGTTCCACTTGAAAAAGAACTGTTGCACAGTAACTTTAAATAACAAATAATGTAATCTCTTAAGAGAAGAGTAATGAACATTTTTTTACAGTTTAAGAACCCTTGTTCTTTTTAGTTTATTCGATGAAGAACACTGTCAACCTCAAAGAGGGTGATTTTCAAGTCTCTTCTGCTCAAAGTTGTGTACAATTTATTCTGGTTTTCAAGTCATTAAGCTGCAGAGTTTATAGAAATCACTTAATTTATATCATCACAACCCTCGTGCAGAGTAGTATTTGTTTTCTGCATCTTATGGACAGAAAACTGGATCTCAGAGAGGTGGTGTAATTTTCCCAAATTCTCACTGATAAATGGGTTTAAATATACCTTTCTTTGAGTCTAACAGAGTAAATATTTTGGCTTGGCAGGCCATGCAGCTGCTGCAACTGCTCAACTTTCCCATCATAGCACGAAAGCAGCTACAAACAGCACATAAGAGGATAAGTATGGCTGTGTTCCAATAAAACTTTATTTATGGACACCAAAATTTGAATTTTATGTGATTTTGCATGTCATGAAATCATATTCTTCTTTCATTTTTTGTCCCCAGAAACTTCAAAATATAAAAACTGTTCTTAAGTCACAGGCCATACAAAAAACAAAGGCAAGCCAGATTTGACTCAAGAGCCAAATGGTTTGCCAACCCCTGGTCTTGATCATCACAAGGTGCCGAAATCCAGTGTCTACAGTGGACAGGCAGATAACGAAATGAGCAAAACAGGCTGGGTATGAGCACTGGGGATTGGTGGGGACTGTGGCTAATGGAATAATCCATGGCTTCTTAAGAGAATGTTCAATTCCAGCCATTGTTGCCTTGTGAGAATGTGGGCCCAGGTTTGCCAGTCCTTCCAGGTTTTCATAGGAGAAAGCTGGAAACTCAGCTTTTTATTTGAAATTTCCCACTTATAATATTGACAGCAAGTTCTGATTTCTTAAAGAAAATACTGTCCAGCAAAACCTATCTTGTAAGAGATATGGCCCACAAGTTCCCTGTTTGCAACCTCTTTACTACAGGTGGGTGGATTCTCAACCCTGGTTGATCTTGGGAATCACCTGGGGCTCTTAAAAAAAAGAAACACAGTGGCCTGGGCCTCACCTCCAGAAATCCTGATGTTTTAAAGCCCCCCAGTTGATTCTGTGGTATACCCACTACTGCTTCCTCTTCTTCAGAACACTTCAGTAAGTACATACTGAAGGGGGGCAGTTTTCCAGCTGCTTCCAGTCCAAACATCATCTCATTTAACCTCTTCCTATGCCTGCCCCAAAGCTGTTGAATATAAATACACAAAGGATTGGAGACTTTTCTCCTGCTCATTAAACCTTCTATTCTTTAGATGCAAAGAACATCTCTTAGTAGAAATAAGGAGCAATATCGTAATGACCAATTGCCAGTGAGGTAGGAACATTTGGGAAACCCACTTCAGGGCAGATTTGGAAACAGTCCAGCTGTCCAGTGTACTGCCCTCTTTAGAATCCTGGGGGCTGGAACCCCGGCTGTGGCCAAAGGCAGCCCCACCCCGCAATGTCAGCCAGTGCACAGATGTAGCTTCTCTCTGCCTTGACTGTGACCTACCAGGCTCTGCGTTGCCAGGCCTGTTGTCTCAGTCAGGGTTCAAAGCAGAAACACTATGAGTTAGAGAATAAGAGATTTATTCCAGCAAGTAGATCTTAACAGATTTATGGGAGAAGCTGGGGAGAGGGAAGTCCAGGAGGGAAGCTGGAGGATCAGAGCCAGTCACCCGAGTAGCCAAGCACGCTCGGTCATCAAAGTAGGCCAAGGGAAGGCTCCGCGGTAACGGCGGGCCTGGGCTGCTATTGGCCGTCAGGGCCAGTGGTCAGAAGAGCTGGGTGTGGAGCAGAGGAGAGCAAGGATAAGCTGGAACCCCCTGGCGTGTGTGGGTCTCTGTCACGCTCACAACCACAATGACCTTCAGTAATGGCTGCTGCTTCACTTGCACATTCTTTTTCTCAGCCCTGTCTAACGGTGAAGAGGAATCTGAGAAAAATTTACAAATTAAACAAGCTGACCCAGTATAAGCCACCCCAGCCCTACCTGCCTCTGTGTGGGTACAGGAACACTACCCGAAAAGGAACAACTCCCTCTTTGCTCCCCTCATCTCCCAGCCCCTGGTAACCTAAAATCTACTATCTGCCTATAGATATTTCATATAAGTGAGATTATATGATATTTGTTTTTTGTGTGTCTGGCTTCTTTCATTCAACATGATGTCTTCAAGATTCATCCATGTTGTAGCATATATCAGAACTCCATTCCTTTTTTTTTTTTCTTAATTTATATTTATTTAATATATGGCATCTATTTTCAGTTTTATTTTATCTCCCCACAAGATGGCTCCCTCCTCTGTTTGCTCATTGTTTTTGCTCATTGTCAACTCACTGTCTGTTCGTTGTCTGTTTCTTCTTTAAGAGGCAGCAGGAACTGAACCTGGGACCTCCCATGCGGGAGGCTTGAGTCACATCTGCTCCCTGCTTATTTTGTTTTTGCTCACTGTCTCACTGTCTGTTCGTTGTTTGCTCATTGTTTTTATTTTTTGCTCATTGTTTGCTCGGTGTTGTTTTTTATGCTTGTTGTCTGCCTGTTGTTGTTTCTTACTTGTCTGCTCATTGACTACTCATTGTTTGTTTGTCTTCTTTAGGAGGCACTGGCACCCAAACCCAGGACTTCCACGTGGGAGGTGGGTGCCCAACTGCTCAAGCCACATTTGCTTCCCTTTATTCCTTTTTAAGGCTGAAAAATATCATATGGCATATAGCATATCATATCATAAATATACTGAAGCTGGGGGAAGTTGGGAGATGATGGATTTTTCTAGGTTCTTGGCTATGTTACATAAAAGAATTTAAGAACATGCTGGTTTAGTTAGGCCAGTAGTTTATTGAGAACAGAATGAGAGAAAAGAACAGAATTCCACAGCCCCAGTTGTGGGTGCGGGCTCCTCTAGGCAGAGAGAGCGTTTTGTGGGGCTATCTCCATCAAGCTATTACTTACCCTCCCCTTTCCTAACGTTGGGGGAGGAAGCATCCTTTGCTGTTCTGATTGATTACCCCACCTGTCAGTTCCCCTGGGGGCCAACGGTGAGGCCCCTTGAGGATATCCGGGGCTTTCCCTTGACCCCAAATGAGATCTCATTCTAATCTCCTCCCCAGTGGGGTTCTCACGGGGTCCTTCCAGCAGCCTCCTGGTGGGGTCTTTCCCTCAGGGGGTTTCAGGCGGGGGTCCATGGCCCCGGGCTTCTCGGCCACGCTTTTCTGCCAGGTCTTGCACTCGTCTTCCCCTTCCCTAAACTAACCCGCCTCAAGACCACATTCTGATGATCCGCTCACCTGTTGAACCCTTGGCTGGCTCCGCCTTTTGTCCATTGTGAAAAAAGCTGCCACGAGTATTGTTGTTCAAGCACCTTACGGACCTTTTACTTCTAGCTAAAATGCTCTTGGCCTCCATCAACTCCTTCCTTATCTCCCTTCTATCATCCTCTGGGGCCCAGCTTAAGTGTCACTTCCCCTGGACTCCCAATATAAATTATATTCTCGTGAGGTTTCTCTCATAGTATGTATTGCAACTTGGGCTTGTAGATTTACTTGCAGCATCTCTTTCTTGTGCCTGCTTTGAAGCCCTCGCCTGGCATGTAGTAAATGCCCCAAATCATACTTACTAAATGAATGAGCATAGTCATTTTCAAGGCGAGTGTTTGATATAGTATAGGGGGCGAAATTGGTTCCTTGCCTAATAAATGCCTTCATTTTACTATGTAATTTATAGTCTATAACAAAACAAAAAAACCCATACTTAAAGTGCCTGCCAGCAGGCAAAAATCAGCCTTACCACCCTCTAACTGGACACGGGTCCCCCAAGGGCCTGGAAAATCCATTTAGAAGCAATTGTTAAAACTTTATTTGTGGTGTAATTAAATAACCAGCTCTCAGCAGGAGTTTTAATGGCCAGCCTAAGAGGTCCAGAAAGTTTCTTTGGCTTAATGGCTCACATACTTCTCAGCCCTCCATGATTCTTAAATATCAGTATCATTTTCTCTGTGGGAACACTTTATCCCAATAAAATGTTTTTGCTTAAAAATATTTTTGCAAACTTTCCAGGAAAATATTCCAGACAGTCCTAACTACAGTAATAGCAACATGAGATGATGCACATAAAGAGATTTGCAAAAGACTTGACACATAGTAGGTGCTTAAAAAATGGTAGTTTCCTTCCCACATCTCTGAGGCTATTTTCTTCCAAGGAATAAAAATGCTACCACACTCAGGTTGTTCATTATGAAAATGTCACGGAAAGAAATCATCTAGGTAAGGAAAGGAATTTTCTTTGGGGAAGATCAAAATGAAATTTTAAAGAGGTGCTGCATGGGGAGCAGGTGTAGCCCAGTGGTTTGAACACCTGCTTTCCATGTAGGAGGTCCTGGGTTCAACCCCCAGCACCTCCTAAAAAAAAACTTTGTTGAAACTTAGTTGTAATTCTATAGCATGGTCTTCCTCCCTTCCTTCTTTCCTAGGAAAATAACTCTGTGGGGTAAGGAGCTCAGCCCTTTCAGGGACAATCCTGATGTTGGGTATTCTTCCATCTGATCCCCGGAAGAGAATTCCTATGTCTTGGACCATGTGTCAATGTCCCCATGGTTAAAGCTCTGCTAGTCTACCCTTTGTGTAAGAACTTGGGTACTGAAGCCATCTCCCTATAGGAGAGTGATGGAATTTTACTGAAGCACTGGTGATGTACTACCACTGGGCTAACTTGATGGGAGAGCTCCAGCTTGCTCAGGTGCTGAGGTTTACTCTCCCCATCATCCCATCACCCCATCGCCACCACCTCTCTGGGATTAGGCCCCCACCCTCTGTTCTAGGGGCGTCCACAGCAAGGGGAGTGGATGGGTTGGAGAACAGGCAAGTTCTGTGGCATAAATAGAGGGCCACAGGCTAGCCACACTGATGGCCAGTCCTCTCCAGGTGGGACACAAAGGACAGCTGGCCTAGCTTCTGGGCTCTGGAAAAATCTATGGTGCTTGCTTCAGTGAACATCAGCGGGCTCCTCTTGGTGACACAGCTCGGGTCCCTCTCCTCTTCCCCAAGCCCCTGGGGCAGTGCTCCTCAAAGTGTGATTCCAGGCCAGCACCTGGGAACCTGTTAGAAATGCACTTTCCCAGCCGTGCCCAGACACATTAAATCAGAAACCCTGGGAATGGGGTCCAGCCAGCTGTGTTTTTAACGAACCTCCCAGGTGATCTCCAGGTGATCCAAACGGGCAGGCAAGTTTGAGAACCAGCGGTCTGCTCTAGTGTCAGGCTCCTCAAAGTACAGGTCGGGGTTCCAGCAACGCCAGAATCACCTGGCAGCTGGTTAGAAATGCAGAATCTCAGGCCCCACCCCAGACCTACTGAACCAGAGTCTGCATTTTAACAAGATCCCCAGGGGGTTCGCATACATGTTAAAGTGTGAAAAGCACACTGGCTCTGGGTACCAAAAAAACTCAATTTGTAGTACGTGCCTGAAACTTTCTAATTTATGGGTCAATAGTTTACTGAACCTGAGGTTCCAGGGCTTGTTGCTTTTGTTTTTCTGGTTCTATGGTGACACTCACCCCACCCCTCCCAATTAGTGGATGATCTAGCTGGGGGAGGGGAGAAGGCCCTGGGGGAGAAGTAATTAAATTCAATGTGCACCTCAAGGGGGCCCTTTGAGTGAGTTAGGGAGGAGGAAGCACACTAATTAACATTTGGACCAGTCTCTCCTACCTAATACTAATTACCACATTGTCTAATAGTTTCTCCCAGGAGGCTTCCCCACAAACCAACCATTTCTTACTCTCTCTCCACCCGCCATCCAGTTTTTTCTTTTCCTTCATTTCTCAGTATCTCACACCAGATCAACTACCATGTGATTTAGAAAGTGAAACCAGGGCAGATGCAGAATTAGAATATTGACCTTTACTTTCTATTTCTTTTCAGTCCCAAACCGGAATGGGCCTACCTTGTGCCCAAAAGGCCAAAGAAACTTTATTGCCTAGGAATCTTTTAACTGACAAGGTCCTTTTTTGTATTCAACCAGTCTTTTTCCTTAGCTTGAAAGTGATACACGGCTCTTGCATTTTTGGCAAGTCTTTCAACCCACAAGCACCTCTGTATACATGTGTTTATGTGTAGTCATGACAAATACGGATCTTAGGATACCTGTGTCCTGGGCAGTGGGGTGTGGAAACAGGGTAGGGCAGGAGTGAGAACAGCTGGGTCCCTGAGAGAAGTCACCTTGCTGCGCCCGGCCTCAGTTTTCTTCTACATCAAGGGAGTTTGACCCCTGGAGGTAGCAAATTCAAATGCCTCCAGGAGCCTAGGAGGTAGCCTAGAGGGGACTAAGGACAGTCCCTACTCGGTCTCCTCCCCTTGTTTACCTGTGGGAATGTGGGCCCAGCCTTGCCATATTTCAAGGGTGCAAACATTTGGCAATTTCCCTTTTTTTCCCCCCTGACTTTAAAATCTATTACAAAGCTACAGTGGTCAAAACGGCATGATATATGTGAATCCAGAAGAGAAATAAACCAAAATGTCAATAGCTAAAAACAAAAACAAAAAAAAAACCAGCATGGTAGTGGCACACAGATAGATTTATAGACCAATGGAATCAAATTGAGAGTTCAGAACCAGACCTCACATCTATGGCCAATTGATTTTTTATTTGTTTATTTTATTTTTAATATATTTTTATTACAGAAGTTGTGAACTTACAAAACAGTCATGCACATGTGTAGAATTCCCATATAACAACCCTTTACCAACACACCACACTGTTGTGGAACGTTTGTTACAGATTATGAGGTAATGTCCTCAGACTATTACGACTAACTATGGTCCGTAGTGTATATTTGGCATATTTTTTTCCATATCCCCTGTGGCAGTTTGAGATTATTCAAGAATTCCCAAAAAAAAAGATATTGATTATGTTTGTAAACTTGTCTGTTCTTCTGGGCATAATACCCTTTGATTGATTTCAATTCAAAGGCTTTACATTTACTTGATAAAATCAAGATTAAGGATTTGATTGGGCCACATCTTTAGGGTGTGCTGGGTTGAGCCCCTGCCCCCTTTATGCCCTATATAAACAGACATTCAATCAAGGAGACACACAGAAGTAGATACGCAGAAGATACACAGAGGAATAGAGAGAGCTCCACAGACAAGGAAGAGGAGAGAACTTGTCAGCTTTGATCCTGCAGCCCGGGGAAGAGAGATGAGCCTGATGGTTTACAGCTGACCTTGTGAAGAGACCAGAGCAGCTGAGCCCCGAAAGAAGGGAGCCCCGAGAAGAGAGACAAGCCTTATGCCAGGCTACAGCTGAGATTGGAAGAAGCTGGACCCACAGAGCCTTTAGATGAAAGAGGAAGGCTGAACCCTCACAGACATCGCCTGCCATCTTGCTTCAACATGTGGCAACAGAGTTTGGTAAGGAAGTAACCTTGAGTTGGACTCTTTAGGGCCCTGTTGCTATAAGCTTCTATCCCTAATAAATACCCTTTATAAAAGCCAACAGATCTCTGGTACTTTGCATCAGCACCCCTTTTGACTGACTAACATAACCCCCTATTATTAACACAATACATCTTTGGCATTGATACAAGAATATTACAATATTGCTGTTAACAATTGTCTGTACGTTACGTCAATTGTATTTCTCCCATGCTTCTCCACCTTCCCACCACCTTGCAATAGTGACGTACATCCGTCTAGTTCACAGAAGGACATTCTTGCCTTTGTACTATTAACCACAATTCTCATCCACCTCTGGGTTCACTGTGTTATTCAGTCCCTAGATTATTCTCTAGCTTTCTTTCAATTGACATTTACATCCCTAGACTACCCTTTTCAGCCACATTCCCATTTATAAACCAGCTGCTACTCACTGTAATGTGTTACCACCAACTCTATCCATTTCCACACTTTTACAGTCAAGTTAATCAAAACTTCTACATGCATTAAGCATCAGTATTTTCCCATATTTTTAATGTTGGGAACTAATATATATATATTTTTTTAATGTTGCTGTCTTTTGAAATTGCACAAACTATTCCTGAAGCCGTGTTTCACCTGGGGATCAGTTGGGCAACGACCTCTAGACTAAGTGCTATCCCAAGACACTTTCAGAGTTCCATCTATTATGTTTTCTGTGTAGTCATATCTATGTCTCTAGTTTGTTCTTTTAATAAATAAATATTGAGTACCCTTTATAAAGTAGAAATGGTAGTTGATAGAAAAAAGAAAGAGGTGGGGTTTCTACCTGTAGGTGAGTGAATAGGAGAGCTAAGCCAGGTGCCTCCTAAAATAATGTGTGATCAGTTGTTCCTGAAAAGTCTAAGAAAAGACAGATCTGGTTATTCAGCAAGACATACAATTGCTCTGAGGCTTGGTATCCTCATCTGTAAAATGGGGATAAAAATACCTCCCCATCAAATCTGTGTGAAGATTAGCATTCTGTTTGTAAAGTGCCAAAAAGCACATTACCTGGCACATAAGAGATGGTCAGCAAATGCTATCTAGTGTTATTATTTTTATTATTATATTATAATAATGTAAGGGGTTTGGTCTGATTAAAACCACACTGTGGCAATTCCTAAATTGTAAGCAGTTGGGTCATGTTCCCAAAGCATGTATTCAGAGCGTGTTTTCCCATAGACACAGCATTATGTGATTACTTCCCCAAGGCAAATCTGGAAAAGCCTATTCAACTATAAGGTGGCATAAATATTGCACAACTGCGTTTTTAAAAAAAATCAGAAAACAGCGCTGCTGCGATGCAAGTACAACAGAAGCAACAGTGGCTCTTTTGGGTTCTTTTTACAAATGATGATAAAAGCCTTTCTGCTTGTTGTGAATGGTGCTTGAGAATCTAAGGCAGGTTTCATTAGCAGACTAAGAAGAAAGAGTTGCACACTTGAAGATTCTGAAGGCGGCTTCTGAGATGTTTAAGGATCTTTAAGACGGACCATCTAGGTTTTTAATTTAATTGCACTTTAAAATGTATAATTTTCCTTCTCCTTCAGCCAATTATCTCTAACATTGTTTTCACACTTACCCTTAAAGTACAATCTTTAGGCTGATGACTCTCAAATTTATATGTTTAGGCCACATTCTTCTATATCCAGCTCCCAGCTTGACATCTCCATTCGGACATCTCCTATTCAGCTCAGATTTAACATGGTCAAAAAGAGAACACTTGTTCTTTGCCAGTGCTCCCAATTTGCGTCCTCCCAGCCTTCCCTGTCTCAACCATGTGCCAGATGCTCAGGTCAAAAGCTAGGAAACTTTAAAAAACATATTTTTTTCTTATTCCCACACACCCCACATCCAATATCTCAAGTAGTACTTTGGCTTCAAAATACCTTACATGCAAAATGTGATCACTTCTTACAATCTGTACTTTATAATGCCAATTCAAGCCACCATCCTCTCTACTGCAGTTGCCTGCTAACTCACCTCCTTTCTGCCTCTCCCACTTCAGTCCGGACAAAGCAACCAGGGTAATCTTCTGAAAGCACAAGTGACATATTTTTCTTGCTTTAAAATCCTCCAAAGGCTTCCCATTGCAAGTGGAAGAAAACTCAGGCTCGTTACCCTGCCCTGCAAGACACTATGTGATCTCACATCTGCCAGCCGTCCTCCACACTGGCCTTGCAAGCCTGCCAGGCTTGTTGCAACTCAAACCCTTTGCACTGTGTTCCCCCTGCCAGGAAGCTCTTCCCAGCTTGTGTCCCTTCTCATCATTTAGGTCTTACTGCCTTTGTTTCTCTGAAAGTATTTCCTTGACCATCTCTGACAGAGACTTCAAGGTGTTCACCAATATCCACCCTACCCCTCTCTCATAGAGATGGTACCCCTTCATTTTAGCTGGGCCTATAAATGCCCAGCTTCTCCTAAGCTGGTTCTGGCTATATGACTAAGTTCTGGTCACTGCAATATAAGCAGAAATATCTTGTAGTAGTTTCTAGGAACCATCTTGAAAAGATCATTGGAGGAAATGCATGTGGCTCAAGTGATTGGGCTCCTGTCTACCATATTGGAGGTCCAGGGTTTGATTCCCGGGGCCTCCTGGTGAAAGGCAAGCTGTCCCATGCAGCGAGCTGGCCTGAGCGGAGAGCTGGCCCATGCAGGAGAGCTGGCCCATGCAGAGAGCTGGCACAGCAAGATGATGCAACAAAAAGAGACACAGAGGAGAGACAATAAGAGACAGAGCAGACCGGGGAGCTGAGGTGGCACAAGAGATTGATCCCTTCTCTCCCACTCCAGAAGGTCCCAGAATCGGTTCCCAGTGCTGCGTAAAGGGAAGACAAGCAGACACAGAAGAACACACAGAGAGCAGACAGCAAGTACAAAACAATGGGGGGAGGGGGGGTGGGGAAGAGAAATAAATAAATCTTTGAAGGAAAAAAAAAAACATCGTTGGCACATGCCTTTTGCCCCTTTTTTCATTCTATTCTTTCTGCTGACTGGAACATGATGGCTGGAACTGGAGCCAGAAATAGAGGCCACACACAGCAGAGCTACAAAATAGAAGGAACCTGGGTTGCTGAGGACTTCATGGAGCACAGCCACCATAACAGCCCTGGACTACTTGCTTCTGGATTCCTACTTGAGAGAGAAACAACTGTTATCTTGTTAAGCCATTGTTACTTTGGGTCCTACTACCAATTTAATCCCAACTGATGGACTACTCTGGCTCAGGCAACCCTCTCTCTTATTTGTATTTTTTTCTTCAAAGCACTTAGTACCTGAAAGTAACCTATATATCTATTTATGTTTTAAATTATATTTTAATTATCTGCCTTCTCCCCTCTAGAATGTAAACATCTTGAGGCCAGGGATTATCTGTTATGTTCACTGAGGTATCCCCACTCCTTAGAAGAGTGCCTGGTACATAATTGGTGCTAGTAAATAATGAATGATGAATTGAAGAATGAACACCTCTGTGTGCCAGGCAGGGGTGATACAAAGATGATTCACACATGTTTCTTGAGTCCCTTCCCTGAGGAGCTCACTGTCAGTTTGAAGTGCCAGTCATCCTCAATTGGATTCACCTAGAACAATGGTTCTCAGCTGGTAGCTCCTTTGCACCCCTTCTCCCAGGGGGCATAGAGACAGGTTTTGTTGTCACAATTGGGGTCAGGGTGGTGCTGGCATCTAGCGAACAGAGGCCATGGATGTTTCGACTCACAGGACAGCCCCCCGCAAAAGAGAATTGCCCAGCCCCAAATATCAACAGTGCTGAGATTAATAAACCCTGACCTAGCAATAGTCCATGCTGATTTGATTTACCAAAGAGCCAATTGTTTGGGCTGCACAAAAGTAGATGCCACGGGATCTGGGGGACACATCCCAGGAGGCCTCTTTGATGTTGTTAGTGAGAGTGTGGGTTTAAGTCCCAAGCAGAGGTCCGCTGAGCTGTCGAATTCTGCAAAGCTCTCTGGCGAGAGGCCAGCTGCGGCCATCAACCTTCTTCATGCCTGCAAGCCCACATTCGAGGACAATGTGAACTCCTAACAAGTAAAGCCCTGTCCAGAGCTCTAGAAATCAGCTCTTTGAACAGTATCATCGTTACTATAAAGAATTCCAATATGAAATTTTACTTTTCCTGATTTCCTTTGGAAAGCTGAGAGTGCTCTGAGGCCCTACTGCTCTCTGCTGTAATAAATCTCTTCTCTTATTTCTGTTAGGGTGAAAGGAACGCATCTACGTTCACAACCCTCCTGGGAAATGTACTTTTATCTTGCAAATAGGCAAATGATAGGTGAGGGGAGTCCAAGAGACAAGATGTCATAGAGATGATGGTTACAGGGTCACTTCGTGTTTTAATGATCCTTTATTTCCCAGTTTTCTGATTTGTTAGACACTGATGGGTAGCAAGGATTGGGTCTTGGGCAGGGCACTTAATCTCCCCAAGCATCAGTTTCATCATCTACAAACTGAAGGGTGGAGGTTTGAAGCTGAATGCACCCCCCAGAAAACATGTTCTTAAAGTTAATCCATTCCTGTGGGTGTGAAGCCATCATAAGTAGGACCTTTGGTTGAGGTTACTTGAGTTAAGCTGTGGCCCAAATGAATCAGGGTAGGTCTTAATCCTATTACTTGAGTCCTCTCTGAGAGAATAAAATTCAGACACAGAGAGAAGAGCCACAGAGGAAGCAGCCAGAAGTTGGCTATCAACAAAGTCCAGAAGAGAGGGGACAGACCCAGAGGCACTGATATGTGCCAAACCAAGGATCACCGGCAGCCAGCCCCAGGACACCAGTCTTCAAGAAGAAAGCATCATCTTGGTAATGCCCTTTCTCATCTCAAACCATGAGAATATAAACTCCCAATTTTTAAGCCAAACCATGTCAAGGTATATGCTTGAGCAGCCTAGGAAACTAAAGTAGTTGGGTTAGGCCATGGGTTAGTCTTCCAGCTTTAAATAATCGTAATGATTCATCAATCATCTGCTACCATCAGATCATTGCTGGCAACAAACACCTTGAGTATGAAGAAAATAAGTTTGAAAACAAAGAAAAACCTAGCTATTCTCTAGCATCAACATTTCCCCCCATTTATGAAAATAAAATATCAGTGTTAATCTTTGCAACAGTATTCCCCAAAATATCTTTCTTAGAACATAATCTTTTAAGATAAGCAAATGGATCTTTATAGTAAAAAATGTCTGGGAAACATACTAGATCTCCTTCCTGGAGAGGAACAATAAATTTAACTTTTTCTAAACCTGATGGTTCTCACTTATTTGACCATAGAATCCGTTTTTAATTGAATGCTTTATTAACATCTTACAGAAACAGTGTTCCTTGAAATTTGCTTTTGGATATCCTGCCTTGATACAAAATGACATTATCCTTCGTTCTGCTCTTACTTGGAGAGGGAATTGTGGTATCTGCTAAAAAGAATCCCAAAGGAGACAGACAACATGCTTCACAACCCACCTGGCCTTTGATAGAAGTTGGGGAATTGCCCATATGCTTGATATCCGGCAGCAGTAACATTCTTAGCACACTGCTAATAAAATGCACTTATTGCCCTAATTTTGTAGTTTTATAACCTGTGATGCAAAGAGAGAGAAATTTAAATGCATGTCTCTTTGCTAGATTTACTCTGTCAATCATCTTCACCAAGTGGCTTTATTGTGGAGATAGCAGATAGCTGTCTTCTCTCATCACAACTCAGACCAATGGATATCTGCCACCTGGGAACACTGTGTTTAAAAAAGATGATAAGGCCTTCAATGGGTTTGAAGGGAAAATATGCTGTGATTGATTGTTGATGTCTGTCATGGGTATGGGCTAGTGTAGGGGATGATTTGTTTGTTGTGTGTTTCCTAACCAAAAATCAGAGGTTTGTTATAAACTGAAGCTGGGGAAGTGTTGGATGCCTCTAGGTTCCTGGCTATGTTACATAAAAGAATTTAAGAACACACCAGTTTAGTTAGACTAGTAAAAAGAATTTATTGAGACATGAGGGGGAAGAACAGAGCTTGCTGAGAAATGGGAGAGAAGGACAGAAATGCATACCGAGATTTAATATGGGCTCCTCTAGGCAGAGAAAGTGAGATTGGACTTGTGTGGTTACCTTTTAAGCTATTAATTATTCCCCACCCCCACCCCCTTGCTAATGCTAAGGGGAGGGAACCCAGCTGTTATTGGCTATTCCACCAATGGTGGGGGCCAATGGTGAAGCCTGTTTGAAATATCGGGGGACTCCCTTCTGCCCTGGAAATAGTCCCAACTGGTACCTCAAGGTTGAGATCAAGGTCTTAACCATGTTGTCTGCCAGGCCATCCACCTTCCCTCATTCATTATGCTAATCTGCCTCAAAACTACCCAATTTGGTTTGATTGAGGAATTAAGACTTAATACACATAAGTGCCAAAATAACTGGTAATGATAATTCTATAAGAAGGTCAGAGAAGGGAAACTTCTTTCAGGTCTTATGGTAAAGATAAACTGTATGCAAGAGTTAGAACTTGACTTGGGCCTTGACTGGTAGCAAGGATTGGGTCTTGCAAGCAGATTGCAGAGGCAATTCTAAGCAGAGATGGCTGAGGAACTGCCAATGCCTGGGATAGCTTGTATCTCAAGGGCTGCCCAGATACAATGTCTGCATCCTTAGAGGGTGCTCAGTAAAGGATACATTCTTATCCTTTAACTTGATCTAGCACAGCACTGTCTAATAGAAATAGAATGTGAGCCACATATGTAATTTTAAACTTCCCAGGAGCAACAACAACAAAAAAGTAAAGAGAAATAGGAAATACTAATTTAATGAATATATTTTATTTAACCAGAAATACCTAAAATATTATTACTTCAACCTGTAATCAATATAAAAATTACTGATGAGATATTTTACACTTTATTTTTTGGTAATTATTATTATTATTATTATTATTTGGTAATAAGTTTTGAAAGCTAGTGTGCCTTTTTTACTTACGGCATATCTCAACCCAAACCGGACACATTTCAAGTGCTCGATAGCCTCAGGTAGTTACTGGTTACCATACTGCAGGATGGATGCAAAGCTAAACAACACCCTTGTTAGCTTGTTCTTTCTTCCAAAAAAGTTTGAGATATGTCGATTAGGTTTCAGAAGTTTTCCCAAACTCTATTCTGATGGACACAACTGATGCTAGTAATACATTTTCTTAAGCTAAAAAAATAAAATAAAATAAATAAATAAATCTATAAATACCACATAAGAAAAATTCATTACTTTTAAAATAATTATTTATTTTTTTTAAAACGAGTCCTTTTGATAAGGAAAACAGTGCCTTTATAGTAAAAAAAAAAAAAAAAAATGGTCACATATTCAAAGTTAGACCAATGGAGGGACTGTTAGTATTTTACCTTACTGAACCCTTTTATAGAATCTAAGGTGCTTTTTTCCTGGAAAACACTGTGAGCTTTTTCTAATCCATGTTATCAATACTCCTTCCCAATAGCCTTTCTGAAGTTTGCTAACTTATGAGCACAACCTTCCCTTCCTGTGCTGGTCCTGGGCCTCTTTGCTTTCAGAACCATCCCTCTCTTTGCTCTGCTTCCTCTATGGCACAGCTGTTGACCCCGGAAGCCTGCATTTCCCATTTTTCTTTTCTTTTTAAATTTTTTTTATTGTGGTAACATATATATGACATAACATTCCCCATTTTAACCACTTTCAAGTATACAACTCACTGATATTAATTACATTCACAGTGTTGTGCTCCTATCACCACCATGCACTACCAAAACTTTTGTCACCCCGAACAGAAACTCTGTCCCCACCCTACAACCACACCCACACCCCAAACCCTGACCCTGGTAACTAGCTGTAATATACTTTTTTTTTTTAAAGATTTTATTTATTTATTCATTTATCCCCCCCCCCCTTGCTGCTTGTGCTCGCTGGGTCAGCTAACCACGCCGTGCGGGTGGGCCTGCCCTCACCAGGAGGCCCCCGGGAACCGAACCCAGGGCCTCCCATATGGTAAACGGGAGCCCCACTGATTGAGCCACAGCCGCTTCCCTGTAATATACTTTTTGTCGCTATGGATTTGGATTTTCTAGTTATTTCATATAAGTGAAATCATGCAACATTTGTCCTTTTGGATCTGGCTTATGTCATTCAAAGTGATGTCTTTAAGGTTCATTCATGTTGCAACGTGTATCAGAATTTCCTTTCTATAGCTGAAAAATATTCCATTGTATTATAGACCACATTTTGTTCACCCATTCATCTGTTGATGGACACTTGAGTTGCTTCCACTTTTGGGATATTGTAAATAATGTTGCTATGAACATTTGCAAATATCTGTTTGAGTCCACAGTTTTTAGGTCATTGAGGTATAGGGCTAGGAGTGGAATTGCCAGGTCATATGGTAATTCCATGTTTAGCTTTTTGAGGAACTGCTAGACAGTTTTCCATAGTGGCTGTGGAATGTTCATTACCATCAGCAATGTAGAAGGGTTTCAATTTCTCCACATACTCACCAATACATTATTTTCTGTTATTTTTTTTTGACATCACTTTATTTACTTTATTTTTCTTTATTTATCCTCCCCTTCCCCCAGATGGTTCACTCATCTGTCTGCTCACTGTTTGTTCACCTTCTCCAGGAGGCACTGGGAACCAAACCCAGGACCTCCCACATGAGAGGTGAGTGCCCAACAGCCTGAGCCACATCTGCTCCCTGTGGGTTGTGGCAACTGCTGCCTTGTGGCCACTGCTTGTTGCAGTAGGGGCAGCGTTAGCTTGTTGTGGCAGGAAGGGGCATCTAGCTCCTTGTGGTGGGAGGCAGCGTCTGCTCATCTTCTTTTAGAGGATACTGGAACTTGAACCCAGGACCTCCCATGTGGTGGCGGGTGCCAAGTGGTTGAGCCACATCCACTTCCCTATTTTCTGTTATTTTAATAATAGCCATTCTAGTGAGTATGAAGTGTTATCTCATTGTGGTTTTTATTTGCATTTCCCTAGTGGCTAATAGAACATCTTTTCACATGCTTATTAGCCATTTATTTATGTACTTTGGAGAAATGTTTTTTCAAATCCTTTGCCTATTTTTAATTTGAGTTGTCTTTTTGTTGTTGAATTGTCAGAGTTCTTTATAAATTCTGGATATTAAGCCCTTATCAGTTATGGCTAGCAATTATTTTCTCCCATTCTGTGGGTTGTGTTTTCACTTTCTTGATAATGACCCTTGATGAACAAAAGTGTTTTATTTCAATGAAGTCCAATTTTATTCTCTCTTTCCTTTTGCTGCTCGTGCTTGTGGTGTAAAGTCTAAGAATCCATTGGCCCTGGTACAAGGTCCTAAAGATAGTTCACTATGTTTTCTTCTAAAAGTTTTATAGTTTTAGCTCTTATAGTTAGGCCATTGATCCATTCTGAGCTTGTTTTCATATATGGTGTGAGGTAGTAGTCGACTTTCATTTTTTTGTACATGGATATCCAATTTTCCCAGCAACATTTGTTAAACAGATTATTTTTTTCCCCATTGAGTGGATTTGGTACCCTTGACAAAAGTCAATTGTCCTTAGCTGTGTGGCTTTATTTGTGAACTCTAAATTCTATTCCATTGGCCTATATATTAGTCCTTGTGCCAGTACCACACTACTTTAATTACAGTAGTTCTATAATAAGTTTTGGAATCAGGAAGTATGATGAGTCCTTTGTTCTTCTTTTTCAGGATTATTTTGTTTTTTTTCAAGGCCCCTTGCAATTCTATTTGAATTTGAGGATTGGCTTTTCCATTTCTGCAAAAAACACTGCTAGAAATTTGATTGGGATTGCATTTAATCTGTAAATCACTTTGGATAGTAATGGCATCTTAATAATATTAAGTCTTTCAATCCATTAATATGGGATCTCTCCATTTACTTAGGTGTTCTCTGTTTTCTTTCAGCAACGTTTTGTGGTTTTCTGCATACAAGTCCTTTACATCCTTGGTTAAATTTATTCCTAGATATTTGATTCTTTTGGTTGCTGTTGTAAGTGGAACTGATTCCATGATTTCCTTTTCAGATTGTTCTTTGGTGGTGTATAGAAACATCACTGAGTTTTGTGTGTGAAGGCTGTGTATTCCAGGCTCCCATAGGAGCTGGTGTCTGGCTGGGTTCAGCCAATGAGAGGTGCTGGCATGAGATTGGAGGGCAGGGCGGGGGAGAGGCCAAGGCATATCTCTCACTCTCTGTCTCTGCCTCAAGCAGCTGAATCTACTTTGTGGCTCCACCTCCCAAAGGAAAGACCTGGTGCACATCTGTGACCATGTGTGACCAGGGTCTTGGATGCTGGTAACACCATCTTTTGCTCTGAGTCCTTTGGGTGGTAGTGGCTTCCTGCTAAGGCTAATCGCTAGATTGCCTCATTGTATCAGTCACAGGCTTTCAAGACACAGATGGGATACTTAACTGGAGAAATACTAAGAGTGTTAATAAAGGGACCATTTCCAGAACTGTGGGCAAGGTTTTGGTAAACTAAATGGAATGGTTCAGTACAGAGTTAATAACAGCGGGGAGTCTTTATCACCCTTAGACCCAAAAATCTTTTAGAGGACCCTGGGGAGGGAGTGGATACTGGAACCTAGAGTGGATGACTGGATGAAGTCCCCATATGACAGGGACAGTGGCCTTCAGTAGAGGGATGGAGTCACCTCCAGGTGACCTACAGGGAGGAGCCGGAGGATAAACACCCAGAATCACTTTTCTCCTGCCCTCCCATCTTCTGGTGGTGCAGCTTCAACCACAAGACATTGTACAAGGGAGCCTGTGGATGAAGCCCATCCAGGTTAGCCTCTGGGGACCAGAGCAGGGTGGAGAAGGATGGAGAGTGGATCCAGAGGGGTAAATGGGAGGTAGCAGGTGCACACATGCACACATTATCCCCTATTTGGTTTCTCAGTAGCCAAAGAACTCCATTTGACCTATGTTTGAAAGATTACTCTGGCCCTAAGTAGAAAAAGACTGTGTTATTATTGTTGTTGGTTTTTGTTGTTGTTGTTGTTGTTGTTTTAATCACTTTGCAACAACGACCTTTAAGAAAATATGTGCTTTAGAAGGGGTGGGCAAACTGCTGTCTGTGGGCCCAAAAGCCAGGTGCCTGTTTTTGTAATTAAAGTTTCATTGAAACCCAGTCCGCCCATTTGTTGACATATTGTCTATGGTGCTTCAGTGCTTGAAGGGCAGAGCTGAGTTGTGCAACAGAGGCTGCATGGCCCACAAAGCCCAAAATATTTATTCTCTTGCCTTTTACAGAAAAAGTCAGCCTGCTCCTCTGCTATACCCAATATGCCAGGCAGGAGTAGCTACATAATTTGTAAGTCTTACTGCAAAATGAAAATATGGAGCCCCTTGTTAAAAAATCATTAAGTATTTCAAATGGCGACAGCAGAATGTCAAACCAAATTCAAGGTCCTTCTAAGCATGGGGCTCTGTGTTACTGCATAGGTCTAATACCCAGAAAGCTGGCCTTTCTGTCGGGAAGTCCCTTGAGAGAATGCATGTTGCATGGACACATGAAGTATGATCTGAACATAGAATGTGTAGGCAGAAGTTATCAATCAATTCATGTGCTTTTGTGTGTCTTCAAGCTGATGACTGCTCATCTGTATTATGTGCCTTGTCTCAAGTTTTCAATATATACCTGTGATGAGTAAAGTTGTGACAGCTTCTGGCAACAATAATTTTTCAGTTTTGGAGTGAGTTTTATTTTTCACCATCTACTTTAATCCAAGCATGCGTTATACTTGGTGCCTTCTCTTAGAGTTTCGTCAATGCATTATAATTTTTTGTAATACTCTCAAGTAAGTTTTGCAAACACTGAGTTAGAGCCTCCTTTCATTACTTGCAGGTTGAGGCTGGACAATACCAAAGGGAAGAAAGTAAAAATTGAAAATTTCAGCTCCCCCAAATCTAACTCCCCAGAGATAAGTACAGGAGTTTTTGCTACAGGACAACCTAATGTGCTGCAGAATCACATGCACTAAAAATCACGGGGCTGCTGGAGCTTCCAGGAGGGTCAGGGCAGACCACTGGAAACTTATGCTCTGTGACTAGAGGACTAAAGAGAATAATGATGATACCTGGGCAGACAGGCATCATTACCATATAGCCATAGTCCAGGCAGGTGGCCCCGGGCTATGACTGGAGACTGGAGGCTGGAAACTGCCTTGGAGGATGTAAAAAAACCTGGAGCGGGTATAGCTCAGTGGTTGAGCTCTGCCTTTGCATGTACAAAGTCCCAGGTTCAATCCCTAGTACCTCCTGAAAAAAAAAAAAAAAAAAGCACACAAAACCATGGTATGGAAATGCTGGCTCAGGGGCCTGAGACAAAGGAGATGAAGCTGAACTCCTAGCAAGGGAGGAAGTGCAACCTGTCAGAAAACTGATGCAACCTGCTAGGAGCTGAGAGCCACCTTTCTCCCCAGAGGCTGGGGAGTGCCTCTCTAGGGAGGGAGCCCTGAAGCACTCACTCTTCACATTTTCTTAAAAGAAAACCCAGAGGACAGACTCCTTTTCTTGAAGCAACTGAGTTGAAGATTATAATGCAACTCCCTCTGTTCTCTCTTCCTTTGCCTAGAAAATAAAAGCATCTGAACCAACACAATTTCTGGGTTATACTGTCAACATACCACTAATTACCACCTACTTGGTATTACAGAAACACACATTGAAGCAGAACAGATGGTTTTATCAAGAGCTTAATATATTAGAGTTTAATGTGTATCCTTCCAGCCTCTTCCTATATCTATCAATACTTGGGTAGACACATACATAGCTAGATGTGCATGTTTTCCTTAGAGAAATGTTATACTACAGACATCATTCCACAATCTCCTCTTTAAGGAAAATCTTTCCAACTCAGTAGGTATGAATCTTCCTGCAAACTTTGTTCCCTCAAGTTCAATCAGTGCCAGTGATTTTTTTTTTTTTACATATATATTTTTTTCTACATCATACAATATGTTACACAATATAATTGGTTCATAGTTATACAATCATACAGTATTTGTCCTTTTGTGTCTGGCTTGCTTCACTCAACATAATGTCCTCGAGGTTCATCCATGTTGCCATATGCTTTATGACTTCATTTCTTCTTACAGCTGCATAATATTCCATCATGTGAATAGACCACAGTTTCTTTATCCATTCATGTGTTGATGGATACCTGGGACCAGTTATTTTTTAACCTAAAAATAATTGTAGGGAACAAAATCATTCATATATGTGTAGATATATATAATTCTTTGTTTATTTATATCATGCATGTATAATTCATTGTATATATTTATATATATATATAATTCTTTCTAGTTGAAGACAGTGGCTATATGATATTTCATTTATTTCACCATTCATGGAGGTTTGAGGAGCACAAAATAAGGAGTTTGGACTTGATATAACAGGCAGCGGGGAGGTAGTGTGAGTTTTTGGCAAGGGACTGGGGGGATGTTAGAGTATCTCACAACAGCAGGGTTGTTTTGGGGATATTTTTCACCATCCTCTATTTCTTCAATTATAGACAGTTTGGAAACTAGAGAACAGAACAAAGAAATACTAATAATCCCACTACCTTAATATACAACTACTTCCATCCTTCTGGGTACTCCCCATCAATCTTTTTGAGATGAACATATGTTCATATGTTTTAAAAATATTTAAAATAGGGTTCTCTAAAAAATATCTAACTGATAAGAATTCTTGGCGTTTGGAATTTCATGCATCATGTTGGTACATATAGGATGGTCAGAAAAATGTTCCCCCTTATATGTCCCTCATGTGGTTTCCAGGTAGGGGGTGTCTTTGGCATGAGATAGCCCCGGGTTCAAGTGCCAGTTCTACCACTTATAGGCTGGATGACCCAGGGCAAGTTGCTCACTAAACTTTCCAAGTTCAGTTTCTTCTTGTGTAAAAATGGGGATTTGAGACTATTTACCTCCCAGAGCTTGAGGAGTGGTGGTGGTGCTTAGATGTAAAAATCAATGAACATCTCAGTGGCCATTATTATTTTGACAAAATGGTGAAAACGGTGGTGTCTGCTTTTAAATTCGGTAGCACAGGGCAGGCTTTGTTAGTTCTAGTTCTCCTCCATCCCTGGTGTTTGCTGGGACTAAACACTTCCCACATGCTTGCTGGTGATTTGGATATTAGACTATTATTTTTCTACAATCCTGTTATTTTCATATTCCTGTTTCCCTTACCCAAGGTGATGTAATACTTGGCCATCTGCTTCCCCTTCATCCAAAAGCCACCTCAAGCCATGGTTTTTCTGAGAAGCTACTTCCAGGGCCCAGCGGGAAGGATCCCCTGAGAGGTGGTATCCTGGGGAAATGGTGCATACACTGTGCCAAGTGGTGTGACCTTCAAATCATTCTAGCACAAAAGATGGCATAGAATAAGCCTTCATTTGCCTGCATGGTGTGGGACAAACGGATCATTCCCATTATGATATATATAGCAGTCCACTATTCCAACAAGAAGCTCTGAAGTGAAGCACTTACCGTTACTGGCCAGGAGCTATAAAGATTTTACTTGTGACATTGGATTGCTTTTAAGAACACAGACTATTCATACAAATTGATCATTTAAGTTGATTGCTGGTTCAAATAAATTATAGGGACAGCATGTAAACAGACAACCACACATGAGTTTAAGTTTCAGCTCTACTGTTTACTAGCTCTGTCACCTTGGCCAAGTTACATTCTCTATAAACCTCTGCTTTATCACCAGTAAAATGGGAATAAGCAGAGTAACTAACTTTTGTGGTCATCGTGAGGATTAAATGAGCAATTAGCTAGTTATATAAAGCACTTCGCACAGTGCCTGGCAAGTAGCAATGTTAACGATTATTATCATAAATTTTATTATTACTATTATGACCATTACTATCAGGAGATTGGTTTCAGTTCCAAGGCCTGGCAATAAATACTGAAGGCACCATTTCTCCTTTACCCTGACTTTAATTTCCATCTGATACCTCCCCTTCCCGCTCCCACCATACAACAAAGTCCTTTTCTCTTTAACCCAATCCTGGTGGGTGCTGCTCTTGGGCAAGATGTTTAAGGAGGATGGAGTTTGGGAAGAACTCTAGGAAGACCCAAGAAGCCATGGATTAAAATGTGGGGAAGAAACCCAAGCTACATTGCTAGGAACTCCTACCAACAGCCAAGGAGAAAGGAAGATGAAGAATCTCTGGGAAGTGGATGTGGCTCAAGCGATTGAGCTCCCGCCTACCACATGTGAGGTCCTGGGTTTGGTTCCTGGTGCTTCCTGGAGAAGATGAGCAAGACAGCGAGCTGGTGCAATGGGTTGGCGTGGCGAGCTGATGCAACAAGATGATGCAACAAGGAGACACAAAGAGGAAACACAGTGAGAGAAACAACAAAGCAGGGAGTGGAGGTGGCTCAAGCAATTGAGCACCTCTCTCCCATCTGGGAGGTCCCAGGTTCAGTTCCTGATGCCTCCTAAAGAGAAGACGAGCAGACACAGAGAGCACACAGCGAATGGACACAGAGAGCAGATAGCGAGTGCAAACAACGGGAGGTGGCGGTGATAAATAAAATAAATCTTAAAAAAAAAAACAAACCTCTGGCTAGGCAATGTTTGCCAATCAGCCTTCAAAGTAAAAAGTTTTGCTCCCCTGCAATCCAATTCTTCAGAAAGTTGTTTACTAGGTACAGAAAAGATAGAGGCACAGGAGTCACGTAAAAATGTTAAATGGCAACTGTGCAAACCATCACCTGCATGACTTGCTGCTGCTGGAGACTGTCTGCCCTTTATTTACCTGTATCTTTTATAATGGTTAAATTATGAGAAGGAAAGGAGCTGGCTTCTTACACTCGCCATGCAAATCCTTCCGTACTGCAGGGCAAACTTGGGGGAATCCCACTCTCTTGTTTTCTAACTTGGTCATTCTCCACTTTATAAGTTCACAAAAAGTTTCTGATGAGCATCAGGGGCCTCTCCTTTCATTGTTTGGAGAATGCACGAGCCACCGGGCAGCACATCTTGTGCCCTGATTCACAGAAGCTTGGACTCTGCCTCCAGCTGAGGCAGCCTGCGCAGAGATTTCAAATGTGTCATGAGGTTTCTGAGCCAAATTCCTCCTGCACCAATTTGAAAACGTGCTATAAAAATAGCCCCTACTGAGGGAGCCTGACCTGTGACAAAGGTTTACTAGTGGGGAGCAGGAATAAGAAAGCTATTAAAAAAAAAAAAAACTGCATTAATGTTTCTGTGATGTGGGTTTGCTTTTAAGATTACGTCTCAAAAATCCCTCTTGTACTTGAGTCTCCTTTTTGAGAATGAGGTTTCTCAATTCTTGGTGCCTAGTTGGGATTCAACCTGGGCCAGATCTGGGGGTTAAAGAGAACGAAAGAGAGAGTGTTATCTTTTGTTTACTCAGGAAATAAATTTGTGTATGTATCTAGGAAATTTGGAAGATCTGTCTAAGAATATCCTGGTGGTTTAGGACTCTGAAGTTGGCCTGTATTCAAATCCCGTTTCCAGGGTCTTTCAGAAGTTATGAGGGAGTCAGACTACTCAAGATTTTGAGGCTCTGCGTACCTTAAAAATGTAAGAAACACCAAACAGAGCACAAAATTTGTGGTATATTTTAAGAGTTCCCTTTTTAACAAATGAACACTTTCTTGGATTTGCTTTTTTTTTTTTTTTTTTTTTTTTAAATTAGAGCAGTTGTAGGTTTACAGAAAGATCATGGAGAAAGTAGAGTCCCCATTTTTACCCCCTCACTCCCCTGCAACATTTTTAACACAAGAGGGAAAAAACAACTACAATGCAATATAATTACTTATTTATCAGGCAATAACATGATTTATTACAAAATAGTAATGCACAATCATTACAAATGTGTGGGCTGGTAATGGGACACAATTTTAAAATCCTGGCTTCCTTCCTGTCAGTATGTCTCTGGGTTTCTGTGTAGAACTTCATTAGGCAATAACGTCAAAGTTCTAAATCCGAGGCCTTTGACAAATGTCAGGTTGGGGCCAAATGTTCTCTCCTGGCCCTGCCTGTGACAGTCCCTGCCTGGCCCTGCCTGTCACCAGCTGAGTGACCTTGGGCAGGCTGCTTAGCTTCTCTTGGCATCAGTCTCAAATTGTAAAATGCCTCGTTGATACCTACCTCATAGTATGTTTTTGGAGAATTCCATGAAGTAACCCACAGAGAGCATTTGGCTCAGGGCTCAGCATCAGGAAACGCTCAATAAATATTAGCTAGAGTCAGTCACTATTCTTAGGGCTAAGGCTATGCTTTGGCCAAAGTTTACTTAATTGGTCTATGTGGGTCATTGCCTCACCCCAAAAGCATTCATTCTTTGTTCATTCATTCACCACATATTTATAGAATGCTTACCTTTAGTTTTTTAGAAGTTTTATGTTACAAATATCTCCTCTGTATTTTAATTAGGAAATTAGCAAGAAGCAGGAAAAAAGAAATCACCCATGATGCCACTTTTCACAGGCCTTCATTATTAGGTAAATTTAATAAATTTTCTTCTGTCTTTTTTCTATGACTTTAAAAACAAAACAAAACAAAACAGAGTTGAGGTCATAGCACATGTTCACTTTCAAAGCTCATGCTTTTTTAATTTAACCTGTTAGTGTAATACTTTCCCCATTTCATTAAAAATTCTTCATAAAGGGCAGCAGGCTTAGCTCAGTGGTTGAGCGCCAGCTTCCCATGTATGAGGTCCCGGGTTCAATCCCCAGGACCTCCTAAAAAAAAATTTTTTTTTTAATTCTTCATAAATATAATTTTAATGGTGGCAGAAAATTCCAACTATGGATGTATAGTCTCTCAATCAACCCCCTATTGTTGGGCAGTAGCATAATTTCCAATATCTTGCTATTAATAAGACCAAGATTAATGCTCTTGTATATTAATCTTGGTCTATATTTTAGATAGTTTCTACTTTGCTCCTACAGACAAATACTTCTTGAGCGCTTACTACAGGTCAGGTGCTGTGTTGTGTGCTGGGATAGAGGGGTTAGGGGTGTGACAGGTGAAGCCTTTGCTCTCACCAAGTTCATATACTAAGGATGAGGCAGACGATAAATGTGCAAACAAACCCAATACTTGCAGAAGGTGATGGGTGCTACAGAAGAAAGAAATGTGACAGGGAGTAACAGAAGGGCAATTGGGGAGCTCTTTTGGGCAGGGAAGTCAGGGAAAACCTCTCTGAAGAGTTAGGCTCTGGAAACCCTGGCCAGGACTAGGGCAAGGTGATGGGTGCACCAAATTTTAAGGAGGGACTCACTCTCAGGGTCGTGTGAGGGCCGCCTGCTCTTGCATGAGACCACGAGAGAGTGCCTCCTTAAATGTTGTACCCTAGGCACCTCGTTCACCTTGCCCTAGTCCTGAACCTGATGGGGAAATATATATACAGGAAAGGCATTCGGGGCAGAGGGAACAGCAAGTGCAAAAGCTCAGAGGCTGGAGAGGCTTGGTCTGTTCAGGTCCCACGACTGAAGTGGAGTGAAGAAAGCAAGCGGTAATGGAACCAGCAAAGCAGAACCACCAAAAGAAAGGAACGTTTTGAAAGTTAATAATACTTTATGTAAGTTTTTAAAGTATCCAAGTAATTGTCGTGGGAAAAATTAGGCTTTCAATTCCCCTCCCCCCAGTGGTTTAGCATTATTTTTGCAATCCACGCATATATATTTTTTCTTTTTCTTTTTTTTGGTGTATAGTTCTATGAGTCCTCACCCTCACCACCCCCCGCTTGCTGTCTGTGTTCATTCGCTGGGTGATCTTCTGTGTCTGTTTTTTTGCCTTCTTTTCTCATTTTTCTCCTCCTGGCTTCACCGGGATTTAATCCTAGGGACCTCCAATGTGGGAGAGAGGCACCCCGTCACTTGCAACACCTCAGTTCCTGGTTTCTGGCACGTCTTGCCTTGGCTCTCCCCTGTGTCTTTCTTTTGTAGTGTCATCATTTTGCTGTATCATTTTGTAGCGCATCATTTTGCTGCATGGCTCATGGCGCATCTGTGCAGGCCTGGCTCACCTGCTTGCCTTTTTATTTTACGAGGAGGTCCTGGGGATCGAACCCGGGTCCTTCCATATGGTAGATGGATGCCCAACCACTTGAGCCACATCCGCTTCCCCAAATCCACACATATTGGGAAGTGGAGTTGGGGTGGCACCAATAACTATTTCAGAGCTTAGGGTCCTAAAGTGGTGGTTCTCAACATTGGCTGCACATTGGAATCTCTTAAGGAGGTCTCAAAAGTACTGATGCCTGGACCTCCACCAAGGGATTTTGATTTAATTGGTCTGGGATGGGGTCTGGGCATGGGGATTCTACTGCAAAACTGAAATTGGGAACCATTAGTTTTCCATTTTAGGAACGAGCTGCCGTGAAATGCCTGTAATGTAGAAGAAACAGAATTTTACAGCCTCTTGTAGGCTCTTAACAATGATTTGTCTGGATTTTTTTTCCCAGAGAAGAATGGTAAGCTATTGATTGGGTTTTAAGTAGGATGGTGACATGTTCTGATTTTTATTTTAAGAAAATCACTTTGCCTTCAGTATGGCAAATTTCCTTAGGATAGATGACCAGAAGTGGAATTACTGGGGTGAGAAGGGATTAACAATTTGAAGTCTTTGGATATACACTGTTCAATTGCTTTCTAGGAAGTTTCTGCCAATTGACACCCACCTGCTGTGTCCTCACTCCACGTCTGTGCCAGCATTGGGTGTTTTCTGAGGCTTAATTATTTCTACCGGAAAAGTAGAAAAAATAACAGCAAATGAGGAACAACTCTTTGAGCAACTGGACACAACCCCTACCAGTGGCTTTCCCCTTTTCTCTCTCTTCATTGGTCAAAATATTATCCAAATAGCCATGGGCTTCAGAGAAGTTGCACATTTGATTTTTAGCTAACATTTATTGACCGCTTACTGTTATTGTGTGGCAGGCACTGTGCAGAGCACTTTACATGTACTATCTCCATTTACCCTCTCAATATTCTTAATTGGTCAGTACTATTATTATCACCTCCATTTTACAGATGAGGAAACTGAGACCTGTGAATGTCAGGTGCTTGTCAATGCACCTTCAGCTAATAAGTGGGGAGTTGAAATTTGAGCACAGAGCTCTTCCTCAAATAACTTTGCTGCCATTTTATAATTTGAAAAGATTGAAAAGACACCTGCAAATTTTCTCAGGTCTGAGGTTCTGGTTATGTTACTGCTAATCATTTCAAAATCTCAATACTTGATATAACTTGGTCACTCCACCCCTTTTGGAATCGACTGTTTAAGGAAGTCAAATTGTTTAATTGGCTACATCAGCCACTTGCTCATGGGTCTGAGGGGAAGCATCAACTCACCTGGAGCATAAAAAGTAAAGGATCTGAGGAAACTGATCCAAGGAAGCTCAGAATTTGCAATCCAGAAAAGGCTTTGGAGAGGGAGCCTTTTCTAGTCAGATTGAAAGACAGACTTGCAGGTTGATTGAGAGCAGAGATTGAGCAAATATAAATATTTCAATTGTTTCTAGTAATAGATCCATTTCTCTGACCCCTACCCCCTGAGTCTTGGTTAGAGTCATGACCTAAGAGCTTGGCCAGTAGATGCTCAGTAAATTTTTCTGAATGTTGAATGAAAGACTAAATCATGATTAGGTTGTACATTTTAAAAAATGTGAAGTCAATGTATTCATTATTGCTATGTAGTTAAACATTAATTACAAACAAACCCAAAATACCTTGTAGCAGGAATACCAGTCTCCCAGAGAGGATCAAACTGGATGACGGGATCCTAATATTGGGACTTGATTGAAGAGGGGCAAAACAGGAAGGAGGAAATGATAGACAGGGAGGAAAGGACACCTCTGTCCTTTTTACAATATGAAGACCCATCCCGATATCCTTCACTCATCAAGAGGGAAGTGGGCAAGTGTGAGGGTACCTAGGGCAAATTTCAGGATGGAGTGTGTATGGGGGTGGGGTATAGACCTCTAACGCAGGTGTTTTATTGAACTTTTTTTACACAGGTGGGTGACTATGCTCCCATCTAACTCCTAGAGGGAAATTCTGTACTGAGTCAAATAGTACCAGTTCAGAGAACCGGTTTCATTCCCCCTTGAATGGGGGTGGGAGAGGGGAGCTAAGAGAAAAAGTTCACTTGAAAATTTAATGTTCCATCCTTCATCACTGGCAGGATCCTACCTTAGTGAGGGATTGGTGGGCATAAACCAGGAGCTCAAGGTTGAAGGGGTATGCCTGGCGAGGTATCAACGCCACACCACCTTCAGGTACTTTTGGAAGCAATTTTTAATTACACAAACGATACAAAAAGACTTTCTCCTTGATAGGTTATGATCCTTTAATTAACATTAATCTTAATGTTAAGATTCTTGACTGTCATCCGTAAACTCAGTTTCCCAAGTTACTCCCGTTACATGTTTGGGCAATTGTTCACCTTTTCTCCATGCATCCTGAGTCACGTTATGTAATCAGATAGCGAATTCTTTTGGGGGCAGTGCCAGAGGAGAGACAGTGGGCAAGTTTGTCCCGCTCTAGCCAGCGTCTTTCTGGTGGGGAATGTGAGCAAGTGTTAGGGGGAGAGGATTTCAACGCACCTTTCATTTTACAGGGGCAGGGATTGGTGGTCCTGGTACGTTCCTCTCCTCCCCCTTTTATTTAGTTCAGTATTTTGCAATATGAAGAAATGGCCAAGCTGTCGGGACTTCAGGACACATGTCAGGTGGGGGCTGGGCAGGTGGTCCACCCTGTTTCTTACTATTTCAGGAAGACGGTGGGGAAGGTGGGCGCACGTGAAGGCTAAGGGCACATGTGCGTGCGCGCGCGCGCCCTAGGCCCGTCCGTTCGCCCCAGGTACTTGATTGGACGTCTTTTTACACCTGACTGCCCAGCCCCCGTGGTCAGGTGTTTTCTGGGGTGTGTTCGCTAGGGGTAGTGTGGGTGGAGGGTGGGGCAAGGCTAGCTCCTCTCCCATGGTTCCCCGCGGCGGCGCCCGGACATTAGTTCGGTCCGTAAGGAGGCGAGGCGGGCCCCGGAGCGGGGCGGTGGTCCGTTCGTGGGCCCGCCCCTACCCTGCCCCGCCCCTCGGAGTTTGCCCCGCCCCCGCCGGCAGGCCCCGCCCCTCTCCCCTGGCCCGGCGGGCGCCGGCACCGCCCCTCGCTCCCAGCATGCCGTGCGGCAGCGGCGGCGCGGCGGGCGGAGTCGGGAGGCGGGGAAGCCGTGGCCGTGTGAGCGTGAGGAGCCGCCGCCACCGCCTCCTCTTCGCCGTCCTCCTCCTCCTGGGCCCCGGCGTCGCGGGCCGCGCACGGCCCTGGAAGAGACGTCGCCTCCCCTTCCTCCGCCTCCCCCTCGCCGCGCCCCTCCCGCCTCCTCGTCCTGCGCTGCGGGTTCAGGCGGAACCCGGAACGGCCGTCCGCCTCCCCCGCCCTCCGCCGCCTCCTCCTCCTCAGCTTCCTCTTCAGCCCCGGGCCGGAGCGAAGTGTCGGCGGCGGCCGGTTCGGGCGGCGACTCGCGCTTCTTCGGGCGGCGGCGCTTGGCCATGTCGTGTCGGGGAAGGTAATGAGCCGCAGAGCCCCGGGGTCTCGGCTGAGCAGCGGCGGCGGCGGCGGCACCAAGTACCCGCGGAGCTGGAATGACTGGCAACCCAGGTGGGTGAGCCGGCGCCGACCGCGCCGACCCCGGCGCCCCGGCCTCCCGGGCCACGCCTCGGGCCGGCCGCGGCCTAGGGCCGCCGGAGTGGGAGGCGCGGCCTAGGCCGTCCACCTCCCCCCGGGAACCGGGCGCGGCTTCCCGGGTCCCCTCCCGCCCGGGCTGGAGAGGAAGGCCGCCGGGAGGCGAGGCCTCAGTGTCTCCCCTCTCCCTGCATTTCAGCCCCGGGGCTGGACCCGTGACCCTGGGAGCCAGAAGGAGATACTGGCCTAGGGGTTGGGTCAGGAGGGAGAAAAAATGGGCTTGGTGCTGGGGAGAATTCGAGTTACTCTCTTCCCCGCAAGTTTGGATTTGAATTGGTATCTTGAGAGCCCAGGACCCTGCCTGTTAACCACTCACCACCTTGGTTCCCCACGCTCTCAGCCCCCACGTGAAAGACGTCCTCAACTGTTGGCATCTGTGACCCCACGTGTTCATAGAAATATTAGGGGAAAAAAACCCCAAAACTCTAGCTAAGGAATTTCCCTGACTTCAGGCTGGGCATTTGATGAGCATGAGATGAGAACGTGAGAGAGAGAGAGAGTGTGTGTGTGTGTGTTGTGTGTGTAAATGGACTCCGACCCACTCTGGTCCTGGGAAATGAAGTTTTCCCCAAGTGCGGGGGCAGTTACTTTGGTGAAGAGCAATTCTATCCGGACACTTTTGAGAGGGTACTCCTTGGGCACTCACTCAGAAGAGCAGAGAATATCCTCTTGAATATGTGTAGAGGATTTGACTTCACACTTTGGGGACTCAGCTGGATTTGAGTGTATTAGGAGTTCAACTTTAAAAAAATTAATATTCGTGTCTCTTGATTAATTATGACGTAATCGTACCTAATTTAGGACTGATGTATTCTTACCTCTCTTACCATATAAGTGTAAGGATGCAGACAATTTGGAATTTAACCCTGTGTCTAAAAGGACCTCCTAAATATACATAATATTTTAGGATTAGTTGATTCATGGAGCTTTAATACTTTGAAATAAACTTACATTACCATTTTCCCGAAACCGACAAAATAAATATAAGACACATTAAGAAGCCTTTTTGCTTCTTAATAGTTGCATGTGATTCCAACAGTTTGGAAATAATGTTAGAATGTAACATTTTAAGAGAGAGAAAAATTGAAATAGTCTTTTGGTTAATGGGTGATAGACCTCTTACTCTGTTGAATATCCTCTCCCAAATCCTCTGTGCCTCTTGAGAACTGATGTTTATGATTAGCTGATTTTTAAAATTAATGCCAGAGTCTAGATTGAGGTGTTTAGTAGTAGTTAAAAAAAAAAAAAAAGTTTGAAAAGCATTGCTTTAACTTGTCCTTTATTGTTCTTTGTGAGGGCTTTAGATGAAATCAGTTGACTAGTATATTTTTTATCTGTAATTGATGTCTTTAGTTGTTTTGCATGTACATTGAAATGTGTGAAATTTGATTTTTTTCTGTCATCTAACAAATTGGGTGATAAATAAGCCTGACTTTGACATTTGAGAGCTCTTCTTCAACAGTGGGTTTTCTGTTATTTTTCATTATTGTGATTCAGCATCCCTTTAGAGGGTTAAAGGGCCCTTTATAAATAGTCCTAGAGTTTTTAAAAAAAAGTAATTTGTGGTTTGTAGCTCTAAACAAATGGAGTAGCAGACAGGGTTGTGGCCACATGCTGAGGTCACCTGACTTCTTTGATGACAGTTCTGAAGTAGAGTGGCTTATATAATTATGGAATATATATATATGAGTTATGAATATTACTCATGTTCTTCCAAGTGCTTTATTTCTTGGCCTTGTTGGGGAGGGGGGGAGAAGGGGACATGTAAGCTTTATTGGAAGCTGTGCTCTGTAACAAAGTCTCAGGACCTCCTTAATGCCTAGGTAGATGATACTGTGAGATGCGCTTGGTTACATGGAGTAACAGTTTGTTAGGAAGTTGGGAATACATTCTTTTGTAGAAGAGGGTACTGAGAGGTATGGATATACCCCATAGCACATAACTTGATTTATTTGCAAGTTGCCATGCAATGGGTTGCCAACAAAAAAAACCTCACGTATTTGGTGAATCTTACATTTTCATAAGTTAAATTTGAGGCTGTTATTCTGTCCCTTCTCTCTTCAGAAAGGTGAAAGATAGTGGTTAATTGACAGAACACAGCTTGAGTTTCCTCCGTGTTTAAGTGAGGGATTATTTATTTCTCCAAAGGATCTTCAAATGCAGTAGATTTCTTATAATTCATCTGAATTATTTTGATTTTTCTTTTTTTAATTCTTTGCCTTTTCTATTCCATTTCTTCCTGATACGTTTTTGTTCCATTTTCCTTGATTTAGGCTTTTGAAAAAAATGAGATTTAAAAAAGCAATTCATTTTGGTTAGTGTTAGTTTGCCACTTACTCTGTAGAAACCGTTGAGTCAATCATGGCCACACACGGAACTTCACACATATTGACAGGAAGTGTTCCAGGTGGCTGACTAGACTAGTGTCATATGGCAACAGAGCAAGCCTGCTTTCCCTAAAAGCATACCCTTAGCATTAAGCATTTATGTAGCATTGGCTTATAGTCTTATTTTTCATTCACTGTACTTTCAGTTAACATTTAAAAATGGCTAGGTAAAATGAGTAGTTTTAGGTCAGTATTATTACTTGAAATCTGTGGGTTCCTCCAAACTAAGGCTGAGAAAGGGTTCAGGAGCCTCTGGATGCTTCCATTTTTTTACATGGAGAAACAAGAATGGTGGCTTCTTATGACCAAGTGTGCTTGACCTGTTTGGAGACGGGAGTACTCTCTTCTTCCCCTAAAAAAAGGTGTTGTTACTTGTAGCCATAGTCCATCCTTTCCTTGACTTTATTTTGGGAAATAATCTTCTAGTTACTTTAGTCAAGATAGAAATCATCAAAACAGTTTGTTTTTAAAATTAAATGTATAATTAATTATTGTACATTTTAATATTACAAAATGGCATTGATTCATTTGGCATTGGAGTTAAATATAGATTAATTAATTCATCAAATAAGAGAAAGCATTTAGGTCAACAGAAAACAAGCAGATTTTACGTCTAAACTTGGGAGTCTTAGGATTTTATTCATTTAGCAGATATCTATCTATCTGTCTGTGTGTGTCTTACTGTGCCCAAACTTAAGATCTTACACTTCAAAAGTATGAAACTATATTAAAAAATAGCTTCCATTTTTGGTAAAATAAAGACATAAAACTCCTAAAAGTACAAATGCCTTTATTCTTCATTGTGACAGACCAAAAGAGGGAAGACTAACTTGAAGATAGAAAAGCCAGATACTAGTAAGTCTGACGTTTGAGAAGCTGGGTTTTTGAAACCAGAATTGTCTTTTTGGCCTTTTATGAGTATGTTCTAAGTCTCATGGCCGTAAGGTAGATTATATAGTGAAATACATAAAGGCTACAATTAAGTAGAATTAAATATTTTATAGTTAGAAATAGAGCTTTAGTTAAATAGAATTTAATGGTTACCAATTCTATACCACAGATTTCCAAGTATGCTAAGGAAGGTTTTCAGCTAGTTGTTTTGGGGTGTTTTATTTGGGGGAGAGGGGAGTTTTATTTTTTCCATTATAAAAAACATTCCTTATAAAAATTTGACAGTTGTATTTTTTTTCTTTCAGTTAGGACAGTAATTTATTAAGAAAATGAGAGAAGAGAAATGGGAGAACAGTTGTCTTTTTTTTTTTTTTCCAAGATTTTATTTACTTTATTTTTCTTTATTTATCCCCCTTTCTCCCAGATGGTTCTCTTGTTTGCTCGCCTTCTCCAGGAGGCACCGAGAACCGAACCCGGAATCTTCCTCATAACGGGAGTGTCCAGCAGTCTGAGCCACATCTACTCCCCCCCCCCCTTTTTTTTAAATATCTTTTTTTTCAGCCTTCTTTTTTTGTAGTTTATTGAAACATCCACTCCCTTGTATTTTAAAACTAAATATTTTTTGGTTCCTTTTTAAATTGGGATTATGTTGAAGATTTTTGTTTTAATAATTTGGGAGATTATGAATTATTCTAATTCAGTGAATTATTGGGTAAATATTGATGCTTTAGGAATTTTTATGACTAGAGTTACTGTCTAATGGTAACTCTATTCAAAGAGGCTATAGGTTATATGTAATATAAGGAAGGGCTTTGTGAAATTAAAGAATTATATGGATATTAATTGTGATAGAATTTTTTATTATTCTTGTAAGTGATTAATAGAGTTTAAAACCTGGGGAGTCAGAGGACAGTAAGCCATATAGTTAGTAATGAGCAGTGTGGTCTATACAACTTTTACAACTTTGATAGAGTAAATTTGGAAAGGGGAAATCTCAAAAAAATAAAAAAAGATGACAAAATGCAAGTTGTCCTTGGTTAAAAAAAAAAATGCTGTTTGGTTAGAGGATTGGGTACTTCTGAGGACTAATAGGAATAAGAGATGAAGCTGAAGAGCTGAATTGGGGCCATACTGTAGGGTTTGAATTCTAGTTTAAGTGTATTTGCAGTGGCTTTAGGGACCCATTGGAGTTTGTTTGTTTGTTTGTTTTTTTTTAAGATTTTATTTATTTATTCATTTATCCCCCCCTTGCTGCTTGTGCTCGCTGGGTCAGCTAACCACGCCGCACGGGCAGGCCTGCCTTCACCAGGAGGCCCCGGGAACCGAACCCGGGGCCTCCCATATGGTAAACGGGAGCCCCACTGATTGAGCCACAGCCGCTTCCCTCATTGGAGTTTTAACAGCAGGGAAGTATCATAACTTAGATTAAATGTAGTTGCCTCTCTCTTTTTTAAAAAATATTTTTACTTTTTTATTTTGAAATAATTTCATACTTAGAATATTTTAAAAAATAATACATACACCATACAGAGAATTTCAGTATTCCCCCACTCACCCAGATACCCAGATCCACCAATTTTAACATTTTTGCCACCTTTGTTGTATCAGTCTGTCATCTATTTATCTATCATCTGTTTGCTGAATATTTGAGAGCAGGTTGTCATATACTCTTTGAACACAATATATTCATGTATTTTCTCTGTGGACTAGGGTATTCACTTGTGTAATCATTATCAAGCTCAAGAAATTGAATGTTGATATAAAACTTTCTATATTCTGATTTTTCCTTTTCTCCCAATAATGGCCTTTTGAACTTTACCCCCCTCCATTCTTAGATCCCATTCAGTATCATTTCTTGCATTTAATTGTCACTATCTCTTTAGTTTTTCTCTCTCTCTTTTTTTAATTGTGGAAACATATATCATAAATCTTCCCATCCCTACCATTCCCAAGCATACTGTTCAGTGGGATTAATCCCATTCACAGTGTTGCAGTACCCTCACTACCATCCATTATTAGAACTTGCCCTTCAAACAGAAACCCTACACTCATTTTGCGTTACCTCCCCATTGCTGCCGCCGCCCCCCCCCCCCCACAACCTGTACTCTACTTTCTGTCTCTGAATTTGCGTATTCTGATATTTTCTTTGTGGTTACCATGGGGCTTAAATTTAACATCCTAAATCTGTAGCAATCTTGTTTGCTTTAATACCAACTTAACTTTGGTAACATACCTCAACTATGTTCCTGTCCCCCCTGTCTCTCCACCTTTATGTAGTTCTTGTCACAGATTACATATTTATATATCATGAGTCTAGCATCATTGGTTTATCATTACATTTTATGCATTTACCTTTTAGAACCAGTAGGAAGTAAAAAGTATGGAGTTACAAGTAAAAAATATAATAGTACTGGTATTTATATTTACCCATGTTATTATCTTTATTTCTTCATGTGGCTTCAGTCGGTTGTCTGGTAGCCTATTCTTTCAACCTGCAGAACTCCCTTTAGCATTTGTTGTAGGGCTGATCCAGTGGTGCCCAAGTTCCTCACCTTATGTTTATCTCAGAATGTCTTAATTCTTCATTTTTCAAAGTATTGTTGGATACAGAATTCTTGCTTTTTTTTTTTTGGCTTTCAGCACTTTAAATACGTCTTCCCATTGCCTTCTTGCCACCATGGTTTCTGATGAGAAATTGGCACTTAGGCTTCCTTGTATGCCGATCATTACTTCTGTCCTGTGGCTGTCAGAATTCTCCCTTTATTTTTGGCATTTGACAGTTTGATTATAACATGGCATAGCATGAGTATATTTGAATTTATCCTGCTTGGAGTTCATTGAGCATCTTGGTTTCATGTCTTTAACTAAATTTTGGAAGTTTTCAGCCTTTATTTCTCTGAATATTCTCTGTCTCTTTCTCCCTTTCTTCTCCTAGGTCTCCCATAATGTGTATGTTGGTACTCTTGATGGTGTCCCACAGGTCCCTCAAGCTCTGTGTACTTTTCTTCATTCTTTCCTCTTTCTGCTCCTTAGACTAGATGATTTCAAGACTTCCAATTCATGGATTCTTTCTTCTGCCAGCTCCAGTCTGATGAACACCTCTAGGGAATTTTTACTCTCTGTTGCTGAGTCTTCAGCTCTGTTTGGTTCCTTTTTATTATTTCCATCTCTATATTGATACTCTCTTTGTGTTCATTTATTGTTTTCCTGATTTCCTTTAGTTCTTTGTCCTTGTTTTCCTTTAGCTCTGAGCATATTTAGGACCATTTTTTTAAAAAAAAGTCTTTTGTATGTCCCAGGTGTAGTCCTGTTCATTGATGGTTTCTAATGCTTTAATTTTCTCCTTTGCCTGGGCCCTCACTTCCTGTTTCCTATGTTTTGTAATCTTTTGAAACCTGGGTATTTGATATTTTAGTGTGTTGCTGGAATTTAGACTCTTTGGCTTCTGTTTCTTAAGCTTGTATCCAGCTCTGTTATGATAGAGCTTTTCTTGAATGCCAGTAGCTAACAAACAACAAGAAGGAAAAAAACAAACAAACAAAAAAAACTCCTTTCAGGGTCTTGGGTCTTTGCAGATTGACCTGTGTGAATGTTCTCCTTCAGAGTTTATCTATACAATGAATTTGGAGAATAGCTCCAGGCCAAAATGTAGGGGAATCCCCAATCATTTCTGGCTGTGCCTCTTGAGTCTTCAACATGTGGCCCTGGAGTATACCCATTTACATGGATTCTCATGTCCCCTCTTCCCTAGGAAACAGATTCCTCATGGTCCCAGGACTGTACTGTATGTCCTAAGCCCAGCAGTCCCTTGCCCCGCAAGCAGCTCATCTTGATTGCTCTCCCTCAGTATTCAGTAGGAGTACTCAGTGAGCCCCCCTTCAGTGAGCCTTCAGTGAGACCCAAGGCAAGTTCTTGAACAGGGTGTCCCTCAGACCACCAGCAGACAGATTGGGCACCAGCAGACAGATTGGGCCAGACATAAAGTGCTTCCAGCATGTGCACACTGGTTACTCTGCTCCTTCTGGAACTGGGACCAGGGATCTGCACTGGAAGTGTGGGCCAGCTCTTCCCTGAGCAGGGCGGGGGTGGGGGAAGCACCTGCCAAGGTGCCATGAGATCTTCCTGCTTTTAAGTAGTCTTTTCCTTGACTCAGGCTCTTCCTGTTACAGCAGTTCTTTAACTGTTTTCTGGAGCTATTAGAAAGATGTTTCTGCCATTTCTTACTAGAGGAGTGTCTCATGCTGCCATCTTGATTAAGGCCGGGCCTCTAGTTACCTCTTGAAGGGGTTGTGTGTGTGTGTGTGTAACTATAGTAGGAGACATTTGTAACAGTCTAGACAAGAGACTACTGGGGATTTTAATATTCTGTTCTTAATTTATAAATAAATTCAGACAAATGTATTCAGCTCAGTATGTGGGAATTTCCATAAGCAAAGCTCATTTGTTATTTGGTATTGATTGAGAATGATCACCAAAATGATACTTATCTGGTCACGCTCCTGTTCATGTTAGAATACTTATGTGAAATGTCATATGCAAAACAGAGTAAGATCCATGATGTCATTTTGCAACACTGAATTTTCACAACCCTTTGACTTAGGATTTCCTGCCTTTACTGCCTGGCATGTAGTAGACATTTGCTTACTTTCCTTTCTTTCCCTATCCTAATCACCTAAAATAAGTCCCTGAAGCTCCTTTCATAGGACTGGGCTTTATGGCTCTGCACAAGTGGTCATATTTGTTGTCTTTCATAAGCATGAGTAAACATTCTCAAACTTTAAACTTTATTATTGTTACTTTGGTTGCCTGTCTGGTTATCTTAAGTTTTTTTTAGAACCTGTTTTATTTTGGGGATTACAAAATAAAACATACCCTTCTCCCCTTTTCTAGGACCCTGACAATAAAGATTGTAGGCATTTTGTGGTTTATTCCAAAATGAAATCTTTCAGTGTATTACCTTCTTAAATTTGGCTATAACTTATTAAATGCCTATATTTTTTGCTGATACAAAGATGTTTGTGTTTTTATAACGTTTGTTCTTCTCCATCTTATGTTAGTTGATTGGGAGTGCCTTTCCTCTCTAAGATAAATTATTTTTTAAACGATTGGGTATATACACTTAATTTTTTTAGATAAGATTTATGTATGTACAGGTCTTAAATTCACTGAGTTATTTTTTTTTTTTTTATTATAGAAGTGGTAGGTTTACAGAAAAATCACGCAGAAAATAGAGTTCCCATATACACTCCTTTCCCCCCATTATCAACACCTTTTATTAGTGTGGTGCATTTGTTACAATTGATGAAACTACATTTTTATAATTATACTCTTAACTATACAGTTATTTCCGTTAGGGTTCCCTGTTTGTGTTGTGTAGTCCTATGTTGCTTTTTTTTTTTTTTTTTTTAAAGTCTCAGAAAATTTTATTAACATTAAGTTTAAAAAGCTTTACACCTTCGGTGCCCTACACATTCAGAGAACCCTCTCCAGTAACCGACTATAGAAATGATCCCTGAAAGTATAGCCTTCCTATGTTGCTTTTTAAAAAATTTTAAGTTCACTGAGTTTTGTCAAATATATACACTTGTGTAACCACAACCCCAATCAAGATATAGATACACCATGGCTTTTCAGTTGGCTTACACCCCCTCCTCCACAAAGTAGTAGAGTGCACAGATAAATCGTGCCTTAAATTTTTTTGTAGAAAGGAAGTCTTTGAATATGGCCTTATGATGTATTACTAACATACAGCTTCTGAGGATTGATGACCTCATCATCTTTAGTATATTTCTATTATTCCTCTTTTGCTATAAACATTGCTGACTTACTTATGGTAAATGAAGAGCACCAGTTTCCGCTGGTGGGGCCATCATTAAACCTCAAGCATTTGAGACCTGGAACACAGAAAAGCTGATAGGTTTAGTCTATGATGTTACCTACTGTGGCTTAGTTCTACTTTTCACACTTTCCCTAATCTAAATATGTTTCCATTAAGATCTCTGCCCCACTGTCTCTGCCCTCTGTGATCTCTCCTTTCTGAACCTTACTGTCTCTGCCCTCTGTGATCTCTCCTTTCTGAACCTTACTGCAGGTCCACAATGAAAACTAACCTGCTTATTGCTTCATTTGTCTGCTTTGTTTTCCTAACTAGTTAAAAGTCCCTGAGGGCTGAACTCAAGTGTTTTCTCCCCTGCTTCTGTCCTGCCCTTTTGCACTCTCTAAGCTCATCCCTGCCTTAGGGCCTTGGCATGTGCTGTTCTTTATGCCTAGATTGCTCTTCTCACAGTATTTGACCTGGCTGGTCTCATGCCTATCTCAGTTTAAATGTCAGCTCCTTAGCGAGAGAGAAGCCTTCTCTAACATACCACCCTAGATTTTCTTTATGGTACTTACTACTATCTGAAATTTTCCTGTTTGTCCCCAATAAAACCTAACCTTCGTAAGTGCGTGGATCTTGTATGGTTGTTTTCGCTGTGTATCTCCTTCATTTCTACTAGTGCATCAATAAATAGTATGCACTGTATATTATAGTGTCCCTTCTCAAGTAAATACATGAAAATGGGATTCCACAAGTTTGTTTCTGTAGCGCTAACTTGAATGTACAACACTGTTACAGTAGGAGGCATTTTGAGGGAAACTGTTCCTTGTACTGCAGGCAAGGTTAGCCTGAGGTAGCAATTTAAATAAACTGATTGAGCAAGTTCAAAGGGATGTTGTTCTCATGTACTGAGGTGGTCACATTTCCTATAAAAGAAATAATATGGTAATTCCAAAGATTCATAGATTTTTATCCATTTTGAAAAAGACCTTGTTTACATATTAAAAGTTCTTTTACACGTTGTCATCTTACCTTATCCATTGCATATATTTGTACATTATTTACCAATCTGATCACTACAAAGTTAAGCACTGGGTTGAGCCTTTTGACATTTTCTTACAATGCCTGGGGAAACAAACTTCTTGCCCGATGTGTACCTATTGATTGGGGAATGACTGAAAAGTTTTAAATGTTTATTATTTTAAAGATTTTTCAGAGGGGTTTCTGGTATCAGAATTAAAGATACCAGAGAACTGCCTAAGTTATGCTCTTTCTCTTTATAGAGATGCTACTTTTTTTTCCTTTACCCTTTTTTTTTTTCTTCTATCATCGTCAAGAGCCTAAGCAGTACTTTGGTAGTTCCAGAAGAAAATTATTAGTGGCTCTGCAGTGGGTTTAAGTGATTGTTTAATATTAATGTATGTCTCTGGGGACCTAGAGATTTAAAAAAATGTTAAACATAGTATTAATTAGATCTTTTTTTTTTTTTTTTTTTAATTTATAAACTTGTCCCCCCTACGTAAAGGTGGGGGGACAGTGGTACAGGAACATAGTTTGCATATACTATTTTTTTTTTTTCTCTTTTTCTTTTTTTAAATCCAGCAATATTTTCAATTAGTGAATAGAGATTTATTTTTTTTACTAGACACAAAAATTTTTTTGAATCAAACAATATGTTACACAATATATTTGGTTCATAGTAACACATTCATACAGTATTTGTCCTTTTGTGTCCAGCTTGCTTCGCTCAACATAGTGTCCTCCAGGTTCATCCATGTTGTCATATGCTTTACGACTTCATTTCTTCTTACAGCTGCATAATATTCCATCGTGTGAAGAGACCGCAGTTTGTTTACCCATTCATCTGTTGATGGTCACCTGGGTTGTTTCCAGCTTTTGGCAATGTTGAATAATGTTGCTGTGAACATCGGTGTGCAGATGTCTGTTCATGTCAGTTCTTCTGGGTATATACCCAGCAGTGGTATTGCCAGGTCACTTAGCATAGATCTTTATTTTTGGATGGCATCCAATGTATTTACATGTCATCTTTGCTCAAGGGCCATGCTAATCTTTTCTGTATCATTCCAATTTTAGTATATGTGCTGCTGAAGTGAGCACGGCCCCCAATATATTAATACCTTTTCTCTTGATTAGGGAAAAGCCTCCACTAATACATGTCTTAGACTTTCTAGTGACACGTGTTAGTTGTTCCTCCGTATTTGATAACATTGGCAGTATTTTCTTTTTAGTTTTTAACTGAAGCTTATTGAATTTTGTGTTCCCTCTTACTTGAATTTGTTAGTTGAAAACTTGTCTTTATCTTCCCCACCTTTAGTATCTCAGTTTTCTGTTTTAGGTAAAAATGGTGTGTGTGTAAAATTTTAAATTTTATCATGGAATATTTAACTCTTTACAGGGACCTATGACTCTCACCTCTTGGGACTCCTTGGTTTACCTAGGAGATTTGGTATCCTGATAATCTGAATCCTGGGTCTCCTTACCTGAAATGTAACACTTTATTTCCAGACTCTCTGATTTGATTCTAACACTAGAAAGGCAGACTCATTGCCCTAATGACAGTGTCTATGTTAGCTTCCTGAGACTTTAGACACAAAAGAATTTAGACACAAAAGCCTTTTTTTTTTTTTTAAATATATTTTTTATTGAAGTATATCATTCATACATGAACATGCATAAACAATAAGTGTATAGTAAAGGTTGTGAACTTAAAAAATAAACAAGCATAACATCATACAGGGTTCCCATACATCACCCCTTCACCAATACCTTGCATTGTTGTGAAACATTTGTTACAAACTATGCATGAGCATCGTCAATCTATTACTACTAACTCTAGTCCCTATCTTATATTTTTCCCCCAACCCACTCTATTTTTTAAAAATATATTTTTATTTCTGAGGTTGTGAACTTAGAAAACAATCATGCACATGCGTAGAATTGTCATACAACACCCCTTTACCAACACACCACACCATGGTGGAACATTTGTTACCAATTATGAGATAATATCATCAGACTGTTTACCACCAACCATGGTCCGTAGCGTACACTTGGCACACTTATTCCATACCCCACCATTATCACCATAGTACATCTTTCATTATCAACATAGTACATCTTTGGCATTGATGCAAGAATATTACAGTATTGCTGTTAACCACAGTCCAGGGTCACATCAATTGTATTTTTCCCATGCTTCTCCACATTCCCACCACCCTCTGATAGTGATGTACATCTCTGCTCTGGCTCACAGAAGGACACTCTTGCATCTGTACCATCAACCACAATTCTTATCCACCTCTGGGTTCACTGTGTTATTCAGTCCCTAGATTATTCTCTAGCTTTCTTTTAGTTGGCATTTACTTCCCCAGACTACCCTTTTCAGCCACATTCCCATTTATAAACCAGCTGCTACTCACTATTAATGTGTTACCATCAACTCTATCCATTTCCACACTTTTACAGTCAAGTTAATTAAAACTTCTACATACATTAAGCATCAGTAGTTCTTCTCAACCCTCCTCTTATCTCCTAATAACCTGTCGTCTAGGTTTCAAGTCCATGCATTTATTCTTTGAATTTAGTTCATATTAATGAGACCATGCAATATTTGTCCTTTTGTCTAGCTTACTTTGCTTAGCATAATGTCTTCAAGATTCATCCATGTTATCATATGTCTCCCAGTTTCATTTCTTCTTACTGCAGCATAGTATTTCATCATATGTATATACCACATTTTGTTTATCCATTCCTTGGTTGATGGATAACCATCAACCATTGCATATATTTGCAATGGGTTCTTTCTATCTTTTGGCAGTTGTGAATAATGCTGCAGTGAACATTGGTGTGCAGGTGTCTGTTTGTGTCATAGTTTAGTTCTTCTGGATATATTCCTAGTAGAAGAATTGCTGGGCCATATGGAAAGACACAAAAATCTTTTAATATGAGGAAAGATGTCAGACCTTTTGTTGGTTCTTCTCTGACTAGATGAGTAAAAAGATCCGTGGATAATCACCGATATCACACAGTGAGGTGCAGTTGAATAAATACATATATGTTTAATTGAAAAGAAAATATGTCCTGGAATTATTTCCTAAAAAGACTGATCATTTTTTTGCCTGTCCTTATGTTTTTTTTGGGTATATAAATGTGAAGAAAAATGAAAATGTAGCAGGTTTCCCAGTAAAGGGACTATGAAACTTGAGGTTTAGAGTTTATTCATTAGTCAGGTTTAAAAGAATCTACCTTAAGATGCAGTTTGTTCTGTTGTTTTTAAAGGACTTGAGTTAGAATTCTGTTAAAAAATGATTAATTTCATCATTATTTGAAATGGTCAATAAAATTTTAATATGTGGTGTCTTGCACTTTTTTTGAAAACATTGAAATTAAAAAGGAACCTATTATGTTTAATAGTAAAGATTGCATGTGTGTGGGGGTAATCAATTCATTAACTTAAAACAAAGTTTTGTAAAAAAAAATTTTTTTTATTTAATTAAAGTGGCTGATCTTGTAAAGTTACAATGCTAGTATTCCTTACATTTTTCATTGTAATTTTATTGAGGATATAAAAACTATACTAATATTACTGCTTCCCTCCCCTTTTAGTCCACTGAAAAATCACCTTGCTGTTTTAGTATAATTGCATTGATGAAGTGAGAAATAGAACCAAGGTATTTTAGATTACTTTCTAAGGTGTATTTATTTTTTTAAGAATGTGTATTTTATTTTTTCGTATTGATCCTTCACAAATATTTCTCTTAGGAGAGGCTGGTGTCATGAAAATAGTGTGGTCTAAGAATGAGAAGATGAAAGTCTATTGTACAGGCACTACCAGCTGTGCCTCCGAGGAGGTAATGCTTGCCTTCCCCAGGATATAAGGTTATGAGGGTTAAAAATAAAGTTTGGGAAATTTCTTTAAAAACTGTTAAAGTGCTACACAAACTTATTTATATTACTATTTTTGAATCAGATTTGGAGTTATAAAGAACCTCCCCCTCTTTTATCCCTTTCTTTCTCAAAAGTTTAAGAGGATAAAAAAGAAATTTGAACTAGAGTTCTAGAGTATGTATGTGCATAGTAACTTTGAAAAATTTAATAAGGACATTCTGTTAAGTTCTCCCAGAGCAGGGGTTCTTAACCAGGGGTCTGTGAGCTTGAATTGAAAAAAATCAATTTATTATCTTTATTTTCTCCAACCTCTGATGTTGAATGTCATAAAACTACCTGCTGCTACATTCCAAGAAGGGGGTCTGTGGTTTTTACCTGACTCGCAAAGGGGTCCCTGGAACACAAAAAGGTTAAGAACCCTGCCCTAGAGGATATAAGAATAGAAGTTAGTAAAATTGTTAAATTTCTATTTATGACATAGAATATTCATATTAATGTTTCTTTGCACACATTAAATATATTGGTGAAGGATGGAATTAACTGCTCTTTAGTATAGTGGTTCTCATTCTGTGTTTTTTGGTGTGTTTCCATTAGGCTATAACCCTATTTCAAGTTGGCTAATGAGGAATTTCATGATAGACCTGCATCATTCTTTATTTTTTCTCCTTATCTCTTTATTCACACTTAAGAACCTGATACTAGTTGAAATTATGAGCCAGCAAAAACAATCTAGTCTTTCTGGCTAACTGGATATATTGGAGGATAGGTGCAAATGGAATTAAATAGAGAAAGGGGGGAGCAGATGTGGCTCAAGCGGTTGAATGCCTGCTTCCCACATGGGAGGTCCTGGGTTCGTTCCTGGGCCTCCTTAAAAATAAAAAACAAACAACAAGCAAACAAATGAAAAAACAAACTCGGGGAGCCGACGTGGCTCAGTGGTTGAGTGCGGCTTAAAAAAAGAGAGAGAGAGAGAAAGGGTAGGGTAACTTGTACCTTGCTTAACTTTTATTACACATTTGGAATGTAAGAACTGATTCTTGTAACACCATTTGAATGTTGCATTGCACCCCCCCCTTTGTGTGTGTATTTTTTTTTTTAAAGGGGGATTGGGGATGTCAGGATCATGGAAAGGCTATATTCTACTGGTGTAATAGTTTTAAGTACTTAAATCACACACACTACGTCTCTAAGCAAAGATAGGAATTAATGTGTCTACTGTATTAAACTATCATGATATTTTGTTACTATTTTAAATTGTACTGTAAATTTACGCAAAATGAGTCAATAGTTGCTGTCTCCTAAGGAACTTCATATCCAGAAACACTGATCTTTTTCTTTTGTTGTAAAATGGAATTATAAAGGTTCTTTATTTTAAACCACTTAAATCAATCTGATTAACGTGTATTTAGCATAAAATGTAACAGAAAGATAAAGGGTTGTACAGAGTTTGTAGGTTTAAAATGCTTTAAGTGAAGATTTTGAATCATTTCTTAGCCTTCTTGAACTTAAGGCTAAATACTTCAATAAAGTTCTGGCTACTGCTAGCACAGTGGGAGCACTGCTTCCTGGCTCTTGATTGCTGCATGCTAGTATGTTTCAGTAGCTATTTATTTTATTTAATAAATTTTTCTACAGTTAGAAAAATAGTGTAATTATTCTGAAAAGTATCTTCCTTTCCCAACTATTTGGTTTAGACCATATCTTTTAAAGTTTGTCTGTGAGACTTTTTTTTTTTTTTAAGCTGTAAGGAAATGACTATTTCGGGATCACCCATGAAAAATAGGTCCCGATACTTAAGTAGATATTTTATTTCTGATTACAGATAGCATGTTTATTTACCAGTTTGGTGTTTCAATAGTGATTCTAAACTCTTTCCAACCCCCAGGATACCTAAAAGGAGACATGTTCTATAGGGTTATTAGGGTGGTGAAATGAATTAAATTGCGGGGTGGGGGTGTTTGTGTGTATAATTTGAAAAGCCCTCTACATTATTTCTAGTAACGTGTTCCTCTTTGAATCACTGGTGTGGAAAATGAAAATCAGTAAGTGCCTTTTCATGTTTGCCATTACATTTATGATGTTGCATGTTTCAGGAACATGTGGGCAGTTGCATGGTAGAATATTGCTCTTTTGGTGTCCCCAAACCATGGCCATGCCCAAGATCTGTGGGTGTACCATAACATCTTGTGACCATAATCCCAGCTTGATATAGTCATCTTTAAAAGTACCTGTGTCCAAACTGCATAATACATTTATTTTTTCTTAATGTTATGAGTGATTTCTGGTGATCACATCACTTTTCTTGACTAGTCTCACCTGTTGGGGAAAAAAATGTTATTTGTTGCATAGTACTTTTATTAGAGAAGTTGTGAACTTTCAAAATATCGCACAGTACTTTTTGAAAGAGACCGCAGTGCTTTTTAGGGTTATTTTTAAAGGGAAGATTTAAAATATGTAATTGTTGGGAAGCGGCTGTGGCTCAATCAGTAGGGCTCCCGTTTACCATATGGGAGGCCCCGGGTTCGATTCCCGGGGCCTCCTGGTGAAGGCAAGCCCGCCCGCACGGCGTGGTTAGCTGACCCAGCGAGCACAAGCAGCAAGGGGGGGAGATAAATGAATAAATAAATCAAATCTTTAAAAAACAAACAAACAAAAAAATAAATAAAATAAAATATGTAATTGTTAGAGAATCTAGCGTGTGTGTGTGTGTGTGTGTGTGTGTGTGTGTGTGTGTGTGTGTTAGTCCCTTGGGGATATGCTTCAGTATATTGGCTAGAGGAACTTTATCAGAATAACTCTATAGTCATTATTTACCTGTTTCCAGGTTGCACATATTCCTTATAAAGCATCTCTCTGCATTTTCCTTGATTATAGAGTTCCAGTCCAGTTACAAGACTCTTCCTTTTAGGATTCCTGCAGTGTTTTAACTTTTGGTGATTCTTAATCTTCTCTTTCTTAACTGCTACATTTGACATTTAACTGGAGAGTTTAGGGTGGGTATTTCTTTGTAGTGTTACAGTCTTTTTGTCCTTCCTTGACAAAGGAGGTCATGGAGTAAGAGATTTCCTTTCAATCTTTGCAATTTCCCAGACTGAATGGGATGTTTCCAGAGTACTTCCAGGACTTGCTGACCAAAGGGGAAGATAAGCCATGCAAGTGGGAGCTGAAGTAGGGTCTCTTTTAAAGCTGTGAGCTAGCCTGGGTTAAAAATAAAGACAAGGAGAACGTGAGTCAAATTAACATGGTGCCTGGAATTCAGGAGCCTTTAGGTGAAAAATCATTTAGTGTTTATAAAATTATTTTTAAAGGAACACCAAATTTACATTTGTATTGAAGATTAAAAACATACTTCTCAGATTTTACAATATTCTCAATACTTAATAAGATGTTAACTTGTGCCAGTTGAAGTTCAGAGCCTCAGAATATTTAAATACTTAAATTAGCAGTGGATTTTAGTTCTCTCTTTCAGCTAAAGATTTTCTGATTTTACCCTTAGTGCTTTGGCTGTACTTGACTATTTGGCATCAACAATTAGTGAGCATTTAGCTAGAATTTTGGAGCCATCAAAATGGATGGGCAATAGAATATTAAGAACTTGGATATATTTCTTTTTTTAAGAAATAAGGACTGTTTCAGGCATTTCTCAGGCACTAATAAAGAGTAAAATTGCTAGTGTGCTAGACATGTGGAACTTTTTACTATTAGTATAGGCAACAATTGTCTTTTACTGGTATAAATGCACTGTTTTGTTCCTTTCTGTACCTTGCCTGGGTTAATCCTTTCCAGGCTTTAAGTTCCAGTTCTTCTTAGGCCTGATTAATGAATTTAGACAGCAATTATCTTTGGTTTCACTGGAAAGTGCAGTGACTTTAAACCAGAGCTAGATTTTTGCCTTTCCTTGTAGAATGAATAAATATGATAGGTAATATAAGGCATGAAATACTGAGTTATTAGAAAGAATGGTTTTTTACTTACCTTTTGTACCTATACAGTGATGTGTTTCCTTTAAAGTTAGGTTTATTGAGGTATTAACATGGTGTGTAGTTCTTCGAGTTTTGACACCACCACAATAGCTATAGAATAGTTCCATCATCTGAAAAAATTTCCTCATATTTCTTTATAGTCAACCTCTTCCCTCAACTCCCAGCCCTTTGTAACCACTGTTTTTTTTTATTCCCTGTAGTTTTGTCTTTCTGGGAAAGTCATAAATTTGTGTGTATTTGTTTTTTATGGATTTAAAATACATGCAACATAAAATGTACCATTTTGAAGTGTATAATTCATTGGCATGTAGTACATTCACAATGTTGTGCAACCATCACTACTATCTAGTTCCAGAAATTTCTCATCACCCCTAATAAAAAACTCTGTATCCCTTATGCACTCACCCCTTTTAACCCCTCCTCAGTCCCTAACAACCACTAATCTGCTTTCTGTCTCTGCAGAGTTACCTGTTCTGGATATTTCCTTTAACTGGACTCATACAGTATGTGGCTTTTTTGACTGGTATCTTCAACTTACCGTGATGTTTTCAGGTTCATTCATGTTGTAGCATGTATTGGTATTTCATTTCTTTTTATGACTGAATAATATTCCGTTGTATGGTTATACCACATTTGTTGATCTATTCATTGTTGATGGGCATTTGGGTTGTTTCCACCTTTTGGCTATTGTAAATATTGCTGCCATGAATATTCATGTACAAGTTTTTGTTTGAACATTTATTTTTAATTCTTTTGGGTATGTAAGTAGGAATGGAATTACTGGGTCATATGAAAATTCTATGTTTAACTTGTTGAGTGCCACCAAACTTTTTGAAGTGGCTGCCCATTTTTACATTCCCACCAGCAGTTCCTAAGGGTTCCAATTTCCCCCCATCCTCACCAACATTTGTTATTTTCTGTTTTATTTTTTTTATTGTCCATCCTTGTGAGTGTAAATTGGTATCTCATTATGGTTCTGATATGCATTTCTCTGATGGCTAATGATGTTGAGCATCTTTTCATGTGCTTCTTGGCCATTTGGAGAATGTCTAGTCTATTCAGATCCCTTGCCCATTTTTAAATTGGTTTGTCCTTTTGTGCTTGAGTTACAGGAGTTCTTTATATATTCTGGTTTCTAGACCCTTATCAGATATGGTTTGTAAATATTTTTTCCAATTCTATGGGATATCTTTTCACTTTCTTGATATTGTCGTTTGCACAGAAATAGGGTTTTGAAAATGCATATTAAGTGGATAAAATTCTGAAAGCATTTAAATATATTGATGAGCTGGCTATTTCTATTTTTGACCTCTTTGTGTATGTGTATGTGTGTGTTCAGAAAAGTAATTCTTAAGAGTCTGTGTGGAATACTGAATTTTATTTAAGGAAGGATTTTTTTTTTTTTTTTTTTTTTTTTTTTTTTTTTTTAAGGAGGTACCTGGGACTTCGTACATGTGAAGCATGCCCTCAACCCCTGAGCTACACCCACTCAACTAAGGAAGTTTTAATTGGCAAAATATTTAATTTAAACAGTCCTAATGTATTTTGAATTTAGATCATCTCTAGTCCATCCCCTTCCCCCCTCCATAAATGAGCAACTATGCTGTTTTCTTTTTCCTACTGAATTGTGTGTTGTATAAAGTAGCCTTGCCTTCAATGCTAACATTTCAAACAAGTGAGCAAATTGAAATGAGTATACAATTATTTAAGTATGAACTAGTAGGAATAGACTGAGTGCTTAGAGAGTTTGGAGAGGCTGAATGATGGGATTTCTTCAGAAATCACAGAATATTTTATACTTCTTGGAACTAATGCTGACTTAGTATATTCTTATCTTTCTAGATTATACGTTCTTGGAGAGTTGGAACCATCTTGGTTCACCTTTTGGAGTCTTTAACTCTTACTCAATGCTTTTCTTGTAGTAAATGGTCCAGAACATATTGTTGATTTTAGTAGAAAATAGAAGTGTGGGTTGCAGGTTGAATCTTGTATAAAAGTTATTTTGAGTTAGGTTAGGAGACTGCAAATGAGGGTCAAAGAAAAGGCCTGAATGATGAGAATAGGGAGTCCTTAAGTCAACACATGTTTTATATGCCCTCTAGGTCCTGGAGATACAATGAAAAGCAAAACTGACAGGCTCCTGCCCTGGTATTTACAGTCTGCTGGCAGAAGACCCAGTTGAATAAGCACTCAAATGGTGTAAGTGGTAAGGGTAGGTGCTCTGGTAGCATCTGTGTGGCTGGGACTCCTAGCCTGCCTAAGGGGAATCAGAAACTTTCCAAAGGAAAGCTCAGGCTTGAAGAATAGAGCTTAGAGCATAAAAGGGGTGATTGGTAGAGATATAGTTGAAAAGGGAAGCAGAGTATATAGGATGATAAGGGCAGTGGGAGTGACACAGGATTTATATTTTATAAGAATTATTTTTGTTACAATGTGGAGGATCAGTGGGATAGAGATGAGACTCAGAGGTTGGGAGACAGATTGATCAAATAGTGCTATTTATTAAAAAAAAAAAAAACAAACCATTTATAGTACCATGTATTAAAATGAGGAATACCAGGAGGAAAGGAGCTGGTTGTTGTATTTGAGGCATTAGGACATTGAGATAGTTTTTAACCAGTTGAGTATATTGCTCTGGATCTCAGAGTGGATATTGATGATGGAGGGCCTACATTTGGTAGTCGGTGGCATAGGGGTGGTAGATGCTGCCATCAGCATGGATTGGGGGAGGGGGGAGGGTATATAAAGTGAGATGAGTAGAGGGCCCCAAACCAGGCTTTGAGGATTCAGAGAGTTAGTGGTTTGATGGGAGAGGCTGAATAAACCTTCAGAGGCCCTGAAAAAGTAGAACCGGAGAGGCAGGAAGAAAAATGCAGTATAACATCCATAAGCCATAGGAAGAACATCTTTCTTTCCTTTCTTTCCTTTCTTTCCTTCCTTTCCTTCCTTCCCTTCCTTCCCTCCCTTCCCTTCCCTTCCCTTTTCCTCTTCCCTTTTCCTCTTCCCTTTTCCTCTTTCCTTTTCCTCTTTCCTTTTCCTCTTTCCTTTTCCTCTTTCCTTTCCTTCCTCTCTCTCTCTTTTCTTTCT
>JAKSZT010054576.1:12714800-12733121 GCA_026826555.1 Tolypeutes matacus
CTATTTAATTGGAAGAACATTTTTAAAAGGAAGGGAGGCATCCAGTTATTTTGAATTCTCAGCATCTGAGTGCGGGGAGTAGGGATTGGGGTTATTTGTAAAAATTTTTTAAAAAGGGATGGGGTTTAGCCCACCTCATTTCTCTGCTAGGCACCTTTGAGCAGGCCATAACCTGCTTAACCCTACTTAGCAGTCCTGTGAAAGCTGCTGAGGGAACAAGTAAGATGAGGCCTGAAATATATCTTGGATTTAGCAACCACAGCGCCATAGTTTGGTTTTGCCAAGTGTGATGGGGCAGATGTTGGATCAGTGTGGGTTGAGGAGCTAGTAGATGAAGAAATGAAAGTGGAAAGTATAACAAATCTGTACTAGTTTGGCTGCAAAGAGCAAAGGCAGATTGGTGGAGGAGCATGTGGAATTGATAGAGATTTTGTTTGTTTTTGTTTTTAATTTGTTTTTATATTTTTAAATGGCAGACACTAGAAAAGTTTACATGTTTAGGGGGAAGATTTAGTTGGGTGGGAAAAGTAGATTCCACAGGAGGGACCCAATTATATTTGAAAAGTCATGAGAAGGTAGAAATAGATGGAATCCTAATGAAGGCCTAATATCGAGGACAGATGGATTATAGTATATTTCTTGGTGAAGTAGAATGTGAGAAAGTTTGTGTGTGTGTGTGTAGGGAGGAGAATATTGTGGAATTTGAAGGGAGTGGGGAAGGTCTCGGTACTACATGTAGAGAGTGGGAGATAAGCGTTGGAGGACCTGGGAGTGGTGCTTACTGATGGATGACGGCTAATTGGGTTTATCCAGGTTGGGGCTTTGCTAGACTGCTGTGAGGAAACTCTTAAGGGACGTTACTGGGAGATTAGCAAGAGTATTATTGAAATGATAGACTATGAATTCTAATCTGGTTAGAGAAGGAAGTGAAAGAGAAACTCACATTGCAGAAGAAAGACTTTTCAAGAGATTTGGTTGCAAAGGGTCCCAGCAATTAGAAGAAAGGGAGTTAAGATTTTTTTTTTTTTAAAAGGAAAAGACTTGAGAATGCTTATATGTTGATGTGATGAGTAGTAGTAAAATGGGAGACTTTTCAACCTATAAAAGAGAGGAGACCCGAGAAGATGGGGGCACATGTGGATCTAGAGGACAAGTAGAAGGATTATATAGATAAGAGGTTTACTTGTTCCATTAGGCTAGCATGATAGGAAGAAAGGCTGTGAGTACAGATGCAGGTGAATTTGTGGACTTACTGGAAGAAAGTTGGCAGACATGATGGAGTGTTGAAGACCCTGAAAGTAAGAGCTGGGTTTGATTGAGTTCTGCTCTGGTTTGATTGAGTTCTGCTCTGCCTTTTACAACTTGTGCAACCTTAGGTCAGTTATGGAACCTTATCTTAGTTACCTCATCTGTAAAGTGGTACCTAATAGGATTGTGTTGAGGATTAAGTGAGATAATCAATGTATGTAAAATGCTTGGGGAAGTATACAGCATTTGGTAGAAACTTAAAAATGTTATCTTTTATTTTTGAGAGTGATGTTGAATGGCTTCTCATTCCTCATGTAGCTGGAGTCTATAAGGTCAACCTTTGCAGGAGGAGGAGGTGGTGGAGTAAAGGTTTGACGAGGGTGCAGTGAGTTAGAAAGCTGTTTTGGAAAGGAGAGAATCCTGGCTGGAGAAACAAATGGGCATTGTTGAAGGCCCAGTTATAGTTAGAGGAAAAGAGTAATGAGCATGATTTTGGCATGGGATGGTCCAGTTCTATTTTATTAAATTGAACTTACTGTTTTCTCCTGAGGGAAGAATTTCATATAATGAAGTCCTTAGAATTTTTTTCTTTTGTCATATTCTTTCCTTCCTGAGCCCCTCAAATGAATTTTTTAGACATAGACTGATACTTTAGAGCAGTGTTTCTAATGTGAAAGTGATGTACACAGGGTCCAGGGTTATAACATGCATAGTTTCGCTCTTTCTCTTATTCGTCATGAAAGCATATCTGAATCCAGGTGAGTAAGATATTACAAGCATAATCTTGATGCTGTTTTAAAAAGATAAATAATTTTCAAGTGGTGCTAACAGTATGAAAAACTCACAGCACATCCTATGACTGCTCTATGACAGTGAAGCTATCTTTGAGTACTACTGCTTTAGAGAAGAAATGCATTCCCACCTGGTTAGTTTTAGTGCAAGTCTCATTTCCTGCTTGATATTCATTACAAATTAGATTTCACCATGAAGGTGAAATCCCTTAGCTAAAAACAACTTTAAGCAAGATGATGCTTATTCCAGTGGCACCACTTAGGGGTTTGCATCAAGTCATTTTGGGGTACTTTACAGAAATGCTTCCAGATAGGAAATTCCCTGACTTCATACTGTCATGCTTTCCAGAGATAGCTTTTTTTTTTAAATAGTACTTACAAGAACTGGACCACAATACTACATTTAGCCGGGAGGAACTAGCCCTTACTCATGGTGGATTGTTGATATGAGGCTCAAAGATTTGGGTCATTCGAAATGAGTCGTGACCTCCCAGATGTATCACATTTTCTGTATATTGAGAATAGGTAACTGAAATGAACGATAGCTATATCTGCAAGTGATTTGTATGTTACAGTTAACATTTAAATTCCTTTGTGTACTAAAAAGTTTGGTTGCCACCTTGGAGTAAGCTTCTTTGTCATCTAAGACACAGAGTGGCTTTCCATCTCAATTTTTATTTCAACATATGTAACCTTAGGGGGTCATAGTTCAGCTAAAAGCACCTAACCCATGAATGATAATTTGCTTCATGTTTGAACAACAAATGTTTTAACCAGCTGTCCTCACTAATATTGTAACTACTGTCTTACAGATTGACTTGATGCAAAACATCACAAAGGCTCCATATTATACAGTATGCGATTTTTGAGGTATGAGCTTTAGAAACTTACCTCTCATGTGGCATGTACATCAGGCTTTAACTTGAGTTTGGTCATTTTGGGGAAATTTATGCATTTCTTTTTTTTTTTTTTCTTCCCTCTTTCCATAATATTTTTTAAAGCATTAAAGGGGCTGTGGAAGTATTTTTGGATCCTTGCTAGGATACATTTTCTTTTTTCAATAAATTGAGACATTAATTCTGGCAGGTGATAGCTTTTTCAGTCTTATAACTAGTTTAATATTTATGCCTGCCTCTCTGAGTTCAAATATGCTTATTCTATTTTATTTCTTTAATTGCCTCATTTTAAGTGCTCATTTTTGTTCTTTAACAGTTTTCTGTTTATTGGGCTGGGATGATTTTCTGGTTCATTCTAACAGCCTGACAATTTCTTTTTTTTTGAAATTTTGAAGACCCAAGCCATCTAGATATTATCAAAGTAGAGATTTCATAATAAATGCTGAACCATTTTGTGCTTTTAAGTTCATTCACTATACTTACAACCTGAATTCTGGTTGGAAATAAGTAATTTATATTAAAAGAACTTGGCGATTAGGAACCTTTTAGGTAATTCTGAGACAGCAATCCTATAGTGAATTTTTTTTTTTTTTTTTTGTATTTCTGAAAACCTAAATTATGATAAAAGAATCTGGGTGTTCATAATTCATGGGATTTTAAGACCTGTATTCTAGCAAATTGGGAAGTCCCTCCTGGCTTTTTCAATTTAGTTTTAAATCAAAAGCTTTTATAAATAGATTTGTTGGTAGCAGTAGATTGCTTAATTTCTTTAATGAAGAAGTTAAAATCAGCTGCTATATATTTAGTATAAAAACTTGTTTTGATGTACTCAGACACTCATGATCTGCTATATATTAATTGTCTAGTGGACTGGAAATCTTGAGTTTATTTTGTAGATAGTTTATGGTCATAATAATTTTGTATCTTGCAGGTGAAGTATTTCTTAAGAATTCATTATCCTATTTAAGCTTCACAACAACCTTACATATTAGATAAGTATCCCCATTTTATACAAGAGATGACTGAGGCTTGGAGATTAAGTAACTTGTACAAAGGCACACATACCTTTTCAATGATGGAGCTGGGATTTGAGCCCAGATCTTTTTTAACCTATATTCTCTGCTGCCTTACGTTTACTACTGTCACCAGAAAATGATAAAAAAAAATTTTTTACTTTTTGTAAGTGTAAGGGTAATATATGTCATATATAAACATAATCAAAACAGGAAGTGAAGGCATGCTTAAATATTGGTAGACTTGCAGTTGTCTTGGTGTTTCAGAATAGTTGTGTGTCTATTTTAGTCATTCATTTACTAACAGTCTACTTTTCCAGGTTGTGTTAGGTTCCATACATACAGACCAGTTAAAACTTGTCAAAAAAGCTTATAATTTCTCTTGCTTTTAAAAAAAAAAATCACTTTGCAGAAATTAATGGTATATCATAGTTTATTATAGATGGGCATTTAGTTTAAATATAAATGTTATTTATAGATATGTGGTGAATAATATTTGTTGAAAAAAATTCTCATGTTCCATTTACTGTTAAAGGTATTTAAATGCTTATAGACTTAGTATACTTAGAAAATATCTTCATAAATTTTTTTTCTTGAAATTTTATAGATTTTATTTTTTCTAAGTGAACCTTGAATCTTTGAAGAAGATACTCCATTGAAGAGTGGAGCCTTAGCTATTTTATGTGCTGGGATTACTAAATTTTGTTGCCAAGTTTCAAATTGTGAGGAGTTCAGAGTAATTTAGACTTGTGCTAGTTAGGTATCCAAGTTTAATTTGACCTATTGTCTGCATTCTGTATTAACAATTGTTGCAGTAAATACAGACCAAGGCATAGGGCTGCTTGAGTCCTGTGCAGAGTTACATGTTCAGTATTTTTGCATGTGGGGGCAAGGAAAGGATGATAAACCCTAAATAAAATATTTACAAGCACTGCTGTCATTTTTTATGCATAGGAGATAGCCATGGGTGTTGAGGAAGAGTTGAGTTTCTGCTCTTGCCAGATTTTCCAAATGAGTGTAGATTCAGAAGATGTTTTAGTAAATATAATAGAAGTGATTTCTTTTCAGAAGGTTGTTTCAGAAGGAATTTCAGTAGGAGAGGAACTTAGCTGTATTTTTAATATGCTACCACATTTGCTATGGGTTGTCTTATTTTGTAATAGCTTATAATAGATGGTAGAAGGAATGAGACTCATAAGAAATTATTGTACTGATGAGGAAATTGAGGCATAGAATGGAAAAGAGCAGATAATGGCTTTATCTAAAATTAAGTAATGGCTTTTAATTTTACCCTGGTGCTGCACCACTTGTTTATTAATATCTTTAAGTATCAGGTATTATTTAAAGTACTTAAATTTTAGACTATGAAGTGCAACCTTCAAATTCAGCTTTATTGGATTCCTACTACTTTTATTTTCTGAAAACTTTGTTTCTTCAATTTTTATAATTTAAATTTTCTTTATAGTTAAGGCATCTTCAATGAGGTCTTCAGTATTGCAGTACATAAAATTAATCTTTTCAACTAATGTGTTTTATATCCTAGTGATTTTGCTTTAAAATATTCTATAGTTTATTTTCCTGCCAGTTAAGAATTCAAAAGTTTTGGACACATTGCCATGAAGAAGCGGTACTTTTAGAATAATTTGGTAACACATTGCAGCTGTGTGATATGCTGCCAGTGATTTTTTTTTTTTTTTTTTTTTATGACTCAGATGACTGAAAATTTTATTCCTTCTCCTGGAGTAGGGTGAAGTGGGAGTGGGGGAGTTAAGGAAGAATTATTCTTTTTATCAGTAGTGATGTGAAGAGAGTCCTGGACCAGTGTAACCACCTGTCCTATGTGCCTGTGGCTGAGGTAGCTCCCAGGAAGCTGTACTTTGAGTTTTAAAATTGGCACAGTCCAGGGCAAATCTTCTGGCTTTGTCTGGGACTGAGGAATGAGAGAGTTCCTGGGACATGGACTTTTAGTGCTTGAACCAGTAAAGTCCTGAGCAAATTGAGTTGAATTGGTCACCCTAATACTGGTAGTTAGTCATATTTCTGAATGGGTCTTTAGAATAGTAGAAGATACTGAAAAACTGGCATTTTTGTTCATTGATTATTATTTTCCAGTTGAAAGGCTTATCAGATACTGGAGTGACTATTAGTAATAGTTATGGTTAAAAAATTAAAAATTAAAATAGTTATGGGAAGAAGAGAGAGGCTTATATAAAAGAAAGATGTATGATTTGGGCTATTAAAATGTTTAAATTTCTAATCTTATATTTTTCTCTCTACAGAACTGATAGTGCATCAGCCGACCCAGATAATTTAAAATATTCTGCATCCAGAGATAGAGGTGGTTCTTCTTCTTATGGACTGCAGCCTTCAAATTCAGCTGTGGTGTCTCGGCAAAGGCACGATGATACCAGAGTACACACTGACATACAGAATGACGAAAAGGGTATATATATTTCCTTATTGTTAGAGGCATATATTTTTTAAAATTTCCCTCCTTCCTTCTCTCCTCCCTTCCCCTCCCTTCCTCCCTCCCTCCTTCCTCTTTTAGCTAATATTTTAAAAATGTAAATACTAACTACAGTATTATTTCTGCATCCTTCTGTTTTCCCTCTTTTTAAAAAATAATAACATTTATGATGCAGTTTCCTTGCAAAAAAAAGATACAATATTATTGTTATGATTGAAGTCCCTCCTGACTAGACTTCTAACAAGTTTTTAAACAAAGTGAAAAATCTGACTTAATTGTTTTCATTTCTCTACTTATCTTCCAATAAAGGTATACATGAATCAAAATGATTTCAAGGCAGGCAATACAGAGAAAGAGTATGAGATGCAAAGGCTGGTTGAGCCACAAATTGGGCGATAAGATCCTGAGCTGTCAGGAATTGATTGAACCAAACAAAGAACCCTATTGAAACAATGTAAATGTTGCTGTTTTTAGGTGGCTACAGTGTCAATGGAGGATCTGGGGAAAATACTTATGGTCGGAAGTCGTTGGGGCAAGAGCTGAGGGTTAACAATGTGACCAGCCCTGAGTTCACCAGTGTTCAGCATGGCAGTCGTGCGTTAGCCTCCAAAGACATGAGGAAATCACAGGGTAAGGCTGGGAAAACCTGCACACCAGTCACATAAGCCTCAACAAAGATTGTATGTTTCTTATCCTGGATGCCTCATTTCTTACGAATGCCTTGCACAGGAATAAGTTGATTAGTTTACTGTACTTTGAAAGCACATGTGCAGGTGATATTGTTTTCATTTCTTTTTCTGTGAGCTATTTTCTGGATTACTTTCCAGAAGAAAAGTTTTAATGCTTTAAAAAGAAAGTTCTCTTAAAATAAAATTAGAAGACTGGATAATATTTTTTTTTTTAATTTTAAGATTTTATTTATTTATTTATTTATCCACCCTTGCTGCTTGTGCTTGCCATGTCCATTTGTTGTGCATTTTTCTGTGTCTGCTTGTCTCCCTTTGTTGGGTCGTCCTGCTGTGTCAGCTCACCGCGCCGCGCGGGCTGGCTTACCTTCACCAGGAGGCTCCGGGAATCGAACTCAGGGCCTCCCATGTGGTAAATGGGAGCCCAACCAGTTGAGCCACATCTCCTTCCCCAGATAACATTTTAAAGAAATGTTTCTAATTGTCATGGATACTGAATAAGTGGTGTGTAGTGGGCTCTTACTGCAGCAGATCCTGAAACTCTTAGGGCCTGTGGGGAGATATGGATCTATGTGGAGTGGCTGCTTTTGTAAGTGCAGCAGTACCACGTCCTAGCTTATAGCAGAAGCCTGATTGTAAACCTAAATGTCTTGATAATTCAGTGGATTAGTGGTGATGATAATTTTTTTTTTCCTAAAAGGGAAGTTAATTTTATTGGTAAAGCTGAATATGAAGTCTTGATTTCTGATTTATATACTTCGGTGTAATTATTCTTCGACATTTAGTTTATAACTTTTTCCACAGAGTGTATGTGTGTGTATACATTTCAGTGAATACCTTGTAGATACAGCCTTTTTTCTTTTTTTCTTTTGCATATAGCTTTTAAAAACCGATTTCTTTTGGATAAATTTCTACATGTGGAATCACTAATGTAAATAAGTCAAAGGCTATACTGTTTCTTAATAGTGTTTGACGTCTTAGACTTAGATAGAAGCTAGAAAATGTCTCTTAACACTTATTTAGTCCAACTCCTTCTTACAGGCTCAGAGTTATACAACTTGCTAAGGGCACGATTATAAAGAGAGCCTAGGTTTCCCGACTGGTAACCTAATGACATTTTCAGATGAAAGATACTTCAGCCTTGTTAAAATACTCTATGAGCTAGGGAATTGCAAAAATCTTATTTCTTCTGACAGATTTTGTAGTCTTTTATTATCATTTCATGCTTTAGAGAAAAACAAAACTGTCAGCCCCTTTGTGGTTTATCGTTAAGGTACATTGTCTAATTACAGTAAGTGCCACAACTGAAATGGAATTACATATATTTTTAAAATTAGCACTCACATGCATCTTTATTAGTAATGTCCAGCATTGCTGGAGTGTTCATGCTTGTATGTTTCCTTACAAAAATAAAGGGAAGAAAGATTCTGGTGTGCATTTTTCCAGTGGTAGCCTCCCTTATCCATTGTAGGTGGTGTGATTAGATATTTGTTGAACTGAAAGTGTAATTGCAGTTCATCAAAACTTTGTCCTGGGGAAATGCTAATGTGAACAAGAGGCTTCCCTCCAGTGGGATGCCTTGATGAGATATAGAAGCATATGGCCCTTGAGTGTCAGTTATATGCCAGGCATTCTGCTGGAGGTTGATTGATAGTGATAGTTCTAGGTTTATTTCCAAAATGGGCAACAAAATGTTTATATTTACAGAGCGATCGATGTCTTATTCTGATGAGTCTCGACTGTCGAATCTTCTTCGGAGGATTACCCGGGAAGATGACAGAGACCGGAGACTGACTACTGTAAAGCAGTTGAAAGAGTTTATTCAGCAACCAGAAAATAAACTGGTTAGTATAGTATGTTTGGAAATGTTGATAATTTTTGTGTTTCTAGAATAAAACTAGATAATGTTATATGGAACAGTTTAAGAAGGGAAAAGGTTTGCTTCTAAGGAAAAATAGTGGGGATTCCTTACTCTAGCTTTACTTGGCTTGTATTGTGATCTAGAATGTAATGATCTTAATGTGTAATTTATCTACCCTTGTCCATTGTTGGATTCATACTGGTGCCTTCTGCAATAAAGCACTCAATTTTTAAGCACATTTTAGCCTGTGGGGACCTCTGCTGTCCTCAGAATCTTCTTTTTCTGTGTGCCACAACTGGACATATCTTTGTTTTTCATTTCTGAAATGGGGTGGGTCTGGTGGTTAGAGCTAGGTAAATGCAAAAGCCTTTTATTTAAAAAACAAAGTGGAGGGGCAGTTAACATTTTCTCTCCATCCCAGATAATTCTCCTAATGTTAAATTAAGAACTTGATATAGGGCAGGAAAAAATAAATGAGGATGTAGTGAGGAAAATAACAGTTATTAAGAAAAATTTCAAATATCCCGAGTTAACTTTTTGCAGTGAAGATCTGTATACCCACCATTTAAATTCTGCCATTAACATTTTGTTGTATTACTTTATCATGTATCTTTCCATCTATTTATCCATCAGTTAATCTTTTTTTTTTTTTTTCCCAGAGTAAACAAAATGAGTTTTTTTGTTTGTTTTTTGGTTGTGATCATGGTTCTGTGTTTCCTGTGGATGAATTTCATAGTCTTATAGGAAGTTTTATGATACTCCTGAAATAAGCTAATTGGGGGCTGGGAATATAAAGGAAAGTAAGGTGCTGTCGAGTTATAATTTGGAGGGGAAGACAAAAGAAAAAAGTACACAATGTTATCCTCATAAGTGTAGGAATTTGAAGTTTTTATAAATGTGTTTTCTTAAAGGTACTAGTTAAACAATTGGATAATATCTTGGCTGCTGTACATGATGTGCTTAATGAAAGGTAAGTAACTAATAGTTAAATGACTTTTTAAAATACATTTTTAGAAATGATTAAATTATACAAAAGATAAACCCATTGCCTTCATTTATTAACATCTGTTTACTGTTTTTTGAGTCCTCTTGTCATCATTATCTGTATTGAAGTATTTATATTTTAATTGTCATCTAATACAAATCTAATCTGCTGGAAAGGAAAAGTCTTTTTTTTTCCTTCCCTCCTTTCAATTTGCCAGCCTAACTGAATAACTGAGCACTGGCTTGTAGAACAACATAAACTCTTGATGCAGGCTCGAATGAATACAATTTATTTTGTAAACTGGAGAATTTTGAAACTTTAGAGAAGAGAAATGAAGGGAAGCTTCCTTCTTTGAGCAAGAGTGGATTCAAATAATCTATACTAAATGGTTGCTAGGTTCCAAAGGTGTGCAAAGTAATTTCTTCATATGATGATTCCTAATGAATCACAGAGTTGGAAAGCACCCAAAAGTCATCTCAACAGGTTATTAATCTTGCAGCCTTTTGTTGGTTTTACTTTGTTTTATATAGTTACTTATTAATATTATGCTTAAATGAGTGTTGTTATCCTTATAAATTTCCTATTTTAAGGTTCCTATGTATCGAACATTATATAAAATTCCTTTATTTATAATGTAAGTTGTCTGGTGATTTGTTGCTGTCCTTTTCTGTGTATCATTTAATATAGTTTGAGATGAAATTGGAAGCCTGATTTTTAGCATTTCTGAGTCTTTCCTCAACTGTGTGTAAATCTTCGATTTTGTAAAAGAAAATCCTAATACCTACAGAGGTACTTTTGGGCACTGCAAGATAGAGAGACCAAAGTATTTTGAATGAATAAAGTTTCAGCCTTTTATATAGTTTGAGTAGAAATTTTAAAAAATCATTTAAGACTTTTTTTTGTAAGCTGTGCTATTTTTGTTATCTTTGAAAGCTTATGCTTTTTGTTTGTATTTTGTTTTGTTTGCATTAACATAACACAGTAGCAAATTGCTTCAGGAGTTGAGACAGGAGGGAGCTTGCTGTCTTGGCCTTCTTTGTGCTTCTCTGAGCTATGAGGCTGAGAAGATCTTCAAATGGATTTTTAACAAATTTAGCTCATCTGCAAAAGATGAAGTTAAACTTCTCTACTTATGTGCCACCTACAAAGCACTAGAGACTGTAGGAGAAAAGAAAGCCTTTTCATCTGTAATGCAGGTAAGAATGGAAAAGAAAAAAATAGATGTACCCGGGAAGAAAAATGTCCTTAATATATGTCCTTGGACGGAGCTTGAAGAAATGAAATTTAGAATAGGGGTTATCTATTGATAGTAAATGTCATGTAATTAATATTCCTCTTCCTGAACTTGATTAAAGGTAGATTTAAAGTGTTAGTTTTTTCGTAATGTCCTTTTAGAAGCTTTCCTTTGAACTTGCTTAGTGCCAAAATTAGTTGAAGATTTGGAAATAGGAACTCCACCAGGAGAGCTGGTGTGCAACTGTCTTATCTGCTGGATAGGAGGGGCTTCACATTTATTTGAGGGAGACAAAAACTAAACATTACAAATTCTACAAAACTTTTTAGTTTTGATACCATGTCACAAGTTGTTATTCAGAGTTTGTAAACAATTTTGTATAATTGAATTGTTGCCTACTTAGTTTTATTTTACTTTTGTGCATCTGAACATATTAAAAGATAATTCCTCGGGAAGCGGCTGTGGCTCAGTCAGTGGGGCTCCCGTTTACCATGTGGGAGGCCCCAGGTTCGGTTCCCGGGGCCTCCTGGTGGAGGCAAGCCCGCCCGCACTGCATGGTTGGCTAACCCAGCGGGCACAAGCAGCAAGGGGGGGATAAATGAATAAATAAATAAAATCTTTAAAAAAAAAAAAAAAGAAAGATAATTCCTGACTTAATTTTGAGCAAGATTATAAATAAGTAAATTATTGACCTAATACTTAAAAAAAATAGAGTACTGGTGCTTGGAATATCTAATATCTTTATTTGGCTTCTTTACAATTCATGATATGCTTTATTTTGGTTAAGTAGTTTTTAAAAAGATGTATAAGGAATAGGTCTATTCTGCCTTTTTTAAAAGGGCATTTTTTTTCTTGATTATAGAAGTTGTGACAAAAATTTTGGGAAAACTTTTAAAAATTATCTGTAATTAAAAAGCATAACACCAAATTGGGCTTATTCTGCAAATACTTTTTATATTATGAAAATTTCCCCTATCTATTTTGAAAATTTTTGAAATTCACAGGGAACTAGACAAACTAGTGCAATAAATACATACCCTGCACCTAGATTTGCCACTTATTAATAACATTTTGCTATATTTGTTTTACTTGACACACACAAACTCACACTTTTTTTGATGAACTATTTGAAAGTAAATTACACACTATGACAATTCATTGCTAAATACTTTTAACAGTTGGCTCCTAAGAATAAGATTATTCTCTGACTTAATACCAATATTATAATCACATCTTGTTAAATTGGTAATAAAACTAACAGTTTTATTACACAATATAATTCATATTCACGTTTTGCAGTCGCCTCTAAAATGCCTTCTATAACTTGTCTCCCTGATCCAGGATCCCATCAAGATTCATGCATTGTATTTGGTGATATGCCTCTAAGAGTTCCCTGTACCTTTTTTTGTTCCCCATATTTTGTAGAATATTCTACTTCCTGGGTTTGTTTGATTGTTCCTTCTTGATTAGATTTGATTTAAACATTTTGGGCAAGAATACTTCATTGGTTCGTACTCCTCACTGTCTCATACCAGTGGGCACATAATGTCGGGTTGTCCTCGCTCACCCTTTGTAATAATTGAGTAACCTGAGCATGATACCTGGAGATCTTCTAAGTATTTTTTTTTATTAATATTTCATTCAATGATTTTAGCATCCATGAAACTCTGTGCCTTTATAAATGATAACATTGGCTGTTGCAAATGATGGTTTTCTAATTCTAGCATGTCCTCTATAAAGAAGAGTTTTTCCTTTTCGGAGAAAAATAATTTTTTACAACTGTAGAATATTCTATCAGTGGTGAGCTGTATTTTAATTAAAAATATTTGTAGTGAAAACATGAGCTGCATTTTACTCATAATGGATGGCGGTAATGGTAGTACAACATTGTAAATGCCACTGAACTGTATACTTAAAAATGATTAAAATGACAAATCTTATGTTATTATCTATGTAACCACAATTGAGGTTACATGTTGAGGCCATGTTAATCATATCTAAGTTCCAGAGTTAAGCAAGTGTACAGAATTTCTCTATATTTTGAGTTGGAAAGTAATTGTACTTTAAGGAAACAGTTTTTCTCAAGCATATCTTACTTTTTGTATTTGAAATTTAATCACATCCATAGTAGTAAAACACTTATGAATAATGTTAATAGAAGTAAAAGAAGAGAAAGCAGTATTTGTTTTTCATGCTAACATCTTAGTGGAATAAAATGTTAAAAAAAACTTAAAAAAAATTAAAACTATAGAATTTACTTTCTTTAGTATTATAAACAGGTTTGGATATAGTGAGCTATTAAATGAAGAAATTGTTCACTTGTTTTTTTTTCCTGTTTTGTTGATTATTCATGGTTTGTAACTTTTATTTTTAAGCTTGTAATGACCAGTCTGCAGTCCATTCTTGAAAATGTGGATACACCAGAATTACTTTGCAAATGTGTTAAGTGCATTCTTTTGGTGGCTCGATGTTACCCTCATATTTTCAGCACTAATTTTAGGGTGAGTTTCCCCTTGCCTTCTCAATCCAGATGATGGGGTGAGGGTGTGGCTGTGTGTGAGGAACTGGGGAATCAGATAGAAAACAATGCTTCTGGTCCACTGAGTATAATCAGTGATATTTGAAGATACAGAGTCGAATGGTGCATTAATATTGTTCTTATAAAAAAAATGCCACCTGTACTTTTCTTTCTGGTCTTAAGACCTTAAGATATTTAAAGAAACTCAAATTTATCACTTTACTAGTGTCATAAACGCTATTTCATTGTTCTCCTGCCCCCTTCCCCTTCTTTAAGTTTTGTAATATCAATAGATAAAACATGATGCTCATTCTAGGGTCTTTTCTCTGAAATGGTCCATAGGTGGAATACCAGTAAAACCTTAAAATGATTTTCCCCTCTCTCTTTGTCCCTGTCAAGGATACGGTTGATATATTAGTCGGTTGGCATATAGATCATACTCAGAAACCTTCGCTCACACAGCAGGTGTCTGGTAAGTCTTTTAGCATATACCAGTCATTTAAATACCATGGGAAAGGGTGCTGGTCCCTCAGACACCAGCTGTTAATACTATTTCTTGCATAATTCAAAAAACTAATTGCCTGAGAAAAATATTTTGGTTATTATAAATGAAAATTGCTAGCTAAATTTATCTTGTCAAATCTTAGTAGTGGATAGGGAGAGTAAGTATAGATTATAATGTTACACCTGTGAAAAATTGAAAGGAATTATTCCAAGTCATTTGTAGCAGTGTGTACTGGTTGGAGAAGATACAGTAGTGGCAGTCCCCTGAAATGCAGAATGAAAAACCTGGATATTTGTGACTTTTTGTTGTACTCTGGTTATTTAAAAACATGGATTAATTTGGAGAATTGTCATAAAAGGTAAATACGTTTTTTTTTTTTTTTTTTAATTAAAGTAATGGCCATCATGACTCATTTGGACATTTCAGATCGTTCTAGAAGCTATAATTTCTCTTATTTTGTGCAATAAACTGCTAAAAATAGGATATGTAACCAAGAGCAGTTCTCTTCCATTTCCACAGGGGAGATGAGTGCACACCTTTGATGGCAAGCTATGGTCCAGGGTTTAGAAATTCAGGCTGGTGGTAGATTGTGGCATTTTGACCTAAGCCATATTGTGTAGTAAAAAGATGGATGCTAAATCTGTTAAAGAATGAGGACATGAGATTTATTTACGTTTTAATTTCTCCAGCATAAAAGAAGCATTGGTTAATCATCATCAACAGCTAATTCTGTGATATGGGGTGTTTTTTAAGGATGGGCAACTTAAAAACCACGTATCTTTTCAAACAAGACTCTTGAATTTTTAAATTTTATTTTTAAGCCTTTAAGTATTTTTTTAATTAGAGAAGTTGTAGGTTTATGGAAAAATCATGCAAAAAGTATAAGGTTCTCCTATACCCCCTTCTCACAGTTTTTCCCTCTTATTAACACTGCATTAATGTGGCACCTTTGGTACTATTGATGGGACTATATTATTATAATTATGATGTCAACTATAGTCCTTAGTTTACACAGAAATCACTGTATTGTACAGTCTTATGGTTTTATTTGTAAAAATTTTATTCTAGTAACATAATACACCTAAAATTTCCCCCTTTTAACCACATTTAAATATATAATTCAGTGGTGTTAATTACATTCACAGTGTTGTGCTTTCATTTCCAAAAGTTTTCCGTCACCCCAAACAGAAACTCTGTACCAATTAAGCATTAACTTCCCATTTCCTACCCCCCACTTAGGCCCCTAGCAATCTGTATATTAGTTTCTGACTCTATGAATTTGCTTATTTGAATTATTTCATATTATTGAGCTCATACAGTATTCAACCCTTGGTGTCTGGCTTATTTCACTCAACATGATGTCATGAAGGTTCATCCATATTGTCTCATGAATCAGAACTTCATTCTTCTTTATGGCTGAATAATATTCCATTATATGTATATGTCACATTTTTTTTTAACCCTTTCATCCACTGACGGACATGTGGCTTTGTTTTCATCTTATGGTAATTGTGAATAATTATGCCATGAACATCAGTGTGCAAATCCCTGCCTTCATTTCTTTTGGGTATACATACCTAAACGAGGGATTGCTGGGTCATAGGTAAAATTTTTTTTTAAAGATTTATTTTTATTTATTTATCCCCCCCCCTCGTTGTTTGTACTCACTCTCTACTCTCTGTATCTATTCGCTGTGTGCTTGTCTTCTCTTTAGGAGGCACTAGGTACTGAACCAGGAACCTCCCATGTGGGAGAGAGGCGCTCAGTTGCTTGAGCCACCTCTACTCCCTGGGTCATAGGTAACTTTCTGAGGAACCACCAAACTGTCTTTACACAATGGCTACACCAGTTTACATTCCTACCTACAATGAATGAGTCTTCATATTTCTCCACATCTTCTCCACTTATTTTCTGATTTTTCAAATTGTAGCCATTCTGTTGGGTGTGAAATGTGTGAAATTGATATGTATTTCTTGAATAATTTTAAATTTGGATTTTTAATTTTTTTACACTTTGAAAATTTCTCATGTGATTCCTAGGGTGGTTGCAGAGTTTGGAACCATTTTGGGTAGCTGATCTTGCATTTTCCACTACTCTTCTTGGTCAGTTTCTAGAGGACATGGAGGCGTATGCTGAGGCAAGTATATAGAAAGCTAAGTTAATTTTTAAAATTTCAATTAAGAACAAAAACAGCTTAAGCAGTGCTAGAGATCCTTTACAATAATTCAGACCACCTAACATTTAAGCTAATATTACAAAACCATTGCAGTATTTGAGTTTTTGTTTTTCAGATGTTGTTTTTAAATTACCGGAAAAATTGCAGGCCTAATCTTTTGCAAAGATTGAAATACTCTTGGTTGCAGGCCTAATATTTTGCAAAACTTGAAATACTTTTGGTAGCTGGTAGTCTTCTTAAGACGTTTTCTGTAGTTCTTTTTTTTTCACCAGAAGTCTCTAAAGTAAGGTGAATTGATGTTGTAAGTCCCTACAGACTTCCCTCTTAGATGTACTGGGGATTTCAGATCATGCTTTGGAGGGTAAGACTTGACTTCTGCCAACCTCTGCAGCTCTGTGAGCACATTATGGCAGCTTTAAGGGCACTGCTGAAGCCTCTCTGATTGGCGCTTGACTTTCCAGGCCCCATTGTCATGGTTTTAAATTTGTGTCATCTGCTTTTTAAATCTCTTAGTGTTTCTTCTCTTCTCAGGTCTACCATGATTCTTGTTTGGTGTTCAAGGTTCCCATCTTTTCTTTATACCTTTGCTACTTCTACCCCATAAGAATTCATTTTTTTAAAAAAATTGTGGTTACATAGATAATAACATAAGATTTGCCATTTTAATCATTTTTAAGTATACAGTTCAGTGGCATTTACAATGTCGTACTACCATTACCGCCATCCATTATCAAAGGAATCTCCTATTTTTAACCATACCGATCTGTTTGCTCTCTTTCAGAGAAAAGCGAAGGAATATTTTGCTTCCACATTTTTTCTTTGCCCCCACACCTAGAATGTCTTTGTTCCTAGCTTACCTTTAAAGCTGATCTGTCTCTCAGAAGCCTCCCATTTTAGTTTGTAGAGGCTCTTCATCCTTGGTATACATAAGACCTGATTCTCTTCTTCTGTTTTGGCACTTACTTATATCTAGATTTATATTCATTCTAATATTCCATCTTTTGCTAGTCCTTTCCTTTGAGTATGCCTTGTTTCCCCAGCTAAATTATAAATTTGTAGACAAGGTCTTTTAAGTTTTTAGGTATGGAGTAGTTGTTGAGCTGAGTGGCTCAAAGAATTCCAGGAATAAGTTAAACCAATTCAGGAATGGCAAAAGTTCTGACTTCTTTTATACCTATATATATCTCTATAGTATATATCATAGTTTGTATATAAGAGATTATTTCCTAAATCCACTATGCTTAATGTTGGCTTATTTAAATAATTAGAGGGAAAAACCCATTCTATTTATAGTCGCATGTTTTCTTTTCTCATAGACCAAAATCTTCTTTATTTATAAAAACTATTATAATGTTAACAGACTTTTAAAAATCGGGTTTTTTTTTTTTTTTTTCTAATTTTTTAATTTTAACCAATGTCCTACTTAAATAAGAATGCTGTGTATTTACATTTAGGACCTCAGCCATGTGGCTTCTGGGGAATCAGTGGAAGAAGACGTTCCTCCTCCATCAGTGTCATTACCAAAGCTGGCAGCTCTTCTCCGGGTATTCAGTACTGTGGTGAGGAGCATTGGGGAACGCTTTAGTCCAATTCGAGGTCCTCCAATTACTGAAGCATATGTAACAGATGTAAGTGTCATTAGGAGTTTTAGGTATCATTCAAAGACAAAAATCGTTTTGCATGTAAATTCTTTTCTGTACCTAGTGAACTATGTTTTTAACCCTTCATTTGTATAGCATGTCTATATGCATGTGTCTGGCAACTTAAATAGCCAGAAAAGTAAAGAATCCTACTATATCTCATCCCCCATCTACATCCCTCCCTCAGGATTAAAAGGCCACTTTGAATATTATAGTGCCCATGAATTTTTCTCTTAGGAGATCGATCCTTCACAAATCCATTTATTCTTTCTTTTTTTGTACATTGTTTTTTTTTTTTTTT
>JAKSZT010054576.1:12733221-12859853 GCA_026826555.1 Tolypeutes matacus
ACTCAACATAATGTCCTCCAGGTTCATCCATGTTGCCATATGCTTTACGACTTCATTTCTTCTTACAGCTGCATAATATTCTATCATGTGAATAGACCACAGTTTGTTTATCCATTTGTCTGTTGATGGACACCTGGGTTGTTTCCAACTTTTGGCAATGGTGAATAATGTTGCAATGAACATCGGTGTGTGGATGTCTGTTCGTGTCACTGCTCTCAGTTCTTCTGGGTATATACCCAGTAGTGGTATTGCCGGGTCACATGGTAAGTCTATATTCAACTTCTTTAGGAACTGCCAAACAGTCCTCCATAGTGGTTGTGCCATCCTGCATTCCCACCAACAGTGAAGAAGTGTTCCTATCTCTCCACATCCTCCCCAACACTTGTAGTTCTCTGTCTTTTTAATAGTGGCCATTCTGATAGGTGTGAAATGATATCTCATTGTAGTTTTGATTTGCATTTCCCTAATCATGAGTGATGTTGAGCATTTCTTCATGTGCTTTTTTTTGCCATTTGTATTTCTTCTTTGGAGAAATGTCTATTCAAATCTTTTGCCCATTTTTTAATTGGGTCATTTGTCTTTTTATTGTTGAGTTGTAACATCTCTTTACATACCCTGGATATTAAACCCTTATCAGATATGTGATTTCCAAAATACTCCCTAACTTCCGGGAATATGATGGATTAGAAAGACATGGGATTCTCTTTCTCCCAGAAAAATAGCTAGAGGACAGGCAGAAATGGCCTGGAAGAAATTTTTTGAGGGTCTAGGATACCAGGGGAAGACTGGATACCACCCAGAAGAGAGAGGGGCACAGAAAAGAAGTCTCAATAGAGAAACCATGTGTGGAAGCTGCAGCTGCAGCCTCTGGCGCACTTCCCCCACCCTACAAGCAGACAGTTTTGAATTCCCTGGCCTTGGGCCAGCAGCTACAGAAAGAGGGTACTACAGGGATCTACCTCCCCACAATACAGGACACATACAAACACAACCTAAGGCTGATTCAGCTTTTGGCCCTCAAATTTGGTCTGCTGACTCCCACAAGCTCTTCCAGCCAGGGAAGGGCCACATCATTGTTTGCCCTGGCTGCTGGCACGGGAATAAAGAGATCTGAACCACTCAGTCACGCTCCTTACTGACCAGGACTAGTTGAGGATGCAGAGGGGAGTAGAGTTATTTCCTGCCTGGAAAAAGGGAGGGTGCTGCAGCAATAGTTGGAGAACAGCTTCTGAAAAAGTTTGAATTGCAAGGCTCTAAGCCTCCAGGCAGGATCCTCTGTGACATTGTTGCGGTTCATATCGCAGGGAACACACTCCTACCAGGCTTTGAACTGACAAGGGCGCCAAAGAGTGCCATCTGCTGGCCAACCATGGAAGTGCATGTGAGGAAATTAAGAAAGGATTTCTCCCGCCTTTACAGCCTCACCCACAAGACGCATAGAAGCGGGTCTGCAACTCATTACTGGGTCCATGGTCCAGTTTTAAGCAACTAACATGGACAACCCTAAAAACCCAGAACAGGTTGAATGAAGAATCAAAAAACAACAGTAACATGCAGACTTCCACCAGTAAGTACCTACAAAAGAGAGAGAAATTGAGCTTCTGGGTAAACTCACCATCGTACTCATATGCCTAGACATCAGCAAAAAATTACAAGCCATACTAAGAAAATGGAAGAAATGGTCCAAGCAAAGGAGTATATCAAAGGCCCACATGAGACACAGGATTTGAGATAATGAGATGCACAAAAATTTCCAAAATCAAATTAATGAGTTGAAAGACAAAATGGCTAAAGAGATAAAGGACACCAAGAAGACACTGAGCAAGCCCAAAGAAAAATTTGAAATCCTGAATAGAAAAGTTACAGAGTTCAAAACCACATTAGAGGGACAGATGTGGCTCAAATGGTTGGGCGTCTTTCTCCCATATGGAGGGACCTGGGTTTGATCCCTGGGACCTCCCGGTAGGAAGAAAAAAAAGAAAAATATAGACGGTGTGTAGGCCACCAGGCCCCATGCACAGGTGCCCCGCCAGGCCCCTCAAGCAACGCAGCGCAGGTGGTAGGGTGCCTCTCTCCCACATCGGAGGTTCTGAGGATCGAATCCCAGTGAAGAGAGGAGGAGAAGGATGAGAAGAGAGGGCAGGAAACGGACACAGATTCGCCCAGCGAATGGACTCAGAAACAGCAGAAACGGGAGGTGGGGGGTAAAAATGGATAAAAGTAAATAAATAAATACATCCTTTAAAAAAAAAAAAAAACACATTAGAGGCAGACAACAGCAGACTTAATGATAGAAGAAAGAATAAGTGATATAGAAGAAAGAATAGCTAAAATTGAAGAGAGAGAAGAACAGAGAGAGTAAACTGAAAAAATTCTTTCAGGGAGTAGAATGATAACACTAAGTACAATAGCATACATGTCACGGGAGTTCCAGAAGGAGAAGAGAAGGGAAAAGTGACAAGAGTATTTCAGAAAACAGTGGCTGAAAATTTCCCAACTCTCATGAAAGAAATGAATTTATATGTTCAAGAAGTACAGCGTACTCCAATCAATAAATTGAATAGACCTACTCCAAGACACACACTTTTCAGAATGTCAAACGTCAAAGATAAAGAGAAAATTCTGAGAGCAGCAAGGAAGGAGCAAAACATCACATACAAGGAACACCAGTAAAACTTAGTGTAGATTTCTCATCAGAAACCATGGCGGCTAGAAGACGGTGATATGATACAATTAGGATAGTGAAAGGGGAAAATTGCCAGCTAAGAATTCTTTATCTGGCAAAATTGTCCTTCACATACAAAGGTGAGTTTGAAGTATTCACAAATAAACAGAAACTAAGAGAGTTTGTAAAAAAGGATCCACTTTTGCAGGAAGTACTAAAGGGAGACAGCCTGAAGGAAAAAGATAGGAAAGGGAGGTTTGGAGGAGAGTATAGAATGCAAGAATAGCAGAAAGGGTAACCAAAAGAGTAAAAAGATGAAAACAAGATATGACATATAAAACCAAAGAATAAAACAGAAGTAAATAATACATTTATAGTAATGTCATTGAATGTGAATGGACTAAACTCCCCAATCAAAATATATAGGCTGAAAAATGGATTAAAAAAAACATGAGCCATCCATATGCTGCCTATAAGAGACTCATCTTAGACCCAGGAATACAAACTGGCTGAAAGTGAAAGGTTGGAAAAAGATACTCTGTGCAAATAGTAACCAAAAAAGAGCAGAGTTAGCTATACTAATATCAGACAAAAGAGGGAAGCGGATGTGCCTCAAGTGATTGAGCACCTCTTTCCCACATAGGAGGTCTCAAGTTCGGTTCCCAGTGCCTCCTAAAGAGACTAGCAGACACATAGAGCACACAGCAAATGGACACAGTAGACAGCAAGTGCAAAACAGCAAGGGTCGGGAGCGGGGAGATAAATAAAAATAAATGTTTTTTAAAAAATCAGATAAAACAGACTTTAAATGCAAAAAAGTTATAAGAAATACAGAAGGCCGTTATATATTAATAAAAGAGTCCATCAGGAAGGAATAACAGTCAAACATCTATGCATCTAACCAGGGTGCCCCAAAATACGCAAGGCAAACTCTGGCAAAACAATAGTCATTGGAGACGTCAACACACCACTCACATCATTAGATAGAACAACTAGACAGAAGATCAACAAGGAAACAGAGAAATTGAACAATATGCTAAGCTAGACCTAACATACATTCATGGAATGTTACATCCCAAATCAGCAAGTTATTCTCAAGTGCTCATGGGTCTTTCTCCAGGATAGACCATGTGTTAGGTCACAAGGCAGGTCTCAATAAATATAAAAAGATTGAAGTTATATAAAACGCCTTCTCAGATCATAATGGAATGAAACTGGAAATCAGTAATAGATGGGAAAGGGGAAAATTAGCAAATGTGTGGAGGCTAAACAACACATTCCTCAATAATCAGTGGGTCAAAGAAGAAATTGTGAGATTAGTAAATGCATTGAGATGCATGAAAATGAGAACACAACTTATCAAAACTTACCAGTTACAGTGAAGGGAGTGCTGAGAGGGAAATTTATAGCCCTAAACTCCTACATTAAAACAGAAGGAAGAGCTAAAATCAAAGATCTAACTGAATAATTGGAGAAATTTGAAAAAGAACAGCATACCATTCCCAAAGCAAGCAGAAGGAAAGAAATAAAGATTAGAGTACAAATAAATGAAAGTGAGCACAAAATAATAGAGAAAACAAAATCAAAATCTGGTTCTTTGAGAAAATCAATAAAATTGACAAACAGTTATCTAGACTAACAAAAAAAGATAGAAGATGCAAATAAATAAAATCAGAAATGAAAGGGGGGAATTTACAACTGATCCCACAGAAAAAGGATCTTAAGGGGATAATGAGAAACTATATGCCAACAAACTAGATAACCTAGATGAAATGGACAAATTCCTAGAAATGTACAAGCAACCTTCACTGATGCTACAAGAAATGCAAGAACTTTACAAACTGATTACATTTAAAGAGATTGAATCAGTCATCAAAAATCTCCCAAGAAAGAAAAGTCCAGGACCAGAAGGTTTCACAGGTGAATCGTACCAAGCATTTTGAGAAGAATTAACACCAATCCTGTTTAAGCTCTTCCAAAAAATTGAAGAGGAGGGAAAATTACCCAACATATTTTATGAATCCAACATCACCCTAATACCAAAGCCAGATAAAGACACAAGAAAAGAAAATTACAGAAAATTCTCTAATGAATATAGATGCAAAAATTCTCAGCAAAATACTTGCAAATAGAATCCAAAAGCATTTCAAAAGAATTATACACCACAACCAAGTAGGATTTATATCTGGTATGCAAGGGTGGTTCAGCATAAGAAAATCAATCAACATAATATACCACATTAACAAACTGAAGGATAAGAAAAAACAAAAACTGTTTATCTTGATCGATGCAGAAAAGGCATTCGACAAAATCCAGCATTCTTTCTTGATAAAAACACTTTGAAAGATAGGAATAGAAGGAAAGTTCCTCAGTTTGATAAAGGAATGGAATGAAACTGGAAATCAGTAATAGATGGGAAAGGGGAAAATTAGCAAATGTGTGGAGGCTAAACAACACATTCCTCAGTAGTCAGTGGAAAATCCACAGCCAACATTATACTCATTTGAGAAAGGTTGAAACTTTTCCTCTAAGATTGGAAACCAGACAAGGATGCCCACTGTCACCACTGTTATTCAATATTGTGCTAGAAGTTCTAGCTACAGCAATTAGACAAGAAAAAAAAATGCATCCAAATAGGAAAAGAGGAAGCAAAACTCTCACTATTTACTCATGACATGACCTTGTATTTAGAAAATTCTGAAATGTCTATGACAAAGCTACTTGAGCTAATAAATGAGTTCAGCAAAGTGGCAGAATATAAGATCAACATGCAAAAATCAGTAATATTTCTGGTACACTAGTAATGAACAATTGGAGGAAGAAATCCGGGGGGGGGGGAATTCTATTTACAATAGCGACAAGAAAACTCAATTAGCTAGGAATCAACTTAACCAAAGAAATACAGAACCTATATTCAGAAAACTACAAAACAATGCTTAAATCAATAAAGACCTAAACAAATGGAAAGACATTCCATGTTCATGGATTGGAAGACTAAATATTGTGTAGATGTTAATCCTACCCAAACTGATTTATAGATTCAATGCAATACCAATCAAAATTCCAACAGCCTACTTTACAGAACTAGAAAAATCAATTAAGAAATTTATTTAGAAGGCAAAGTGCACCTGAAAAGTAAAAGCATTCTATAAAAGAACGATGCTGTAGGACTTTCACTGTCTGGCCATGAAACATGATACAAAGCTGCAGTGGTATTGTTTGATGGTCTAAAGAAAGACACATCGATCAGTGGAATTGAGTTGAGAGTCCAGAGACATATCCTCACCTCTACGGCCAACTGTTTTTTGACAAATATACTGTGTCCCTGTTAACAGGACATGGTAGTCTCTTTAACAAATGGTTCCAGGAGAACTGGATATCCGTAACCAAAAGAATGAAAGAGGACTCCTCTCTCACTCCGTATACAAGAATCAACTCAAAATGGGTCAAAGACCTAAATATAAAAGCCAGGACCATAAAACTACTAGGAGAAAATGTAGGGGAACATCATCAAGATCTTGTGGTAGGTGGTGGCTTCTTGGATCTTACACCCAAAGCCCGAGCAACAAAAGAAAAAATAGATAAATGGGACTTACTCAAAACTAAACACTTTTTTTTTTTTTTTGCACCTCAGAGGTCTTTGTCAAAAGGGTGAACAGGAGAAAATATTTGGAAATCACGTGTCCGATAAGAGTTTAATATCCATGTAGTATAAAGACATGCTACAACTCAACAATAAAAAACAAATGGGCAAAAGACTTGAATAGACTCTTGTCCAAAGAAGAAATACAAATGGCGAAAAAACATGAAAAAATATTCAGTATGACTAGCAATTAGGGAAATGCAAATCAAAGCTACAATCAGCTATGGTTTCACAACTATTAGAATGGCCACTATTAAAAAGACATAGGGAAGCAGGTGTAGCTCAGTGGTTTGAACGCCAGCTTCCCATGTATGAGGTCCCAGGTTCAAACCCCAATACCTCCTAAAAAAAAAAAAAAAAGACATAGAGGGGGACGGATGTGGCTCAAATGGTTGGGTGTCCGTCTCCCATCTGGAGGGACCTGGGTTTGATCCCTGGAACCTCCTGGTAAAAAAAAAAAAAAAGCATAGCACTACAAGTGTTGGACATAGGAACACTGTTGGTAGAAATGTAGAATGGTATAGCCACTGTGGAGGCCTGTTTGGCTGTTCCTAAAGAAGCTAAATACAGATTTCCATGTGACTTGGCAATACCCAAAAGAAATGAGAGTGCTTACATGAACAGACATCTGCACATCAGTGTTCATAGTGATATTATCCATGATTGCCAAGGATAGAAACAACCCAAGTATCCATCAGCCGATGAATGGGTAAACTGGTGTATACACATGATGGAATATTGTGCAACTGTAGGAAGAAATGAAGTCATGAAGCATATGACAACATGGATGAACCTGGAAGACGTTATGTTGAGTGAAGCAAGCTAGACAAAAAAGGATAAATACTGTATGATTGCACTATTATGAACTATTTTGTAAAGTCATGGAATTAATAACTAGAATATTGGTCACTAGAAAACAGTGAGTTAAGAGAATGGAAAGTGGAGGGTTAACTTGTGCAGAATTTGTAAAAAGGTCTATTAATCTTTGGAAATGAATAAAAAAGATGAAAGCACAACATAGTGTTTGTAAGTAGCAGTGCTATTATATAGGCATGATAGGGAAGTGGCTGTGGCTCAATCTGTAGGGCTCCCGTTTACCATGTGGGAGGCCCCGGGTTCGGTTTCCGGGGCCTCCTGGTGGGGGCGGGCCCACCTGCGCGGCGTGGTTGGCTGACCCGGCGAGCGCAGGCAGCAGGGGGGGGATAAATGAATAAATAAATAAAATCTTAAAAAAAAAAAAAATATATATATATATATATATATATATATATATATAGGCATGATAGTGGTTGAAAGAGAAAGTCTAAGGTCATGTATATTGGAAAGCGAAAAAATGTAACATGGGACTAGGAAGCATAGTAAAACCTCATGTGAAATATGAATATGGGTAATACTGCATATGTGACTGTTTTTCTTTGAAACCAAACAAATGTAGCTAATGTTGCAAGATGTTAATATCAGGCAAAAAAAGCCCACAAACATACTAAAGGGAAAGTAACTAGACACAGTACTACATATTTGTGTGATATCATTTATATGAAATGTAAATATAAGTCAATTTATATAAAAAATAGATGGTAAATTTTTTAGCTAGGTATGTGGTTTAAATTTCATTTTATAATCCCCATTAGTTTTTTGTTTTATTGTATTTTTCCTAATATAAAAATGTTTGAACATATATCAACTATTATCATTTTCTACTACTTGGTATGAGAATTAAAAATTAAAGTACATGAAAAAAAAATCTTACTCTTTGGTTTTTAAATAATATTAATTATAATTTTGTTCTGTAATTATTGTTTCCTTTTAGTCTTTCAACATATTAGAAATAGTATAGTATAAAGGAAGTCTCAGAAAGTTATTTTCTCTGAGCATAACAGATTGAAACAGCTTGAGAACCTGACATCAAAAAATATAAAGTTAAAAGAATTTAAAATCTGTAGTAGTCTGAGAAAAATTATGTCAGGTGGCTTTATTGCCATAGTTAATCAGCCCCAAATAGTGGCTATAGTATGTAACAGTCCAGTGACTGGTTCAGTGTAATAAACATGAGAAATAAACTCTTAACAATTGTAGTCTGCTTGGAGAGGAGAGGAGAGACATTGTATGATGCAGTCATAAAAGATTTCATGTAAATGATAAAATAAAATTTTATTGCTAGGACAAAACTCTAGGTTTTAGGAGCATTTGGTTTTGCTGAACTTTGCTAGGTAAGCTAGGATATTATATATTTAATTCTTGTTAATATTATGTGATTTTGAGCAGAAATGTCAGATCCTGAAGATAATTAAAACAAGCTTGTTGATGTTTTAATTTTTAAACATGATCAAAATGGTTCATTATTTTTGTTTCATTTTCTTATTTAAAAGGTGATTGTTTGAAGTCTATCGTGAATTTTGAAATTAACCCAGAGTTTTACAGAACATACTCATTTTCTGTCATAGTTATATATTATATATTTTTTTCTATTATAAAAGTTCTTTTAGACCTTTGTGAATGATTAAAAAAAAACCTGTTACATGGTGCTTGTTGAATATTACAAACATATTTTTCAGCTTCAATTCATTCTCCATTTTCCTGTTACTTTTATTACAAGTTTAGTACGTAAATATTGACCATTTAGTGTTTCTTTTGATGAAAATTATATAATTGTCATACTCTCCCAGTAAGTGTTATATGGTTAGAATGAAAATACTTTCTTTCAAAAGAGACCATTAGTACATGAATTTGGTTGTTTAGTTTGAAAAGATTGATTACCAGTAGCCTAAGAGTGAGATTGCAGTAAGTGTGGGCAGGTATTTCTGTGTTGTTAATACCATTTCTGTTCTAAGTTCTGGTGTATTTCATGATTATAAAGATTCTGAACTTGAGACTGTTTAGTGACTTTGGGGAGATAGGAGGTGGGTATAAGGGAAATAGATCTTGGCTAATTCCATTTCCTGTCACAATAGTTGCTTTGAGAATTTTTAGCCAAGGTCATTTTTTGGGTATTGTAGGAGAGATCTCATTATTATTTAACCACTGAGAACTAGAATAACGCGATACTACTGACAAAGCAGGTGATTAATTTTCAGTTGAAAGTGTATTAAGTAGAAACTATTTTCTTGCTCTGTGGAAGCATGTAAAAATTTTTAAAAAGCTGCTTATTTTCCCTATTTGCAGGTTCTGTACAGAGTAATGAGATGTGTGACGGCTGCAAACCAAGTGTTTTTTTCTGAGGCTGTGTTGACAGCTGCTAATGAGTGTGTTGGTGTTTTGCTCGGCAGCTTGGATCCTAGCATGACTATACATTGTGACATGGTCATTACATATGGATTAGACCAACTGGAGAATTGCCAGACTTGTGGTACAGATTATATCATCTCAGTCTTGAATTTACTCACATTGGTATGTGAATTGTTCTTTTTTTGTTGCTTTTTAATACATTGTTTTATTCAGGCCCTTAAATTTAAATTGATGTGAAAGAAATGAAGGGCTTTGATTTTTCGGAGTCAGTTTTATTTATATCTCGTATGCTTTTTAAAAAAATCTAGTATCTATTTAGTTTTAGTTTCTGAGAGCTTGTTTCAGTGTAGCTTTACTCTTTTTTTTTTCATGAAACATTATTCATACCAGATTCTAGTGCTCCTGATAAATACTGTATAACAGAAGGTACTTCATAGCTCTTTTGAGAGGCCTTATTGGGTTTTGCTTGCCATATGAAACTTTTTATTCCTTTAATGGCTCGGCTATAAATATTCCTCTTGTCTCCCACTTTTTTTAATGGACATTTTTGAAGCATATATAGAGAAAATAGTATAATGAATCTCTGCATACTTAATACTCAGATTCTATAATTAAAAACACATGGCACATCTGGTTTCGTCTAGGCCCCTGACTCTTGTCTCCTCCTTACTACCCTCCATCCCCAACTGGATTATTTCAAAGCAAATTCCAGACAGCATGCTGCTGAGCATTTCTGCCAACTTTACACCTCTCTTTGCCAATGTAAAATATGTCTATGTAAGTTTAAGTGTAAATCATCCTATTTGATATCTAAACATTTCAATGGCCCAGTGTTAAGGCCTTAAAGTGTAGCTTGGACATAATACTTTTTATTTTATTCTTTTAGATTGTTGAACAGATAAATACAAAACTGCCATCATCATTTGTAGAAAAACTGTTTATACCATCTTCTAAACTACTATTTTTACGTTATCATAAAGAGAAAGAGGTAAGTGATACATTGATACTGACTTTTAAAGTTTAGATCATTGAAGAGTATGACCTGTATTATTTAGTAGATTACATGTGAAATGATAAATATTTGGATTTAGAATACAGTGATTGTAATGATTCTTTTTTTTTTTTTTTTTTAACCGGAAGGTCCCGGGTATCGAACCCGGGTCCCTCCATATGGGAGACGGACGCCCAACCATTTCAGCCACATCCGTCGCCCTGTAATGATTCTTTTAACTTAAAATTGTCCATTGTCAAGTGTATACCTTGATGAATGATGTGCCAGATACTCTACTCAGAATAGTGATATTCATTTTTATTTGTTTTAATAAATTTTCATAAAGATAAAACGAGTAAATGTATTTATAAAATTATTATTTCGGAAGTACTATGTATGTAGTAAATACAACTTTATTATAAGCTTTGACTCCTAGTCAAACCCACCATAGACTTTCCAAGTAGATGTAGGAAAGCTGGTCTTAATAGACTCCTGTTTGTATATGTGATTTTATATTAGCTTTTTTTTTTTTTAATGGCCATTTATCCATTATGTGTAAATAAAACTTTATAGATTTAAAAAGCTAGCTGATCTGTGTAGGTTCCCCAAGTTTTTTTATTTTTTTAATTTTTAAAAATCAGATCTTTGCTCTTCTTGACAGCAGATTTATCAGTTTTAAATTGATTTGCATACTCATTGCTATGTGGTGATTTATTTTCTATATAAGTATAGAACATTTATTTTCCATTTAGTTATTTCACTAATTTTTTCTTTTTAAGGTTGTTGCTGTCGCTCATGCTGTTTATCAAGCAGTGCTTGGCCTGAAGAATATCCCTGTTCTAGAGACTGCCTATAAGTTAATTTTGGGAGAAATGACTTGTGCCCTAAACAACCTGCTGCATAGCCTTCAACTTCCTAATGCCTGTTCTGAAATACAACATGAGGCTTTTAAGAATCACTTATTCAATGTAGACAATGCAAAATTTGTAGTTATATTTGACCTCAGTGCCCTGACTACAATTGGAAATGCCAAAAATTCATTGATTGGGGTGAGTCTTTGTAATGACTTTGTTTTTCCACTTTTAAATTTTTTCTTACTGGATTTTTTGTATTTTGTTTATCATCATGTCACTATTTCTGCAGAATCTCTGTGTAAAAAATGGCCATACTTAGGACATACCTGGATAAGTAAAATTGGTAGGAATATTTTCTTGCCATTATGTTTAGCTCTCTTCTTTTTCCTTGACAGCTTTCGATAAGATTTTTAAAATACTGATTTTATTTTCTAGATGTCTTTTTACGAGTTTCTCCTATTTACTCCAGCATGCTTACAGAAAATTTGTCAGTGATTTGTGCAGCTCTGTTAATGTGCAGCCCCTTTCTTCTTTCTCTACTTACTATGTTTCCTACCCTCCATTGAAGTGTTAGTTAGTACTTACACATGGTCTTACTTTTTGGTTGCCTGCTTTTCTCTGGGAGCATTCATATATTCTTTGTTTTGGAAAATAAAGATTTTTTTCCTCCAAGAAATTTGAAGCAGCCCTGCTTTTGATTTATAATTATAAATAATTTTGATTGTAATTATGGCTTCTATATTTCTTTCTCCTATTGGACCTTGCCAAGTTGAGAACCATGATTTCTAATAGGAAGTAATGGGCTGTAATTAAGGGTTAAAGTTTTCTAAGAGAGAAGGGAGGGGAAACTGAAAAATTGACTTTTATTCTTAAATGCTTTCCATATTTGATTAGATTGCCCCGTATCATTTCATAGCTACTCCTTTGCTCTTTGCTAGTTATGGCTTATGTACAAGGACTGTAATAAACTCTTCCTTTCTTTATACTTTAAAATTTCATTTTTGAGGCATTTGTTTTGTATACAGATTTTAGGAAGAGGCTTATGTCCCACACTCTGGAAACAAGAAGAGGGAGTGGGGAAGGGATAGTCAGGTAGAATTGGAGTGTCTTAGCAGTAGAATAGAAAAGGGAAGGATGGAAAAAACTTAAGATTGGCAGGATGTACCTCTTTTCACACTGGATGGAGTACCTTGCCGTTCGCGGTATAGGGAAAATTGAGGAAATGGAGTCTACTACACCAGCAGGTACAACAAAGTTAGTTTAGGCCAAGGGTCAGCAAACTAGCCTATGGGCCAAATCCAGCCCACCACCTATTTCTTTTGTTTTTAACAGCTATATTGAGATAGAATTCACTTAACATACAATTCATCTATTTAAAGTGAACAATTTAGTGATTTTCAGTATATTCAGTGTTGTGCAACCATCACCACACCACTACCTTTTTCTGTAAAGAAAGTTTTATTGGAACGTTAGCTACTCTCAGTCATTTATGTTTTGTCTGTAGCTGTTTTCGCAGTGAAGTGGCAGAATTGAGGAGTTGCAACATGCAACAGATGTTGTATGGCCCACAAAGCCTAAAATATTTATTATTTTGTGTTTACAAAATATGTTTGCTGACCCATGGATTAGTCTACTTAGATTGTTCCCAAATTTAAATCTATAATTACAACTTTAAAAAATGTCTAAACATACTTATTTTGAAGGATAAACTATTTGTATGCTTATGCAAGACTTGGACATGGGGGCGGGGGGCAAACGTTTACTTTCTTCTATATATTGTCAGATGTGGGCGCTATCTCCAACTGTATTTGCACTCCTGAGTAAGAATCTGATGATTGTACATGGGGACTTAGCTGTCCACTTCCCTGCCATTCAGTATGCAGTGCTCTACACGCTGTATTCTCATTGTACCAGGTACTATATTTACAAATACGTCTTACAAAGGGGAAAAATGTTTTTATTTTTATAGGGGAAAAGGACCTTTTAAAGTATAGATTTTTAAAACTGTGTATTGTAAAACTTTGTATTGATTTAACTTTGGAATTGCTTACTTTTTTCATTAAAAAGAATATCTATACTTTATCTTTCAGGCATGATCACTTTATATCTAGTAGTCTTAGTTCTTCATCCCCTTCTTTGTTTGATGGAGCCGTGATTAGTACTGTAACTACAGCTACCAAAAAACATTTCTCAATTATATTAAATCTTCTGGGAATATTGCTTAAGAAAGATAACCTTAACCAGGACACAAGGTACCTAAGTATATTTTATGTTAACAACTGTTTCTAACTTTATTAGTTTGTGCTTTATAATTTGAGAATAAGAAATGTAGATTATGGAGATGGGCTAGAGCAGTCTCTTCACTGTGAAACACTCTAAAATTTGGTTTTATTTAATATTTTTTGCTACAATTTATGCTAGTTTGGGGACATTTTCTTAAAAGGCATGTAACCCTTTTGACAAAATAACCTTTATAATTTGAATTTTTGCTCATCACTTGAGATATTTGAAAAACCAAAAGAAAGTCAATGTTAGAAGAGTAGTTTTTTTTTTTTTTTTTTTTGTGGAGGTGGTCGCCGTTGAACACGGGACCTCATACTTGGGAAGCAGGCACTCAACCACTGAGCTACATCCTCTCCTCCAAGAGAAGGGTTTTAAAAGTGTTTTGTTTTTTAATTTTTTAAAATGTAAAATCAACTGTATATTTTGTGTTTCAGGAAACTGTTAATGACCTGGGCTTTGGAAGTGGCTGTTTTAATGAAAAAATCTGAAACATATGCACCTTTATTCTCTCTTCCATCTTTCCATAAATTTTGCAAAGGACTTTTAGCCAACAGTAAGATTCTATAATTTTTAAATTTTACTAACCAACCCTTAAAAAAGAGATCTTTGGTAATGGGAGAATGTAGTCAGTTGAGAAAATTTCCTGACATGAAAACGTATAATCCCTAATTTACTGAAAGATACTTAATCAATGTTCATTTTTCTTTGTTCAGTATGCAGTGCTTATGTTAAATGATTGTCACATTTTTAAGGTTTTGTGAAAGTTTATGCAATCCATACAGTTTAAAAATTTCCCTAAGAAAGATGTTTGGGTGACTAGTCACTTATTTTAAGTGGATTTGTTTGAATGTACCATCTCCTGAATGTTACTGCTAGTAATTATTCCATTCAAGAACAATACCTAATCCATAGGAGGAATTCACTATTTGAATGAATGAGATCAGAAAAGATGACAAACTGCATATACTTTCTTCTGATCAGCTGAAAGTAGCTGTCTTTTCATTTTTCCTAGCTCTTGTTGAAGATGTGAATATCTGTCTGCAAGCCTGCAGCAGTCTACATGCTCTGTCCTCTTCCTTGCCAGATGATCTTCTACAGAGGTGTGTACCAAAGAGCGTATCTTTTCACGCTGGCCTTAATAACTTGAAAAATTACCAAACTTGCCTTATCTATTTCATTTTTTATAGATGTGTTGATGTTTGCCGTGTTCAACTAGTCCATAGTGGAACTCGTATTCGACAAGCATTTGGAAAGCTGTTGAAGTCAATACCTTTAGATGTTGTCCTAAGGTATAATAGTTGTTTTGGCACAAAGACATCCCATTATGTTTTTACTGACTGGTAATAGTCTCGTTTTTAAAAGGAAAAAAGCCTAAATATGACATTAGTAAATTAATGTCATGTCCTGAACAGTGCATCTTCTCTATTAAAGTGATATTAAGGGATCAAATTATGCAAGTCGAGAAGAAAATAACAAAATTTTATATTTTTTTATGAGCCTCAAAGTCAAATAATTCATATAGTGCAAAAATGTACTGCTTAATAGCTCAGATATTTGAAAAACTAAATTGTAATCTCTTACAGTTTTTGATTGAGTTTATTTGGGAGCTCTCACAACCTAAAAGCTTGAAATTGCAATGACATTTCTTTGTGTAAATGTCTTAATTTTATTATAGTTTTTATTTCTAATTCAGTTAGCAAGGAAATAACCTATTTACAGTGTGCGATAACCTTTTAATTAAAACAGTTTGCATAACAATGATTTTATTTTCTGTCTACAGCAATAACAATCACACAGAAATTCAAGAAATTTCTTTAGCATTAAGAAGTCACATGAGTAAAGCGCCAAGTAACACATTCCATCCACAAGATTTCTCTGATGTTATTAGTTTTATTTTATATGGGAACTCACATAGAACAGGGTAAGGCATTTCTTTGACCAATACATCTGGGAAAAATAATTTGAATTTACTTGTGTATCTTAACCCTATCTCCAGTTTTGAGGAGAAAATGTATATGTGTGGGGAGGTAGAAAATAACATTCTTCTCAGATGGGTTACTTTAGTTTTCTGCAGTGGAAAGAACTGCTCTAAAGATAGCCTTTGAAGAAACAAAAGTGAGTTTTGAAATTGAGTGCTTTTAAACTTTAGTTGTTAACTGATCTGATGTGGTCTCCCATGCTTTGGAATGGGGCCTGGGGGTCTAGATATGCTGGCGATGGTTTCCTGTAGCAAATGAGTTTTCTCCTGATAGCTAAATTGTCCTCACCATTTACCCTAATAATCCATCTACCCCATACCCTGTCTTGTTTTAACTGTAAAAGTTAAATGAGAGGTAGGGTAACATATTGCTTCCCCATTTCATAGGTTTTGCCTTTGGGGGAAGGAAAAATTGTAGTCCCCTACTCCTATCCCCCTTGCAGTATTTTTGGATTATTAAAATAAAGATGTCATTGTCTGTTAAATGTGAAACTGCTTTTCCCAGGAAGGACAATTGGTTAGAAAGATTGTTCTATAGCTGCCAGAGACTGGATAAGCGTGACCAATCAACAATTCCTCGAAATCTCCTAAAGACAGATGCCGTCCTTTGGCAGTGGGCAATTTGGGAAGCAGCACAGTTCACAGTCCTTTCTAAGTTGAGAACCCCACTGGGGAGAGCTCAAGATACCTTCCAGACCATTGAAGGTAATCGACTCTTTGGACTTTTTCAAATTTTGTGGTATAAATACTTATAATACTTATAATCTTATTAATCAAGAGATCATTAATAAAGAAATAATAAAACAAAGATTTGGAAGTACTTTTAAAAAAATTTAACACTTTTCAGTTAATCTTTCAGGTATATTTGTTTGAATAAGCTTTCATTGAATAATTGTGTTGATAACAACATGGGTATCTTTCCCCCCCACCCCCCCAAAAAACATGGAGGAGACTTGTGTGAAGAAAACATGTTTGGTTTTTTTTTTTGCCTAAATTGAGAAAGATCTTAATGTGGGGATTTTTTGTTTTGTTTTTAAATGATGGATATACACAGTGTATTTGATAACTGTGAGATTCTGAGAACTTCTAGAATCGTTAAAGATTTCTTTTTAATTTGGAATCTTGTCTTTGCTTGTAGGTATCATTAGAAGTCTTGCAGCGCACACATTAAACCCTGATCAAGATGTTAATCAGTGGACAACTGCAGACAATGATGAAGGCCACAGTAGTAACCAGCTTAGACTTGTTCTTCTTCTCCAGTATCTGGAAAATCTAGAAAAATTAATGTATAATGCATATGAGGGATGTGCTAATGCATTGACATCACCTCCCAAGGTTGGTTTCCGTGGGATAGTGTTGCTTTGTGCCAGTTTACATGGTCAAACCTTGTAGTGTGTGCAGAGCTGCAATCACAATAGACTTGTGATTTGGTTTATGTATATTTCAGACATGGATACTTATCATTTGAACCAGTCCTGAGCTCCTCTTTCCCTTTATTCTAAAGGTCATTAGGACTTTTTTTTACACCAATCGCCAAACTTGTCAAGACTGGCTGACTCGGATCCGACTCTCCATCATGAGGGTTGGATTGTTGGCAGGCCAACCCGCTGTGACAGTGAGACATGGCTTTGACTTGCTTACAGAAATGAAGACAAATAATCTATCTCAGGTAAAATGGTGTGTTTAGAATTCATTTTAAATCTATTAGAGAAACGAGTTTAGTTCTTTTGCTATGGTTTAATCTGTAGATAAAATAAATGAAAACTTCCATTCTTTTCAGAGTTCTTGATCCAATATTTGTCAGAGCAGTAAATGACAAAATCACCTATTTATGTTTTCTATTTGGGATATGTTGAAAATAAGCATTTCTTATGTTTAAGTATTAGAACTTTAAGGTAATTCTAAAAAAAAAAAATTGCCTATAGGGGAAATAATCTTTCTAATGTATGGGAAAGTGCTTGCACAACTCCTGACCTATAAGTGGATTCACAATAACTATTTGGTGTTGAATCCAAAAATAGCAAAACATTTGCTAATTAAGATAATGTCAATAGGCAGTATTCAAAGAAAGACATGACTAACGCCCACGTGCTATGCTATGAAGGTTCTGTCAGTCAGCTTTTGTGTCTACTCTGTATGTAACATTTTGAGAATTTTAAACTAAATAATGTAATACCATTACCACATATGTTTGAGTTTAGTTAGATATGCTTAATTTTGATCAGTAGTCCTTAATATAATAGGGATTTCAATTTTAATGCTGTCAAGGTCCGTGATTATTTTTTCTGAATGCCATTTTTCAGGGGAATGAATTGGAAGTAACGATCATGATGGTGGTAGAGGCACTATGTGAACTTCATTGTCCTGAAGCTATACAAGGAATTGCTGTCTGGTCTTCTTCCATTGTTGGGAAAAATCTTCTCTGGATTAATTCAGTAGCCCAGCAGGCTGAAGGAAGGTGAGCTGGAAGGAAGGAAATGGGTGGTACATTTACTTTGGGTTTGAATCCTTTGTCTTAGTGACTAACATTGTATTTAAATGTTAAAACAGCTTTGCTTAATTTCAGCCATTGAAGCTTGCTATAAATCACTTCAATTAGGAGGCATCCTTAGGTGTTTTTTTTTTTTTTTTTTTTTTTTTTTTTCTTTTTAATTAGCAGGAATACTTGTTTACCTTACTACTTAGATAATTAGTAGCAAATCATACTGAAAAACAAAATCTATCAATTATATATTTGTAAATACTTTTAGATTTGATCTTCCACATTAGAGTCTGGCACAAATTACCCTTTATCATGAGAGTGCTTGCTCATTAACCCTGTAAACTTAAATTCAGACTCATGCAGTGCCTCTAGCAGATTGAGCATGTGCTATAAGTCTGTGTCCATTTATGTTAGTTTTAGCGAATCTGAAAAATGGAGGAAAAAATGAACTGTTCATAATTCCATTTCTAGTATTAACTCGTTTGTTTTAATTTACATGCTTTTCTAGTTCTTTTTTCTTTCATGCTTATTTTTCTCCCTTCTTTTTCACAAATACCAAGATACATAGGCACAGTTTTGTGACCTGTTTTTTCACCTTAACAATATTTCAAAAATATTTTGCTATGTTAAGTAGTCTACTTTGTGATTTCTAATGGCATGGTTGTATTTTTTGAGAGTGTACCATAATTTAACATACCTTATTGCTAGACATAAAGGCTGTTTCTGATGTTTTTTTTATTAATAATCTTAATGCTGTAATGAACACCATGACACTCAATCTCTGCTCATATTTCTGATTTTTAAAAAATTTATTCCTACAAATTAACTGACTAGGAGAAAGGTTATAGACCATAATGTTTATGATACATACTATTGCTAAGTTGCTCTACAGAAGCGATGGTTCTAATTTATACCCCTTCCTGTTGAGTCCTCTCTTCCCTGCACCTTTGTTAAGTATTGGGGGTCACTGAGAAATAAGAACCTTGCCATCATCATCAGTGAAAAAATTTTTTTAAATTTACATCTTCATTTACTAATGACTAGCAGCAGAACTTTTTCCACATTATATTGTTCATTTGTGGTTTTTTAATAAAATGGATTAAATGTCTTCATGGCCTTTGTCATTTTCCATTTAATCTGTGAAATTTTATTATATTCACTAGGATTGTTGATGATATAATTTATTGATGTGTAATTTGTTTTTAATTTGTTCTTTTGACAACCAGAAGTGTTGAATTATTATGCAGTTAAATCTGGGACGTTGTGGATTCTTTTTTTTGCATTTATCCTTCTGTGTAGCCTTTCCGTACATTGAAATGTGATATTTACCAACATTTTCTGCAAGTTATTTCGTGCTGCCTTTTTTCTTTTACATTTAACTATCTTCAGATTTTTTTGTTTGTTTTGAGGAAGAGATCTAATTTGATTCTTCTCTCCCTCAAATAATTAACTTATCTTCTCAGCTCAACTTTTTAATAATCCATTATTTTAGCAGTTGTTTTTGAAATGACCTGTGAAGTATTTAAAAATAAGATGGCTTTGATTTGTGTATAAGGTTTGAAAAGGCTTCTGTGGAGTACCAGGAGCACCTGTGTGCCATGACAGGCGTTGACTGCTGTATCTCTGGCTTCGACAAATCTGTTCTCACGCTGGCCAACTCAGGGCGTAACAGTGCCAGTCCCAAGCATTCTCTGAATGGTGAGCATGCAAAATTTAAATCAAACAACTCGGGAAGCGGCTGTGGCTCAATCAGTAGGGCTCCCGTTTACCGTGTGGGAGGCCCCGGGTTTGGTTCCCGGGGCCTCCTGGTGGGGGCGGGCCCACCTGCACGGCGTGGTTGGCTGACCCGGCGAGCGCAAGCAGCAAGGGGGGGATGGATGAATAAATAAATAAAATCTTTAAAAAATAAATAAATAAATAAAATAAATAAATAAATCAAACAACTCAAACGCCATAGTTAAATATTTTGTTCTGATGATCTTGCTGTATGTTTTGGGTTTCTGTGCTCTGTGAAATACTTGTAATTGCTATGGATCTCTCTTTTTTAAATGTTATTTTATGAAATACTTTCACTCAGGTGAATCCAGGAAAACTGTGCTGTCCAAACCAACTGACTCCTCCCCTGAGGTTATAAATTACTTGGGAAACAAAGCATGTGAGTGCTACATTTCAATTGCTGATTGGGCTGCTGTACAGGAGTGGCAGAATGCTATCCACGACTTGAAAAAGAGTACCAGTAGTACTTCCCTCAACCTAAAAGCTGATTTCAACTACATAAAGTAAGGATTTTTTTACAATTATAAGTTATGGTGTGTAACCCAATTAAACAAATTTTCAATAACTATAAAGTCTTCGTCTGTGGCAGAAAAATACTAAAATTGGTCATATCTACTAATGCAAAAATGGTCATAGTTCTAATAATGCTATTGTTATAAAAGTGACTACAACAAGAAACCAACATTATAGGTGATGGAGGAATTTGTACAATGGAAAACAGACTTATAGCTGTGAGTGTCATGTGAAATTCTCAGAGACTATTGTTCTAAAACTTAGAGCCAAAATGCATGTGAAGAGAAATTTGTCACTGCTTTGGAAAGGATCACATTTGATGCCTTAATTTCTAAACTGGGTTTGAATATAATTTATCCTTAAGAGAGCGTTTGTGAAAATTTGTGAAATAAACTCCCTTTTCCTGTCCTTTTTTCCTGTACGCATTTAACAGTCCCCAACATTTGAGTACCCTCTGTATCTTAGACACTTGGCCAGGAAGATAAACATCACTATACTTTGTATGCTATCCTTGGCATCACTGAGCTCAGCTTCTAGTGAGTAAGCAAATCAATGGTTAATTTCTTCTTTGAATAACCGCTACATGCCAGTCAGTGGGATACAGCAGTACATAAAACAGAAATGAACTCTAACCTGAGGAGCTGGCATTCTGGCAAGGGGAAGATACACAGACAAGTGCACAGGGTCAGAGAATGCCCATCAGGGTGCCTTTTGAGCACATGTTTGAGGGAACTGACTTGATGTGAGAATGGTGGGCGTAGAGTGTTCTGGAAATGGCCAGTGTGGTTGGAGCAGACTGAATAATAGGAGGTAAGGGCAGAGAAGTGGTTGGGAACCATGATAAGGATTTTTACTCTAAGATAGAAAATCTTAGGCAGGATTTGAGTGTAGAGGAGTGTCATGATCTGACTTAGTGGTTTACTCTCCTGTGTTGTGAAGAGCCTTAAGGTGGAGAACAAGGGTAGAACACCACCATTAATTTGTGGGTATGAATGTAGAGGGGGGAGAAAAGATGCTATTAATTGAAGTAGGGAGCACACAGGGAACAATAGGGCATGGTTCAACTATGTGTGAAACATGAAGATGAGATTGTTTAGTAAGCAGTTAAGATTTGAGTTTGGAACTAAGGCGAAAAGTCTAAGCCAGAGTGAGATTTGAGGGTCATCAATTTGTAGGTGGGAATTAAAGGACCTCTTTCCTTTTTACTCTGTGTCACTAAACCACAGGTAATGTTCTGGAGAATCGTGAGTGAAAAAGAAAGAGGGCCAAGGCCAGAATCCTTTCAGCATCTTAATTTAAGGAAAGGGAGAGGAAGCCATCTATGAAAAACAGGACATTGAGGAAGGCATTGTTGTAGATGTAGAAGAACTAGATGGGAGTAGTCAATCTTGTTAGATGTTCCAGAGACAGCAAGAAAGAAGGGTTTTGTAGAGAGATAAAGAGAAAAAACAAGGTTGAATAATATTGAGTAGTAGAGAAATTTGAAGCAAAAAGCTTTTGATAGATTATTTGGTCAGTGAATTTTTCTTGAAGTCCAAGAGAGGAAACTATGACTGGAGGAGAATATTGTGTGTGTGTGTGTTTTAAATATTGGAGAGATTGTGTTCTTTTGTCTAAGGGGAAGGAGAGGAGCCACTGGAATGCAAATATTAATAAGGAAAGCATTTAAAGTTGGGTACAGACATGAGTTTGGGAATGGATAGTAGATTGGGGGTAAAGGTTGAGGAAATTAAAGCCTGTGGCTATGATGGAATATTATGCAGCTGTAAGAAGAAATGAAGTCGTAAAGCATATGACAACATGGATGACCCTAGAGGACATTATGTTGAGCAAAGCAAGCCAGACACAATAGGACAAATGCTATATGAATGCGTTACTATGAACCAAATATATTTTGTAACATATTGACTCAAAAAAAATTTATATGTATCAATACATTTAATTAAGAAATGTATGTACTTATTCATCTGTGTTTACTTTTTAGTTTTTAGTTTATATTTTCAATTATTAAATGTACAGAATAAAATTTAAAAAAATGAAAGGAAAGAAAAAAAGCCTGTGGCTTTTTTTCCTAAAGAGTCAATCATTAGCTGAAAGTGTGAGGGCATTAGAGAGCATAGTGGAAAAGATTTGTCATACCTCCAGAGGAAACTAAGTAGGGACATAGGGAACAGGCCATTGGAGGGGACTCAAAACCCTTTAGGGGGAGAAAAGATAGAAATGTTGTTGTTCACCAAACCTCAGCACTTCATCTGTGCCCAGTAATTAAGGCTTACCCAAGAAGTCACTAGTTGCATTGATCCAGAGTTGGAGCTTATTATGGTGGAAGCAAGTCTAGAATAAGTCAAGTGCTGTACATTTCCAGTGCTACATCCAGGCTGAGTTGTAAAGGAAGTTACACAGTGAGAGGGACAGGTCAACTGATGGAGAGGAGAGCAATTGAGAAACCGTACATCTTCATGGTTGGAGAACAGGTATATCAGAAATCGGGACAGAGTGAGGGATCTGAAAGTAGCAGCAGGGAGCTAGGAGGATGAGGCCTCTCATCCTGGCATTAATTTCTGCAGGACTATAGGAAAGAATTTCAGAGGCATCATCGTTTTCACAAGGTGAGGAGATGGAAAGGAAGAGTTCCTTTGAAAAAAGGGAAATGGGTTCCATGAAACACAATGAGAAAGGAAGAGAGGGAGGGAGGCCAATAGTGAAAGAAGGCAGGACTAGGATAGAAGATTGAGGTTACAAAAAAGGAGACCTATGAGTTTATGCTTTAGGTGAGGAAATGAGGCAGTATAGGGAGTTTAGCTCCAATTCTAGTTGTCCTGCAGAGGCCTACTGTCAGTGTGTTGGACAGGGCCTGAGGATAACAGGCCACAATAGACAAAAAGAGGAGGGAGACATGGAGGGGTGAGGCAGCTAAGCTGAATGTATATAGCTATGACTTTCTGGTTTGCCATGCTAATTTTAGTGCTTATGAAGATGCTAATCCCATCTTCAAAATTAAACTTAAAATAGTGGCATACATGGACGGTACTTTCTCAAAGAATGCTGTACAAACTGTTGTCTTTTCCTAGAATTGTTCTAGTTTGTTTGAATGGTATATGGTCCCACAGGCTGGATATAGTGTAATATATTTTAAAATAAGCTAACCAATATTTTAATTACAGATCACTAAGCAGTTTTGAGTCTGGAGAATTTGTTGAATGTACTGAGCAATTAGAATTGTTACCAGGAGAAAATATAAATCTACTTGCTGGAGGATCAAAAGAAAAAATAGGTATTTGGGAAAAGTTTTAAAATTATTTTTATGGACAAACTGCTGACAATTTTTGGCTTAGTATATTTTAGTGGGAAATTTGGAAGTTGTACATTTATTTTGGAGAAGAGTCCCAGGGGAAGCAACAAAATTAGGGCTGTTCTAGTTACATCTGATTTGGCAAATGAAAACAGTTCAGTTAAAATTCAGCAAACTGAAAAAATGCTACATTAATACGTTGAGATTTATCTAGCCATTTTGCTTGAACAAGTAGTGTTTGAGCTAAATATTTTCTTGGTGACTTGGAGTCTTGATTGACATATTGTTGTGGTTCATGTTTTTTATCACAACTGGAACATTTTGTAAAATGCATATAAAGTTAGTATCGTGAGTATTCTCTGTTAATATTGATTGCTAGTTTTGGTAGATTTGCAAATATAGGTCTAGATTTGCGTTAAATTATTGGGTTGATTTACTGATTTTTTTTTTTTTTTTTTTTACCGGGAGGTACCGGGGATCGAACCCCAGTCTCTCCATATGGTAGACGGACGCCGAACCTTTTGAGCCACATCTGTTTCCCAGATTTACTGATTTTTGAACCTTTGAAGTCAACTGATTTTTGGGGGGCCTGAAGTATAATTTTATATGAAGTAAAATTTTCATATATCTATCAGATATGCTTAGTCATAGGGTTCAGCTGTCTGAACTAAAATATGAAAGGAGGTATTCATTTTCATTATTTTAAGTGGAGTGTTTTGTTTTTTTTTCCTTGAGGTATGAGGGATTGAACCCAGGACCCTGTACATGCCAGAAGCAGGCCCTCAACCACTGAGCAACAACACCTGCTCTGAGATTATTTTTTAGTACTATCAAAATATGTTGTCACTCTTGTACATTAAAAGCAAATTATTTAATGAAATTTACTTAACCTCTACAGATATGAAAAAACTGCTTCCTAACATGTTAAGTCCTGATCCAAGAGAACTTCAGAAATCCATTGAAGTTCAGTTGTTGAGAAGTTCTGTTTGTCTGGCAACTGCTTTAAACCATGTAGAACAAGATCAGAAGTGGCAGTCCATTACTGAGTAAGTTTAATCTTCAGGTGGTAAATGTGCATTATATATGTCATCATGACAATTGTGTATACGTTGGGGCATTTACCTGATCACTACAATGATCTCATAGTTTCATTTTAATTGTAAGTCATGTTATGTGAATGCTACTTGCCTATATATATAAACTGAGGTTGAAACTACGTAAAATGTAAAAATCCTCAAAAGCAAATGTTCTGGCTTATTTTACTAAAAATCCGACTGCTCCTCTTATTCCCCCTTCTTTGGATGCCACTCTAGTGTCCAACTACACTGTTCTTTCAGTAGTTACAAGTTGAAAAATCTCATTTACTAATTGATAGTAAACATCTTGTTTCAGAAATGTGGTAAAGTACTTGAAGCAAACTTCCCGCATAGCTATTGGACCCCTGAGGCTTTCCACTTTAACTATTTCGCAATCCTTGCCAGTTCTAAGTACCTTACAGTTGTATTGCTCATCTGCTTTGGAGAACACAGTTTCTAACAGACTTTCAACAGAGGTAGGTATATGTGCATTTTTACAATCCTATTAATAGGCATTAATCTTAATAGGAATTGGTATAGAACAAAGGCATTATTTTGTGAGTTTAAAATAACATTTGTAGTTGGAACAAATTACAAGTTTTGGGCAAACTCAGAAATCCAAAAGGCAAATGTTCATTTGAGGAGTAAATGGGACAGATAGACAAACTTAAGATATATAACCTCAGGAGTGCCTAATTGCTTAATATTTGCCTCCAAATGAGGATGAGGTATTATTTTATTCCCCTTTGAAAGAATAGTGACAAATACATCTTCTGGTATCAAGAAATAATCATTGTTTTCATGTATTCTTAAAGAGTTTAAAGAGAAAATTTTTCTGTCTTTTTCTTCTTTGAGGGTGTGTGTGTGTGTGTGTGTGTGTGTGTGTAAACGTATTTCCCTTAGGCAGATTGAGTATATTTTAGATTTGGCCAAAATGAAGCCCTGCCCCACCCCTCCCCTCCCCCCAGTAAAATTTACACAAAGATGAAGCCTTACTAAGGAAATTATAATCTGTTTGAGAATCTGATTATGAATTATTAGTTTGTTTTTCAGACATTTAGTTCCTGTTTTATAGTAAATATGCAATACTTTTTATAAAAATGTGCTTTATTGTGATAAATATATTGATAAATTGGGCTTAATATTCTGAAAAATTCTTTTTTTCTTCATAAAACATAGGTTTTCTTTTGTGGTTACAGGGTATTTTTCTCTTGTGATTAGAAGATAACTTGATGAAAGGGGGAGTTTAATGGATAAGCCTGGAATGGATCTGAAATAGCAGACCTTTGTGGATGTGGAATCTTGGACTCATTAGCAGTGTGTGCTAACCAAACTCATCCTGCAAACATATAAGGAGCCTGTTTTGTATTAAGTAATTTTTGTTTTTCTCTGGCAGGACTGTCTTATTCCACTCTTCAGTGAAGCTTTGCGTTCATGTAAACAACATGATGTGAGACCGTGGATGCAGGCTTTAAGATATACAGTGTACCAGAGCCAATTGTTGGAGAAAATAAAAGGTAACTGGATTTACTTTTTTAAACGTTAGCTTTATTGAGATAAAAATTTACATATTTTAAGTGTACAGTTCGATGAGTTTTGACAAGTCTATATTTGTGTAACTATCAATACAGTTAAGATACAGAACGTTTCTATTATCCCAAAAGATTTCTTTGTGCCACTTTCTAGTTCCCCTCTTCACCTCCTGCCTAGACAACCACTGATCTGCTTTCTATAGATTGCATTTGCCCTTAATTAAAGTTTAATATAAATGGAATCTTGTGTCTGGCTTCTTTTGCTTGGCATGGTATTTTTTAAGATTCATCCATGTTATGTGTATTAATAGTGCAGTCCTTTTTGTTGTGTTGTAGTATTCCATTGTCATGGTATACCATAATTTGTTTATTTACCCTTTGATGGATATTTAGGTTATTTTCAGATTTTGGCTATTATGAATAAAGCTGCTATGAACAAGTCTTTGAGTGGACATATTTTTTTCATTTCTCTTGAATAATTGCCTAGGAGTGGAATAGCTGGATCTTATGGGTTTAACATTTAACACAGTTTGGCAGTTTTTTATACATTGATTGTACGTTTTACCTTGCTTCCAGCAACGTTCCATTTGCTCCACATCCTTGGTATTGTTAGTTTTTATAATTTTAGTCTTTGGTGTGGGTGTGTAGTAGTGTCTCATTGTGGTTTTATTTGCAGTTCCCTGATGATATTTTATTTTTTTTCCCTGATGATTAATGATGTTGCCTATCTTTTAATTTGCTTAATCGTCATTGTATATCTTACTTTGTAAAGTGTTCAAATCTCTTGCCCACTTTTTAATTTATTGGGTTGTCAGCACTGTGGTGTGTGGAAAAGAGGAAGTGCATGTGTATGGTGCTAAAAGAACATATAACAAGAGCACCTAATTTAGTTCTAGAAATCAGAAAAGGACTTGGGGAGGAAGTAACATTTAAGCCAAGACCTGAGGGAGGTGGAGATAAGAAAGAAGACAAACCAATTTACTTAGAAAAAACCATCATGTGTGAAGGCCAGAAAAATGAGAGATTATTAGATGACTCAGTTCACCTAAGGGAGAGGAGGAAGAAATGAAGCTGGATGAGAATTGAGATTGGAATGGAATGCAAGGCATCAATGCCTTACAAGTTAAGTTTAGCAATTTGGGCTTTGTTGGAAGGGCAGTGGGAAAACATCATTTTAAGCAAGGAAGTTAGAGAGTCAGAATTATTTTTGTGTAAAGTCACTGCAGTTGAAGGTTGGAGAATGAACTGGAGGAAGATAAGACTAGGGACAGAGGGACCAGTTAGGCTGAAGTCCCTGCTAAAGTTAACTAGGGCAACAGTGGGCACAGAAAAAAAAAAAACAAAACAGCTGGGATATGAGGGCTGAAAGAAAAGTCTCAGATAACTGCCAGGCACCTGGTCTGCCTGCCTGGTTGATCATGTGCCTTTCACTGAGAAAGGGAAAACAGAAGCAAGCAAGTAAAAGGTTTGGAGGGTGGATGGGAAATGAGTTCACCTTGACCTAGGTTGAAGTTCTCTTGAAATATCTGAGGTAGGTGACCAGGTGGCAGGTGAGACTTAGATGTCAGGTCTGGGCTAGAGATAAAGATTCAAGAGTCACCAGCATTTATATGGTAATTGAAGCCACAGGAGCAGATCATATTGTCCAGGGACAGTATGCAGAATGAGAAGAGTAGAAAGCCTAGAACCGACCCCGAGGAACACCAATTTTAATGGATGGGTAGTGGAAGAGAAGGAGACTGAGAAGGATTCATCAGAAAGGTAGGAGGAAAACTAGGAGAGAATGGCATGGTGGAAGGGCAGAGGGGACTTAACAGAGGAAGGGGGGATGGTTTAGCCTTACCCTCATTCCCCACCCTGTTGCCTAGGCTCTTTCTAAAAAGATTCAGAAACTAAAAAGTTAATTTCTTATAGTGAAAGATTTTTATTCTTCTCTACTTCGTTGTGTACATATATTCAACAAACATTTATTGTTTATTGTATGCCAAGCACTGTGCTAGCTGCTTAGGGAATGGAAGGTGACAAAAAAATTATCTTTGTTGAGGGTGATGGTGAGGAAGTGGGTAGTTGGGGAAGAATTTTTTTGGCTATGTATCTGTACAATCTGGGGTTAGATGAATTGGGAACTAATAAAATGTTTTCTTCTCTCCAGAACAAACAGTTCCAATTAGAAGCCATCTCATGGAATTAGGTCTAACAGCAGCAAAATTTGCTAGAAAACGGGGGAACGTGTCACTTGCAACGAGACTGCTGGCACAGTGTAGTGAGGTCCAGCTGGGAAAGACCACCACTGCACAGGATTTAGTCCAGCATTTTAAAAAACTATCAATTCAGGGTCAAATGGATGAAAAATGGGGGCCTGAACTTGATATTGAAAAAACCAAATTGCTCTATTCAGCAGGTTAGTAAAATGAATTATGGTTAGTACATGACTATAATAAAAATCCTGTTCATGAATGTTACTGTTTATGGTACAAGGCACTAAGAGGAAACTTGCTTATTTTCAGTTGTTGCAGAACACTGAATAATAGGTTGTTTGTAATTGACTTACCTCTGTAAGTCAGTGCTTTTAAAAATAGTTTTATTACAGTGTATAAGAGTAAGATATTTTTCTGGTGATCATTGATTATCATTGAATTTACATGTTTTTTAAAGTTAATTATTTTACCCTGAAATGCCGATCTTTTTCTTTTTATGGTTGGTTTTTTGGTTTTGTGTAGGTCAGTCCACACATGCAATGGAAATGTTGAGTTCTTGTGCCTTATCTTTTTGCAAGTCTGCCAAAGCTGAATATGCAGTTGCTAAGTCAATTCTGACACTGGCTAAATGGATCCAGGCAGAATGGAAAGAAATTTCAGGGCAGCTGAAACAGGTCTACAGAGCTCAGCAACAACAGAACTTCACAGGTCTTTCTACTTTGTCTAAAAACATACTCACTTTAATAGAACTGCCATCTGTTAATACAATGGAAGAAGAATATCCTCGGATCGAGAGTGAATCTACAGGTATAGTTTCTTTTATTAGCTTTAAAATATTAATTTTAGAAGTTGGGGTTTTCCCATATTTTAAAGTATGCAATGTTATGCTGGCTGTAATTTGCCACAAAAAGTATCTATGAAAACAGTATATCATATTGCCAGGAAGTAACAAAAACACATTTCTTTAGTGTCTGAATGCCACTGTGTGGAAGTCACTGAACTCTGTCTCCTGGCCATACTTCCAAATTCAAGTTGCTTTTATGAACCTAAAAGATGTTTTTGCTGGCAATAAGGTTCCACCCCAGGTATCTAAATTGGGAATGCCGTTAGAAATTTTTCAGTGTGGCATTGCTGAGATCATTTATTTTTTTCTCCATCATGGCAGTGCACATTGGAGTTGGAGAACCTGACTTCATTTTGGGACAGTTATATCACCTGTCTTCAGTACAGGCTCCTGAAGTAGCCAAATCTTGGGCAGCATTGGCTAGTTGGGCATATAGATGGGGCAGAAAGGTGGTTGACAATGCCAGGTATGTATGTTTAAATGTGTACTGTATTTGATGTGTATTGCAAAGTAGAGATTTAAAATGTCTGCTCACATGGTAAAGTTTTGGTAGCTGAAATACTGATGACTTGTTTATTTTATAGTCAGGGTGAAGGTGTTCGCCTGCTACCTAGAGAAAAATCTGAAGTTCAAAATCTGCTTCCAGATACTGTAACAGAAGAAGAAAAAGAGAGAATATATGGTATTCTTGGACAGGCTGTATGTCGGCCAGCGGGAATTCAGGCAAGGAAAACGTGATACAGTTTTGGGGGAAATATGTTGAGCTCACTGTTCTAACTCAGTGATTTTGAAGAAATTGATTGAAATATACTTGAATAAATGGTGAATGGGGTTTAGGTAATTACTGTTTCAAGTAAGGTCTTGAGTTTTAAGGTGAAAGTGAGTTAAAATATTTTTCTAATAAGAATGTAACTCCTTGAGAAATGAAGTTAAATTTCTTTAGGGTCTTGTTAAAGACAGGTGGACTTTGTTTTATGTAAATTCTTTTTTAATTGCTCTTGTGAGCAGAAATCAGGTTCTCAACCCTGGTTTTGCCTCTAAGTTAGAATCACCTTGGGAGCTTTTAAAATATGCCAGTGCCTGAGTCCCTTATTCTGGATGGGACCTGTGTGTGTGTGTGTGTGTATGTATGTATATATGTATGTATGTAGGTATGTATGTGAAGCCAGAGTTAAACAACAAAGGACTATATGATCTGTAGGATTTATGCTCTTCCTCCTTAAAGTTATTATCAGTTAGAGAAATGTAACTGTCGAGCCTTTAGTTTCAGTCTTCTAAACCATGTATTTTATTTGCTGAGCTTAAGTATATTGACCCAATTCTTGCTTTAGACAACAGCAAATGTCATTATCTGCCATTGCTCATGTTGTGGTCACTCACAGTACTGTAAAGAGAGGACGGTCTCCTGTAACGTTTTCATGTATGTACATTCAGCCTCAAACTTTTGAACAGACTATGTTTAATCTTCTGCAGGCAGAATAGTATAAAGTACAAAACACCAAAACATCTTTAGTCTTTGCTAATTATATCCTTCTTCATTAGCTGCATTAGCATATTGACATTGAGATAGCATGTATAACACTAAACATAGAATAACTCAATCTTCCTTAAATGAGAAATATGCTTTCACTTGACAGTAAAATCCTGTACCCTTCGCTCTCCAATTTGTTTTAAAAATGGCATTTTATGCCCATTTTTTTCCTTTAGGATGAAGATATAACGCTTCAGATAACAGAAAGTGAAGACAATGAGGAAGATGACATGGTTGATGTTATCTGGCGTCAGTTAATATCAAGCTGCCCGTGGCTCTCGGAACTTGATGAAAGTGCAACAGAAGGAGTTATTAAAGTGTGGAGGAAAGTTGTAGATAGAATCTTCAGCCTGTACAAACTGTCTTGTAGTGCATATTTTACTTTCCTTAAACTCAACGCTGGTCAGGTAGGTAGCACAGAGTTTTTTTTTTTTTTGGGGGGGGGTGGATCTTTTTTTTTTGAGGTACCGGGGATTAGACCTGGGTCCTCATGTATGGGAAACAGGTGCTTAACCACTGTGCTTACACCTGCTCCAGAAAAAATTTATTTGGGATTTCTTTCTTAGTAGACCAAAATCGATATTCTGAATTGCTTTTTCATTTCTTCCCTTAATTTTTCACCCTTAGATTCCTTTAGATGAAGATGACCTTAGGCTACATTTAAGTAATAGAGTGGAACAGAGCACTGATGACATGATAGTGATGGCAACATTACGATTGCTGAGGTTGCTCGTTAAACATGCTGGGGAGCTTCGGCAGTATCTGGAGCATGGCTTGGAGACAACACCTACTGCTCCATGGAGAGGTGACAGTCTAAATAAACTGTCTCAGTAAAGATTATTTCTGTATAGGATGTATAAAACAATAATAAAAATAGTAGTTTTCTTAGATTTATTATTTGAACATGTTAAAGAATAGTTATATTAGCTCATAGGATACCCTAGACTGCTTTTAGGCCAGCAAGACCTTCTCTCCCTCAGTGGGACTGAAAAGCAGTAGCTTTAATACCAAATGAACTTTGGAGAAGGTGGTAAAAATGATTTTCAAAAAAGTTTGCATACATTTTATAAAAATTGTCTATATCTGCCACCTTTTATAGGCATTCACAGAAAATACACTTCTCTAAAGCATTTTTGAGTTGCTGTGGATATTGAATACAATTCTATACTCTAACTAAACTTAAGAATCAAGAATTACTGCGTGTGGCTCTTGGTTATCATGGGGGGAACATTTGAGGCCCTTAGAGCTTTTTGCTGATGCTGGCACATACCAGCTTTTATTCTTTTGTGTCCACTATGTTAACAGTTTTTAACAACTTTAAAGCATATTTCTTTCTTCTTGTCCTGAAGGAATTATTCCACAGCTTTTCTCTCGCTTAAATCACCCTGAAGTGTATGTGCGCCAAAGTATTTGTAACCTTCTCTGCCGTGTGGCTCAAGATTCCCCACATCTCATATTGTATCCTGCAATAGTGGGTACCATATCACTAAGTAGTGAGTCCCAGGCTTCAGGTATGGAATATTAAAATATACTATTTAAAAATACTTAAAAAAAAAAAAAAAAAAAAGGAAAATACTGCTACTTTAAATATAAATTATTTTGCAGATAATTTTGTTAGGTAAACTTTTTTGAATTTTATGTTCCAGAGTTGATAGTGTTCAAATAATAATTACGATTTATTGAAGGAGTAAGTACTGTGTGTCTGGCACTCGAACATATGCCAGACATTCAATCCTTACAGTAATCCACCAAGACTTGGAGAGATTGAGTAACCCTCTCAGTCTCACCGAGCAGAGTAAATTGCAGATAAGAATTGAAATTTCATGTATAAATGATTCTAAGTTCTGGACTCTGGCTAGTAGAACATATTATTTGTTAGATACACATTTATTATCTTTTCCCATTTATCTTCCATTGACTAATAATAGTAATATATATAAATAGTTCAACTTGTAAAAAACCAGAATATCTATGATCTTTGGTCATTTTAATGCACAGAAAGCATGTTAGTTAAATGACTGCTTCTGAAATCAAATTATCATTGGTTTTCCTAATTCAGCACATACACATGGGAAAAACAGTATATACCTTATTTTCTCCCCGTTCATTATAGGAAATAAATTCTCTTCTGCAATTCCAACTTTACTTGGCAATATTCAAGGAGAAGAATTGCTGGTTTCTGAATGTGAGGGAGGAAGTCCTCCTGCTTCTCAGGATAGCAATAAGGATGAACCTAAAAGTGGATTAAACGAAGACCAAGCCATGATGCAGGATTGCTACAGCAAAATTGTAGATAAACTGTCTTCTGCAAACCCAACGATGGTTTTACAGGTAAAACAAACAAACAAACAAACACAACCCCCAAAACTGTCATGGAAATTATAATTTGAGGAACAAAACTTATAGAATAATTGGAATTGGTTTTACAGATCAGTATTGGTGGACAGTATCACTAATTTCAGGATGCTCTAATTGTATAATGAACAAAAACTCCACACCCCTAACTTGTAATTCCCAGGGGATGAAGAGCTCTGTTGTGTGTAGATGTGTAACGAGCATATCTGGATGTGCTGTGAATGCAGGTTCAGATGCTGGTGGCTGAGCTGCGCAGGGTCACTGTTCTCTGGGATGAGCTGTGGCTGGGAGTTCTGTTACAGCAGCACATGTATGTCCTGAGACGAATCCAGCAGCTCGAAGATGAAGTGAAGAGAGTCCAGAACAACAACACCTTACGCAAGTATGTTTTCACATACCCTTCCTCAGAAAATGAAGCTGTCTCTTTTGTATGCTGGATTTTTTTAAAACAATGCAGTGGTAGTAAGTTACTTTGCAAATATTTTGTTACTTTATTTAGACTTAGTCTTTGATACTGTTTATTTATGCTTGATACATTTAAATTGTTCCATATTTGTATAAAACTCTTTAATGTACAATAAGTTTTTGAATAAAAATGTCTTCCTGGTCAGAGAAGAGAAAATTGCAATCATGAGAGAGAAGCACACAGCTTTGATGAAGCCCATTGTGTTTGCTTTGGAGCATGTACGGAGTATCACGGCTGCCACAGCAGAAACACCTCATGAAAAATGGTTTCAGGACAACTATGGTGATGCAATTGAAAATGCCTTAGAAAAACTGAAAACACCATCAAACCCTGCAAAGCCTGGAAGCAGCTGGATTCCATTTAAAGAGGTACAGAAAAATCTCAAAAATGAAAAATTCCCTATGAGATACAAAATTTAAGATAAGTGGACTTTCTTTACCAAAAACTTAGAGAAGATTTTGTAAGCCCATGGAAGGTACCCTGTGACCAGTTGCTTATAAAGAATGTAGAGAAAGCTGTTCTCTTTTATTTTGAGAATTTGGGGTGGGGAGAGGGAGAATTGGGAGAAGGCAAATGCATAGAAGGTTCACACCAGTGAAAAATACACTGCAAGAAATTAGCCAAGGAAAGGATGATCACCTGCTGTTCTTATAAAAGATTAAGAAGTTAAGGTTTTTCTTGGGAGGAAGGGGGAGATACACAGTATGTGTAGCAGACGAAGTATTCGCTTATAACAAAATTAATTTTTAGAAGTACTTTGTTTTGAAATCAATTTTGCACTGGCTATTGGAGATGATTAATATATTTAAATATTTGAAAAATCCTTTTTTATGTTTTGGTCCCCTTAATTCTATATTCCCTTTGTTTTTTGTCTGTTAGGGCAATAGCACCTTTAGTTGGGACAGCCTGTTTGTTACTTTTTGACTTTTCTTGCTTTTCATTATTCCTTCTCTATGCCTTACCTTTATTGCTCCCAACTCATGTTATTTTGAACTTTAGTAATGAGAATATGATTTAAAGACACAATTTAGAAACAAAGTGTACTGCAAGTGTTAATAAATGCAGGCTACTAAATTCAAAGGAAATAGCTAGGAGCATAAGACAAGAAAACTTGAAGTTTATCGTGTGGCCTGGCCAAAACTTCAGTTACTTTCTGTTCCAACATTTGCTGCTGCTTTGTTTCCATCTCAGTAATTCAACTAAGAAATCAAGAAGAGGAAACAGGAGGAATGCTCTTAAAAATCTCCATGTGTGTGTGAAATAAATCATAGATAAATTTCTCCCCTCAACCCCCTCGTTGTTTTGTGCTCGCTGTCTGCTCTCTGTGTGTTCTTCTGTGTCTGCTTGTCTTTTTTTTTTAGGCAGCACCGAGAACAGATCCTGCGACCTTCTGGAGTGGAGAGAGGCTGCTCAATCTCGTGTCACCTCGGCTTCCTTATTTGCTGTGTCTCTCATTGTTTCTCTTCTGTGTCTCTCTTTGTTGCATCATCTTGCCGGGCCAGCTCGCCACACGGGTCAGCTTGCTTTTTCACCAGGAGGCCCTGGGAATCGAACCCTGGACCTCCTATATTGTAGATGGGAGCCCAATCACTTGAGCCACATCTGCTTCCTTTGTGTACATTTAAAAAATAATAATTTTATAAATTGTAAAGAATACCTGTGTCTTTTCCATTTTTAACTGTAAGACAGCTGAGAGAGAGAGAAATAGAATTAGCTAAGGAAATAAAATTCTTCAGAAGCTCTGTATTTCTCTCCATAATCATATCTCTCTCTCCCAACAAGTGTTCTGATTTTGCATTAATCATTACCTACTTTAAAAAAAAGTTTTTATTTTTTTATACATATATTTCTAAATAATGTATAGTTTCTGCCTGTTATTGAACTTCAATATAAATCAGATTATATTGTGCATCTTTTTTTAAACTACTTTCATAATTTTTGGATCAGCATTACGTTGTTTTATGATTTGTCCACATTACATGTGTAGCTGAATAACGATCTGTTATGTGAAAAATAACACCGCTTGGGAGCAGATGTGGCTCAAGTGGTTGGGCACCTGCTTCCCACATGGGAGGTCCTGAGTTCGGTCCTCAGTGCCTCCTAAAAACAAAAAAAACAAGCAAGCAAGCAAGCAAACAAAAACCAACTCAGAGGAGCTGATGTGGCTCGGTGGCTGAGCTCCGGCTTCCCACATACGAGGTCCTGGGTCCAATCCCCAGCCCCTGGGGATTGTAAAAATACCACAGCTTATCCATTCTCCTGTCAATAGTGTTTTAAATGTTTTTTTTAATAAAATTTGCTAAATATTTGCTCACATGAAAGCAGAGTCCCGAGTTCATTAGTTCAAGTACAGATTATTGACATAGCTACAAGTGGGGACACAAGTATACATGCGAGCCACTCCCTGTGAATTATTAGAAGGGCTTGGAGGAAGCAGATGTGGCTCAAGCGATTGGGCTTCCGCCTACCACATGGGAGGTCCCGGGTTCTGTTCCCGGTGCCTCCTAAAGAGAAGACGAGCAGACACAGAAGAGCACACAGCATATGGACACAGAGAGCAGACAGCAACCACAAGCTATGAGGTGGTGGGGGGTGTAAATAAATAAAATAAATCTTTAAAAAAAAAAAAAAAAGGGCTTGATGTGTTCGGCCATATACCTCAAGTGGTCAGAACTCTCATTTGCATTACTTATTTAAAATGTTTGTCACAGTTTTTATTTTTCTTCAATTTTAAGTCTTAGAAATCCATGTAATCATACCCCTCCCACAATGAAATAGGATTAAATTGAGCCTCATTTTTTTCCTTGTAAGTTAATGTTAAAATAACTTTCCAAGTGGTTTCCTAAGGAGGGTCTACCTTACAGATAGCAACTGGCCGTACCTTTTGCCCTATTGCAAGGACCAAATATATTTGTTATTGTATTGTTCAGACACAGAGCTTAACAGTATTTGGTGACCACAACAATAATTTCCTTCCACCTACTTTGATTTCAACTCTTGTCCCAATAGCGGAGGTCTTAAAGTTTAAATCACCAAGAGCGTATCAGACCACTGTGATGACTCAGATAAGTAACATTGAATTAAATATAGGAACTAGGGAAGTGGCTGTGGCTCAATCAGTAGGGCTCCCGTTTACCATGTGGGAGGCCCCGGGTTCGGTTCCCGGGGCCTCCTGGTGAAGGCAAGCCCGCCCGCACGGCGTGGTTAGCTGACCCAGCGAGCACAAGCAGCAAGGGGGGGATAAATGAATAAATAAATAAAATCTTAAATAAATAAATAAATAAATAAATAAACAAACTAGAACAACAGTCTTAACTTGTGTTCTTTAGTTTGCTTTTGTGTCAGATTGTGTGTTGAAGAAAGTAAGTATTCTAATAATAATGCAAACTTGTTTTTCCCATTTTGTTATAAATACAGATAATGTTGAGTTTGCAACAGAGAGCCCAGAAACGTGCAAGTTACATCTTGCGTCTTGAAGAAATCAGTCCTTGGCTGGCTGCCATGACCAACACTGAAATTGCTCTTCCTGGAGAAGTCTCAGCCAGAGACACTGTCACTATCCACAGTGTAGGCGGAACTATCACAATCTTACCTACTAAAACCAAGCCAAAGAAACTTCTCTTTCTAGGATCAGATGGAAAGAGCTATCCTTATCTTTTCAAAGGTAGTATTGGAAACTTTCCATGTCTTTAAGAGTAGCATTAGTCTCATTATTAATGCTTTTTGTGAGTGTATTGGCAGGAAAAGATTGTTTCAGATCAATTTCTGTGTCATTAATACTCTAGAGTACCCTGTACCCATATGATTTTTATTTTCTTAAACTTTTTATTTTGAAATAATTTCAAACTTAAAAGGCAGTTTCAAAAATAATACAGACCTCATATAGAGAACTCCAATATACCCCCATCTGCCCAGATATACCAATTTTAATATTTTACTGTCTCTGCTGTATCAGTCTATCATGCATCCATCCATCCATCCATCCATCCATCCGTCCGTCCGTCCGTCCGTCCGTCCATCCATTTTCTGAACATTTGAGAGCAGGCTTTACACATCATAATTCAGGAACACAATACTTCTGTGTACATTCTCTACAAACAAAAATATTTACTGATGTAATCACCTTAAGTATAGTTATTCAATTTAAGAATTTTAACATTGATATAAAGTTTATATTCTGTATTCTAATTTTTTCCCTTATGTCCCAATTATGTCCTTTTGAGCCTTTTCTCCTCTTTTCTTAGATCCCATCCAGTATCATGTATTGCATTTGTCATTATTTCTTTAGTTTCTCTCTTTTTTTAGATGGTCAAAACACATATACAATATAAATACCCCCCCCCAAGCATACCATTCACTGGGATTAATCCCATTCACAATATTGCAGTACCCTTACCACCATCCATTACTAGAACTTGTCCTTCATCCCAAACAAAAATGCCTACACTCATTTTGCACTAATTCCCTATTGCCCTTAATCCCCACCCCTGGTAATCTGTACTCTACTTTCTGTCTCTTTGAGTTTACATATTCTCTGATTTTTTCTTTGTGGTTACGGTGGTACCTAAATTTAACATCCTAAATCTACCCATCTCATTTGCTTTGATAACAACAACTAAAGTAGCATGCATAAACTTTGTTCCTATCCCCTTCCATCCCCCCACACTTTATGTAGTTCTTGTCACAAATTACTTAGATAATATGAGTTGAGAACCATTGATTTATCATTACATTTTATGCATTTGCCTTTTAGATCCTGTAGGAAGTAAAAATTGGAGTTACAAATGAAAAATACTGTAGTATTGGTATTTGCATTTACCCCAGCCATTATTGTTATTTTTATTTCTTTGTGTATCTTTGGTCAATTGTTTGGTGTCCTATCCTTTCAACCTGCAGAATTCACTTTAGCATTTCTTGTAGGGCCAGTCTAATTCTGATGAAATTCCTCAGCTTTTGTTTATCTGGGAATGTCTTAAACCCTCCCTTCTTTTTGAAGGACACTTTTGCCAGAAATAGAATTCTTGGTTGGCAATTTTTTGCTTAAAGCATTTTAAATATATCTTCCCACTGGCTTCTTGCCTCCATGGTTTCTGATGAGAAATTAGCACTTATTGGGGCTGCCTTGTGACATGTTGCTTCTCTCTTGGGGCTTTCAGAATTCTGACATTATCTTTGGCATTTGAATAATTGATTATAACATGGTGTGTTATGGGTCTGTTTGAGTTTGGTCTGTTTGGGTTTGTCCTGTTTGGAGTTCGTCGAGCATCTTGGATATGTTATATTCATGTCTTTTACAAAATTTGGGTAGTTTTCAACCATTAATTCTTTGCATATTCTCTCTGCCCCTTTCTCTCTTCTCTTCCTGGGACTCCCACAATGCATATATTGCTACACTTGATGGTGTCCCATTGTTTCCTCATACTTTGTTCACTTTTCTTCATTCTTTTCTCTTTCTGCTCTTCAAGCTGGATGGTTTCAATTGTCTTATCTTCAAGTTCACTGTTCTCTATCAGCTCCCATCTGCTTTTGAACCCCTCTAGGGAATTTTAAATTTGTTACTGTGCTCTTCTGCCATGTTTGGTTCCTTTTCATGATTTCCATCTTTGTTGATAATCTCTTTGTGTTCATTTACTGTTTTCCTTTAGCTCTTTGAGCATATTTAAGACCATTTTTTCAAACTTTTTGTCTGGAATGTCCCAGGTCTGATTTGATGGTTTCTAATACTTTAATCTCCTTTACCTGGTCCATCACTGCTTCTTTCTTTGTATGTTTTGTAATTTTTTATTGAAAACTGGACATTTTGTTATTTTATTGCTGTATTATTGCTGGAATTTGGACTCTGAGGTGTCTGTTCCTTAAACTTGTATCCAGGTAATTTTATGAGAGAGCTTTCCTTGAATGCCTGGAGCTAACAACCACAACAACAAAAAAAATTTAAAAGGGGAAAACAAAACAAAACACCTTTCTCAGTCTTTGCAGATAGACCCGGGTGTGCCCTCCTTCAGAGCTTATTCATAATATATGTTTAGAGAAAAGCTCCAGTCCAAAGCATAGGGCCTCCCTGGCCCTTTCTGTGCATGTGTCTTGTCTTGCTTATATGCGTTTGGCCCTAGAAATTCCCCCATTTACATGGTTCTGAATGTTCCCCACTTGTATATAGTCTTTGAAGAAATACCTGTTCAAATCTTTTGCCAATTTTAAAATTGGGTTGTTTGTCTTTTTGTTGTTGAGTTGTAGGAGTTCTTTATAGTTCATTTTTCTGTGTATCGTGTGAGGTAGTGGTATATTTGACTCTTAAGTCACACTTCTTAAAAAGACTATGAGGGAAGCTAATGTGGCTCAGGGGCTAAGCATTGGCTTCCCATATAGGAGGTCCAGGGTTCAATCCCCAGGTGCCGGTACCTCAAAAAAAAAAAAGTAAGTAAAAATTTATGCATGAGTTTAGATTTATGGCAGACCCGTCCCCCTGAGCCTGTCATAGTGTCCCATGCTAGAGCAAACCATGGCCCCGAACCATTGCCTGGCCTCCTTGTCTATAGGCTTTGGCACTGAAGCAGGTTGTACAGTGTAAAAAAAAAAAAAAAGACTATGTCTGAGGTCAGGATTTATAGTGTTATGGGTGAAATGAAAAGGAAAGTAAAAATTTAGAAACAGGAAAACCCAGGAGACTGAAAAAAAGTTTTTTTATTGTTTTGGGGGTTTTTGTTTGTTTGTTTTTGGTGTTTTTTAAGGTGCTGGGGGCTGAGGATTGAACCTGGGACCTCTTATGTGGGAAATAGTTTCCTCACAGTCCTGAGCACTGCACTGTATGTCCTATAGCCAACCATCTCTTGTACCAGGCAGTCACTTGACTGCTCTTCCACCATGTACTGAACTAGAGCTCTGTGAGCCACCTTCTATACTCGGGACAAGTTCTGGGATGGCAAGTCCCTGAGGCCACCACCAGACAGAATAGGCCAGATGTACATGTGCTCAGTATGTGTATGAGGCTTACTCTGCTCACTCCAGGGCTGGGACTAGGGAACTGCCCTGGGAGCATGGGCTGTCTCTGTACCAAATTGGTGAGGCATAGGGAAGGAGCCAGCCAGGGCACCATGAGAGCCAACTGCTTTTAAGTAGCCTTTGTCTTGATTCAGTGATTGCCCTGTTATCTGTAGTCCTTTAATTGTTTTTTTTTACAGCTTTGAGAAAGATGTTTCTACTGGTTCTTGCTGGTTGTGCAAAGCTTCTTAGGCGGATAGAGTCCTGAATTTTCGCACTCTGCCATCTTGATCAGGGTGGGACTCCATGTGATTTTGAAGATTTTTCATTCTCTTCCCCTTTGCGTATGAAATTTAGAAGCATAACAGTTGAGATATGGTTAATAATATTAGTACCTAGGATTAATAGTCTGTCACTGAATAGAATGTTCTCTAATGCCCTCAGTGTGCTTCATTGGCTCTCAGTTCTTGACTGCTATTGCTAATTGAGAAATACATGAAAAATGGTGGACTTCCAACACCATCCCATTAGATCACCTCCTCTAGCTACTTTAATTTTGTTTTCATAGGACTGGAAGATTTACATCTGGATGAGAGAATAATGCAGTTCCTATCGATTGTGAATACCATGTTTGCTACAATTAATCGTCAGGAAACACCTCGTTTCCATGCTCGACACTATTCTGTAACACCACTGGGAACAAGATCGGGTCTAATCCAGTGGGTAGATGGAGCTACACCCTTATTTGGTCTTTACAAACGTTGGCAACAACGGGAAGCAGCATTGCAAGCACAAAAGGTTATTTAAAATGAAAATATACATATATTTGAATGTTTAGAAACAAACGTATATTTAAGCCCATTCTGTGATATTATATGTAAAATATTTCTAGACTTGCTATACTTAGCATTTTTACAAGTTTATAAAGGTTAAAGTAGGAAGTGGCTTGAGGTATCTCAAAGTGTTTCTGAGATGCACATTTTATAAAAATAAAGTTTGAAGAGGCAGAAATGAAGTATTCTTACTCTAGATGAATACAGGGGTTGCATGCTAATCATGCAGTAACTTGATATTTCACACTTTAATGTTTTTATTAGGCTTACCAGGTCTTTTAAATGAAATTTATAAATAAGAGACAGCTTTGGAAACAAGGTTATTTTAAATCTGTGTATAAGAAACAATATTAGATTTAGAATTAATCACCATGACATGATATTTTGTATCTGAGAAATTTATACTTTGATTTAGAAAAGGAGTTTAATTTAGAATTCATTTTACCCAAATATCTTAGTGCTGAATATATTCCAAGAACAATGCTACGTGATAAGAATATAAATATAAATTTTATATGGTCTGAACCTTAGGATTCTACATCTAGCCGAAGAAAATGCTTATAATTAAAGTAGGTGTGGAAACAGTGAGAGTTTGAAAGGAGTCAGGCTTTAAAAAGTAGTCATGGGGAAGCGGATGTGGCTCAATCGATGGGGCTCCCGTTTACCATATGGGAGGCCCCGGGTTCGATTCCCGGGGTCTCCTGGTGAAGGCAAGCCAGCCCGTGCGGCGTGGTGAGCTGACGCAGCAAGATGATGCAACAAAGGGAGACAAGTAGACACAGAAAAACGCACAGCAAATGGACACAGCGAGCACAAGCAGCAAGGGGGGATAAATAAATAAATAAAATCTTAAAACAACAACAACAACAAAAAAAGTAGTCATGGGTGACTGCAAAACAATTGTTGGAAGGTAAATTAGAGATAGCAGTTGGAAAAGTGTTATCTAAGCTTGTATGTAAAGCACTCCTTAGTATTTGTCAATTTTATATTGATCATTATGTCTCATTGGTAGAGAATGTGAAATAGATACATAAATATAACTTTAAAACCTAATTAATTTTTACAAAGAAGAATGTAATTTTTGTGTTTTTTTTTTAATTGAACCTTGAAAAATTTAACGTACTAATTGTAAATAAAGTAGCAGTACCCAATTAAAATAAGGAGAGATTGTAAGAAAGGTATGTAGTCCAGAAGAATTTGCTATTTGGTGCATGAAATTTAGTTGGATAAGTAGACAATACTACTGAAAAATCAGCTTTTAAACTACTGTTTTAAGTTCAAAGTGAGGTCTGTTCTTATTTAATAAAGTTGACCTTTTAAAAAATGCTTATTTTTTAAAGGCCCAAGATTCCTACCAAACTCCTCAGAATCCTGGAATTGTACCCCGTCCTAGTGAACTTTATTATAGTAAAATTGGTCCTGCTTTAAAAGGAGTAGGACTTAGTCTGGATGTGTCCCGTCGGGATTGGCCTCTTCATGTAATGAAGGCAGTGTTGGAAGAGTTAATGGAAGCCACACCCCCAAATCTCCTTGCTAAAGAGCTTTGGTCATCTTGCACAACACCTGATGAGTGGTGGCGAGTTACACAGGTATGCTTTTTTTTTTTTTTTTTTTTTTTTTTTTTGAGGTACCAGGGCCAGGGTTTGATTCCGGGACCTCGTATGTGGGAAGCCAACGCTCAACCACTGAGCCGCGTTGCCTCCCCTGAGTTGGTTTTTTCTCCTTGTTGGCTTGTTGTTTGTTTTTTGTTTTTAGGAGATACTGGGAACCAAATCCATGACCTCCTGTGCGGGAAGCAGGCGCTCAGCTGCTTGAGCCACCTCTGCTACCATGCATTTTGTTTTGACTGTATTCATTATTTATTCTTTTGCTTGCTGCTTTTCTTGCCTCTGTTTTGTTTGCCTGCCTTCTCTTCCTCCCTTCCTCCAGTAGTTTGAGACCTGTATTTTGGAGTTGTTTTTTTTTTTTAATTATGGTAACATACATATAAAACAAACAATTTGCCATTTTAACCATTGTTAATATGTAATTCATTGGCATTAATTATATTTGCATTATTGTGCTACTGTCACCACCATCAGTTACCAAAACCTTTTCATCACCCTAAACAGAAAGTTAAGAAATAGCTCCCATTCTCCCCTCTCCCCAGCTCTTGGCAACCTCCAGTCTACTTTCTGTCTCTACGAGTTTGCTTATTCTGGCTTATTTCACTAAGCATAATGTTCTCATGGTTCATCTGTGTTGTAGCATGTATCAGTACATCAGTCTTTTTTAATAGCTGAATCATATTCCATTTATGGATATAATACCACATTTTATTTATCCGTTCCTCTGTCAATGAACACCTGAGTTGTTTCCACCTTTCGGCTATTGTGAATAACGCTGCTCTGAATAATGGTGTACAATTATCTGTTTGAGTCCCTGTTTTCAGTTATTTTGTATATGTACTAGAAGTGGATTTGCTACTTGTGTTTAACTTTTTGAGGAACTGCCTGTTTTCTACAGCAGCTACACCGTTTTGCACTCCCAACAGCAATGCCTGGAGGTTCCAGTTTTCCACATCCTCTGTTTCCTTAATACTAGCTATCCTAGTGTATATGAAGTGTTATCTTATTATGGTTTTTGATTTGCATTCCCCTGATAATTTAATGATGTTGAGCATCTTTTTATGTGTTTGTTGACCAAATGTGTATCTTCTTTGGAAAATGTCTGTTCAAATCCTTTGCTCATTTTAAAATTGGGTTGTTTGTCTTTTTGTTGTGTTGTAGGAGTTTTTATAGTTCATTTTTCTGTATATTTTGTGAGGTAGGGGTATATTTGTTTCTTAAGTCATACTTCCTAGAAAGACTGTATCTGAGGTCAGCATTTATAGAGTTATGGGTGAAATGAAAAGGAAAATAAAAATTTAGAGGAAAACCCAGGAGGCTGAAAAAAAGTTTTTTATTTGGTTTTGTTTTGTTTTGAGGGATTAAACCTGGAACCTTGTATGTGGGAAGCTGGCACTCAATCACTGAGCCACATCAGCTTCCCTGAGTTGGGTTTTTTGCTTTGTTTTGTTTTGCTTGTTGTTTGATTTTGTTTTTTTCAGGAGGCACCAGAACCAAATGAGACCTTTCGTGTGGGAGGTGGGCACTCAACCGCTTGAGCCATGTCCTTTTCCCTTGTTCTTCATTTAAAATCCAGTATTCTGATAATGACTAAACTAGGACCAGGACCTTAAAGTTGTATGCAGCTGCTCTGTGCAGAACCTGCGTGACTGCATGCAATGACCCTGAGAAGGGCTTTTTGTTTATTTTAAATAAGAGTGTAGGATGGAGTTTTCTAAGTTTTAGAGCGTGGAAGTCTATGTTAGAAGGAAATTTGCTAATGGTGTTTAACGTGTTCCCCTGCTCCCTGTTTTAGTCTTATGCAAGATCCACTGCAGTCATGTCTATGGTTGGATACATAATTGGCCTTGGAGATAGACATCTGGATAATGTTCTCATAGATATGACGACTGGAGAAGTTGTTCACATAGATTACAATGTTTGCTTTGAAAAAGGTAAAATTAAAGTGGAGTTTTTTATTTGTAGGTGGGTGAAATGTTTTTTTGCTGGAAGGGTAAAAATGTAAGAATTTGTCTTTTCAAGGTAAAAGCCTTAGAGTTCCTGAGAAAGTACCTTTTCGAATGACCCAAAACATTGAAACCGCACTGGGTGTAACTGGAGTAGAAGGTGTTTTTAGGCTTTCCTGTGAGCAGGTATGCTGTTTTCTCTTATATCTTCCAGTGTACTTGTTAAATGAACAAAACCTGTGGAATGAGGAAACAAAATTTAATGAGGAAACTTGTGTCAAAACTTATTTAAAACTCTTCTCAAAACAGGTTCTACACATTATGCGGCGTGGCAGAGAGACACTGCTGACGTTGCTGGAGGCATTTGTGTATGATCCCCTGGTGGACTGGACAGCTGGTGGTGAGGCAGGATTTGCTGGTGCTGTCTATGGTGGAGGTGGCCAACAGGCTGAGAGTAAGCAGAGCAAGAGAGAGATGGAACGAGAGATCACTCGCAGCCTCTTTTCTTCCAGAGTAGCTGAAATTAAGGTGAAACCAATGATGTAATAAGTAGCCATTATCTTTTGTTATATTAGAGGAAATGTGCATAAAATATTGAAAACTTTCTCTAAAATTATATTTTCAAGGCTATAAGGTATAATATTGAAATGGCAGTGAAGTATGGCAATGTGATATAGTCTATTAGAAAATGCTTCCATTCAAAGTCACACACACTCCTAACAGCTGGGTTAATGATTTGGAAAAAATGGTAACAGTTTTCTATGTTAGAATGTGTTTACCAATGAGTGTTAAGTGTTCCTTAACTAGATAGTTTCTCCCATCCTGAATTTTAATACCCTGGTAGCCAGTGATGCTGATCTCAGTTAGTGTGATGTGTAGCAACTGCATGATGTTATGGAATCGAATCTATCAGTTTTTCACTGTGTGAACTTGAATATACATTAGTTAATTTCTGGATATCTTCGTAAAATGAGGGTGATACCATTGATCCTTCAGGGTTTTGTTGAGGATTAAATAAAAATAATATGTGAAATACTATTCTAACATGATCTTTCTAAAAGACGTTATCATATCTCACAGTTCAACTCTGAGAATCTTCCTAATTATAATACTTTTTTTTTTTTTTTTATTTAAACAGGTGAACTGGTTTAAAAATAGGGATGAGATGCTGGTTGTGCTTCCTAAGCTGGATAGCAGCTTAGATGAATACCTGAGTTTGCAAGAACAGCTGACAGATGTGGAAAAACTACAGGGCAAACTGCTGGAGGAAATAGAGTTTCTAGAAGGAGCCGAAGGAGTGGATCATCCTTCTCGCACTCTGCAACACAGGTTTAAAACAGCGTTAAATTTTATTATTAACTATATATCATTAAGGAGAATATTTGTGTAAAGACTGCCAATCTGTATTAGAATTCTCGCAACAACTCACATAAATGATTTAAAAAAAGGACCACAATTTCAAAGTGTTAATAAGAAATAATTCACTTAAACTTTCTGCTTTATTATATTTAATTTGAGTGTTTCAGTGACTAATTATGGGAGATAGATGGATATAGTGGGTAGAACAGTGAACTTGGATTCAGAAAATCTGAGTTTTGGTTTTCTCTTTTCAGTTTGTATCTGTCCTTACTCATTTATACAAAAGCAATTATTTTATCTGCTTTATTGAGTTTTTATTATTATTAAATTAAAGAGGGTTATATAAGTTAATAAATCTTGCACAGAGCAGTGCCCAGGAAAGATTTGTTGAATATGCAAATGCCAAACACTGCATGAAGATTTGAGACTACAAAGACCCATAAAGCATCAGTCTTTGACCTTCAGGGAACTCAAAACCTGGCAGGTGTGGTAGAATTTTATTTAAAATGCTGTGGTGTTGGGGTCGGATGTGGCTCAACTGGTTGGGCATCCGTCTCCCATATGGAGGGACCCGGGTTCAATCCCTAGGACCTCCCGGTAATAAAAAATAATTAAATAAATAAAATGCTGTGGTGTAATAGTTGAGAGAACTGTGGGGTCAGGAAAAACCAGAGGAATAAGAATAAGGGGCATTTGAACAGAGACTTAAACATTGAAAAGGAGTTTACTAGGCATTCCAAGTATGAGCAAAATAAGGATTGTGAAAGTACATAGGAGAAAGCACAGCAAGTGATCTTTTGATTTTTTTTTTTTTTCCCCATTCTTTTTTTGATTAGGTATTCTGAACACACTCAACTACAGACTCAACAAAGAGCCGTTCAAGAAGCCATCCAGGTGAAGCTGAATGAATTTGAACAGTGGATAACACATTATCAAGCTGCGTTCAGTAATTTAGAAGCAACCCAGCTTGCAAGTTTGCTTCAGGAGATAAGCACACAAATGGATCTTGGTATGGATTAACTTTTATTTTAGATACGTGTGAACAGTTACCTAAAGTTTTGTAGTTCTGTGTTTATTTGTGGGGTTCTGGTTTGTGCTCCCTTTCAATGGCTGCTGACTTGAAATGGTTTCACTGTGCTTAATCTTCTCTTTTGCCAAAAGGTCCCCCAAGCTATGTGCCAGCAACAGCCTTTCTGCAGAATGCTGGCCAGGCCCACTTGATTAGCCAGTGCGAGCAGCTGGAGGGGGAGGTTGGTGCTCTTCTGCAGCAGAGGCGCTCAGTGCTCCGAGGCTGTCTGGAACAGCTACATCACTACGCAACTGTAGCTCTGCAGTATCCAAAGGCCATATTTCAGAAACATCGGATTGAGCAGTGGAAGACCTGGATGGAAGAGCTCATCTGTAACACTACAGTTGAGCGTTGTCAAGAACTCTATAGAAAGTAAGTTTGATAGCACCTGTTTGTTTTGTTTTGTTTTTTAAATTTCTCATTGGGAGGAGTAGCAAAATAGCTGTTCAGTTTTTAAATTGCATTTGTATTTTATTTTTTTAAAGAAATGGTTGATAGATGGAATTTGGATGGAGTCACCTTTGTCATGTTTTAAGAAATTTGAGCTCATGTTTTCCCTTATAAAAGAGTGTGTTTTTCCTAATTAATTAAAATGTATCCCAGTGTAAAACGAGTGGGATTAGGGTAAGGAGCACTAAATTCAAAAATTGCTTCTATCACTCACTGAGTCATCTTAGGAAGTTGCTTAAGCTCTTGAGACCTTATCTGGTAAATGACGATATTGATTCCTCTTCTTTGAAGTTTGACTCAGTATCAAATGTAGTGTTCTCTGCATTTTGTTTTGTACTGTAAAGTATGAACATTATTTATAAGCAGGGGGTGTTTATGTTATAGATAAGCACCTCTTTTTATTTTTGTAGATATGAAATGCAGTATGCTCCTCAGCCACCCCCAACAGTGTGTCAGTTTATCACCGCCACTGAAATGACCCTGCAGAGGTATGCAGCAGACATAAACAGTCGACTTATTAGACAGGTGGAACGCTTGAAACAAGAAGCTGTCACTGTGCCAGTTTGTGAAGATCAGTTGAAAGAAATTGAACGTTGCATTAAAGTTTTCCTTCATGAGAATGGAGAAGAAGGATCTTTGAGTCTAGCAAGTGTTATTATTTCTGCCCTTTGTACCCTTACAAGGTAAGCTAGCTAATCTTGTATCAAGACCATTTCATTGTCTTGTAAACATTGGTACTTACTGAAATTTCATGCTTTATGTTTAATCCCAAACTTAATATAGTCTTTTAATTTCTTTAGTCTTGCCTAGTGTTAACAGCTGCTTTATTTCTTTTCAGATTTTGATTTCTTTTCATGTGTGCATTTAGCTAGATCACTTTCAAAGTGGGGACCTGGTTTTTCACTGTGCAAATAATTATCTCATTTAGGCGCAACCTGATGATGGAAGGTGCAGCTTCGAGTGCTGGAGAGCAGTTGGTTGATCTGACTTCTCGGGATGGAGCCTGGTTCTTGGAGGAGCTCTGTAGTATGAGTGGAAATGTCACCTGTCTGGTTCAGTTACTGAAGCAGTGCCACCTGGTGCCACAGGACTTGGATATCCCTAATCCCATGGAAGCATCTGAGGCGGTTCACTTAGCTAATGGAGTATACACGTCACTGCAGGTGAACAATTTTAAATTAGCTTTAATTTTGTAAGTTTGTTTTAGATACTGGACATTATATTTCTCATCTCTTTAATCCAGAAAAGCACTTTGACTTACCCATTGAGTGTTACTTAAGCAATTATTTAAAATAAATATCAGCATGACATTTACAGTTATAACTTGGTTATGATTGTATAAGTTTGTTCTTAATTTATGGCATCAAATCTCCAAATGTATAATCTACTATACTTGCCATAAATTTCTGCTTTCTTCAATTATGGTACTTTGTTCTCTGGGTTATTTAAATTGTTGTTTATATAAACTCAGAAAATCTTAAATATATTTCTCTCCTATTTATAGGAATTGAACTCAAATTTCCGGCAAATTATATTTCCAGAAGCACTTAGATGTTTAATGAAAGGGGAATACACATTAGAGAGTATGCTTCATGAGCTGGACAATCTTATTGAGCAGACAACTGATGGCGTTCCCCTACAGACTCTAGTCGAATCTCTTCAAGCCTATTTAAGAAATGCAGCCATGGGTCTTGAAGAAGAAACACATGCTCATTACATTGATGTTGCCAGGCAAGTGAATTCTAGCTATGTTGTTTCCTTGTGGAAGGTACAGGGAAGCCAGATAAAAGGATTCTGAGCTCATATTTTGTAGGTTTACCTTTAATTTTTATAGCAGTTATAATTACTCATATGTGCTTGTATAAAAAACATTTTTTGAAATAACTACGTATCCACAGGAAGTTGTGGAAAAAAGCGTACAGGAAGTTCCTGTGTACCCTTCATCCCGTCTCCTCTAGTGTTAGCATCTTACATAACTATAGCATGATAGCAACACCATGAAATAGGCATTGGTACAATCCAGAGCTTACTCAGATTTTATCAGCTATATGTGTATCTGTGTGTGTGCGCGGTTTTACCATATGTATACATGTGTCTTTTTATTGCTGTAGTTATACACACATTCATGCATACATAGTGGAGTGTGCTTTTTTAAGATTTATTTTTTTTCTCCCCACCCCCTCGTTGCTTGCACTTGCTGTGTCTGTTCAACTTCCTTGTTTCTTTAGGAGACATCAGGAACCAAACCCAGGACCTCCAATGTGAGAGGGAAGGCGCCTAATTGCTTCAGTCTCGTCTGTTCCCTGCTCTGTGTCCCTTATTTTGTTTTTTGCTCTTGTGTGTCTTGTTGCATCATCTTGTTGCATCAGCTTGCTGTGCCCCCCTGTCATGCCAGCTCGCTGTCTTCTTTAGGAGGCATGAACCAGGGACCATTCATGTGGTAGACCAGAGCCCGATTGCTTGAGCCACATCTGCTTCCCGGAGTGGGCAATTTTTTAAGCCAGCCCTGTAGAGACTGGGCACTTCCTCTGGGCATGCATTTTACACTTAGATAAGCCTCTCAGCCCCTTTGTCCTTGGTGTCTTAGAACTTTTCTTTGGCATTCTGATGTCCAGGTCACTCCAGAAAGTATAATTGAGGGAAGTGGATATGGCTCAAGGAACTGGGCTCCCGCCTGCCACATGGGAGGTCCTGGGTTCAGTTCCTGGTGCCTCCAAGAGAGGGCGAGCAGGACAGCAAGCTGACGTGACAGGCTGGTGTGGCAAGCTGATGCAATGAGATGACGCAGTGAGATGACGCAACAAAGAGACACAGCAAGAAAACACAATGGACAACACGACAAGTGGGGAGTGAAGATGGCTCAAGTGCATGGGTGCTTCCCTCCCGCATGGGAGGTCCTGGGTTCAGTTCCCAGTGCCTCCTAAAAAAAAAAGACAACGAACAGAGAGCAGACAGCAAGTGTAAAAAACAGGAGGGGGGTGTTGAGAAATAAAGTAATTATATATTTTTTAAAAAGTGTATTTGAGAGAGTAGAAATACATTGTCCCATCATGTTCTGTCCTCCACTCTCCTCGCCTCATCCCATTTGAGAAATTTAAAGAATATAAGAAAGTAGAACAGTCTAATGAACCCCCATTTTACCACTTTCAATAATTACTAATACATGGTCAATCTTACTTAAATTGTATCACCTCAAATATTTTGAAGCAAATACTTTTCCATTCTTAAATACTGCAGGAAGTGTGTATCTAAAATATAAACTTATTTTTCTTATCCATGGTGTCATCATTTCACCCAAAAAAGTAACAGTATTCTTTAATGTCAGTTAGTCTGCATTCAAATTTTTCTTTTCTCATTTCTTTGCAGTTTCATTCATAAAATTAAAAAAAGTGTAATTATTAATAGCATAAATATAATTATTAGCCTATCATTTGTTATTTGCATAATATGGTCATCATATAATTTCCAAAGATATTTAAAATGTTATGTGCTAAATCTGTAAATCTTTCTCACTAAATTTTAGCCCTCATTTATCACCCATTAATGTCTAATCCAGGCTCTCTCTATTCAGATGGAGGAACTTTCATTTATGCTTTCGGTGATGAACTTTATACCGATTATTGTGGTAGCCTGTTTTTAACTTATTACAGAGAAACATTTTTTGATATTTCCAAAGAAGATCTTATGCCATCTTTGAGCACTTTTTCCATTAGGAATTTCCCTGGTAGCTTACCTATTTTTATTCTCTTTAGAGTTGAAATTCTAGTTAGCATTTGTTTTGCTGATAGCAGTAATAAGTATTGGGCAATTGTATTTTTTGCTTTTTATGTAAAAACTTTAGCATTTGAATACATAAACACTATATAAGTTTCATGTTAATGGTAATGTAAGTGGTGCAATTCTGAAGACTTCATATTCAAAATGTGCATAATTCAAAACTGAGCCTGCAAAAAACTAGCATGTTTCAGTTTTCTGTCTATAGTTGGCTCTATTGTGCAGCAGTAGTGTGGACACACTTGACAATTTGCTAGGTCTGCCAGCGAAAGAATTGTCTGGTTCTTGACATTTTTTAATATCATGAGTTCATATTATTGTAATACATTCTGTGCACAAAGTGAGACTTCAATATTTTATGTAGTTTTTAAAAATTGTCATAGTTCAAATTGGCATAAAATTTAATACATGAATTCTTGTTGATATTGAATTGAATTGGAACCATTTACCTCTGACTTCATAATGTGATTAATACTTCTCTATGCCAAAAGTCTTCCTGGACTTTGCACACTAGCTGTGAGACTTTTGTTTACCTTCTGTGTGCCCCCAAAATGCATTACTTCTTTTTTTTTTTTTTTTTTTAAGATTTATTTTTATTCATCCCTCCCGCCCCTGGCCTGTTGTTTGCACCACTGTCTGCTCTCTGTATCTTGTCTTCTCTTTAGGAGGCACCAGGAACTGAACCTGGGACCTCCCACATGGGAGGGAGACACTCATTCGCTTAAGCCACCTCAGCTCTCTGCTTTGTTGTGTCTCTCACTCTTTCCTCTTTGTGTCTCCTTGTTGCATTGCTTTGCCGCACCTGCCCATCGCGCCAGCTCGCTGTCTTGCTCGTCTTCTCCAGGAGGCATCAGGACTGAACCTGGGTCCTCCCACGTGGTAGGCAGGAGCTCAATTGCTTGAGCCACATCCGCTTCCTGTATTACTCTTTACTAAGGGTTTTAAGTCCTTTTTCTTTTTCCCTAGAATACTGCATGCTCAATATGGTGAATTAATCCAACCAAGAAATGGTTCAGTTGATGAAACACCAAAAATGTCAGCTGGGCAGATGCTGTTGGTAGCCTTTGATGGCATGTTTGCCCAAGTGGAAACTGCTTTTGGCTTATTAGTTGAAAAGGTACTCATTTGGTTTTATGAATAATAAAAAAGCAGTAAAGTAGTTGTTCAGTGTGTGAAGAGTAGAGAATAAAACTTTCTTTTCTTCCAATTACATAGTTAAACAAGATGGAAATTCCTATAGCTTGGCGAAAGATTGACATTATAAGGGAAGCCAGGAGTACCCAAGTCAATTTTTTTGATGATGATAATCACCGGCAGGTGCTAGAAGAGATTTTCTTTCTAAAAAGGCTACAGACAATTAAGGAGTTCTTCAGGCTCTGTGGTACTTTTTCTAAAACATTGTCAGGTAATATTACACATTCCACATTTTTTAAACATACTGGAGTTAGTTGTGTATTACTTTGGAAGGTGGCAAAAGAGAGTAGGCTTAATTATATAGTCATAAAACTTAATTGAAGTACTTTAAATGACTAGCATTGTTTCCTTAATTTAGTTTTGCATGAAATAATTTAAGAACATTTTCATTTTCTAGGATCAAGTTCACTTGAAGATCAGAATACTGTAAATGGACCTGTACAGATTGTCAATGTGAAAACCCTTTTTAGAAACTCTTGTTTCAGTGAAGACCAAATGGCCAAACCTATAAAGGCATTTACAGCTGACTTTGTGAGGCAGCTCTTAATTGGACTACCAAACCAAGCCCTGGGGCTTACGCTTTGTAGTTTTATCAGTGCTCTAGGTGTAGACATCATTGCTCAAGTAGAGGCAAAGGACTTTGGTGCTGAAAGCAAAGTTTCTGTTGATGATCTGTGTAAGAAAGCGGTGGAGCACAACATCCAGATTGGGAAGTTCTCTCAGTTGGTCATGAACAGAGCAACTGTATTAGCGAGTTCTTATGACACTGCCTGGAAGAAGCATGACTTGGTGCGCAGGCTGGAAACCAGTATTTCTTCTTGTAAGACAAGCCTACAGCGTGTTCAGCTGCATATTGCCATGTTTCAGGTAAATATTTTTCCTCAATGTAGGGAATTTGAAAAACTATGGGAATAACTATAAAACTTAGAAGAAAGAATTTTGAACTGCATGCACATGTGCCAACAGAGCAAGCCGAGCATTTTGATGCTTTCTTTCCAGTTTCTCTTTTACATAGTTGAGAACATTCTATATTTATGGTTTTGTGTCCTTTGAATTTGTTTCCATCAGTGTTGTATAGTTAGCATTACCTAGTTAGTATGTGTCATTAGTATTCTTTGTAATACTTTGTAATTCTCTGTAAATATAATTTTAATGGTTGAATAACTCACATAACTCACTGTGTAGATATTAAGGTTATTTCTAAAAGTGATTTCTATTTCCCTGTTAACTCTAATGATATAAAACTATGCATATATCTGTCTTCATTTGGGGAATTGTGTTTAGAAGTCTACTTTTGTCCTTGATTATTTAGGGGCAGTATGATCGCACAGGCTTTGATGTAAGATGGAGTTGGAGTCAAATCAGATTTAGGTGCATGAACTTTGAGCTTAACTTTTCTAAGCTCTCATTTCCCTATCCACAGAAGGGAATAATACCTCCCTCAAAGGATGATGATTTATGTAGGACACTAAACACAATATGAATTATAGCTATTTTTCTTAATACTTCTTTTCAGATATAGGCTTCAGAATTGTCAGTAGCTTCAAACAAATTGTAATGCATGGAGTAATATTTGGGGAACTAAGTTTTCGGGGGATCTATATTTGGCATAAAGAATGATTATTTTCTATCCCTTATTTATATTGAGGCTACTTCCCAATAGTGGAATTGGCAGTTTCAACCTCAGTGCACAGAACTGGCATATGAGCTAGTGTATATCCTTCACTTCGTGATTTTTTGTTAGCTGTTTTTTTAGCTTATAAACTAAGAAAAGTAATCTATTCATACTTCTAAAATTGCATATATTATATATTGATAATTCTAATAATAGCACATGGACTTGTGTGTGTGTATTTTACTACTAAAGGTTTTATTATTTTATAATAATATTATATAATATATTATTATTTTATATATATTATTTTATACCTTTGTGTACAATTCAGTGGCATTAATTACATTTACATTATTGTGCTACTGTCACCACCATCCATTACCAAAACATTATCAGTTCAAACAGAAACACTTATCCATTAAGAAATACTCCCATTTCCCCCCTCCCCAGCCCTTGGCAACCTACAGTCTTCTTTCTGCCTCTATGAATTTGCTTATTCTAGCTATTTCATGTAAGTGGAATGACAATATTAGTTCTTTTGTGTCTGGCTTATTTCACTAAGAATAATATTTTCAAGGTTCATCCATGTTGTATCATGTATCAGAATTTCATTCCTTTTTATGGCTGAATAGTACTCCACGTATACACATACCACATTTTTTAATGCATATATCTGTTGATGGATGTTTCAGTTGTTTCCACCTTTCAGCTATAATAATGCTATGTACATTGGTGTACAAGTATCTGAGTCTCTGCTTTTCAGTTCTTTGAGGTATGTACCTAAGAGTTGAATTGCCAGGTTATATGATAATCTCTGTTCAACTTTTTGAGAAAATTGCCGAACTGTTTATTGTAGTCTTTAATCTGCTTTGCATATACAAGGTCTCAGGTTCAATCCCAGGGAACCTCCTGGAAAAAAAAATCAATTGGCCATAGATGTGAGGGTTTATTTCAGAACTCAGTTTGATTCCATTGATCTATCAGTACCTTCTGCCAGTATCATGCTGTTTTGATTACCATAGCTTTGTAATAAGTTTTTTTTTTTTTTTTTTTAAAGATTAATTTATTTATTCCTGCCCCTCGTTGGGTTCCCCCCACCCCACCCCCTCGCTGTCTGCTTTCTGTGTGTTCTTCTGTGTCTGCTTGTCTTCTCTTTAGGCAGCACCAGGAACCAATCCTGGGACCTTCTGGAGTGGAGAGAGGCGCTCAATTTCTTGTACTCCCTCAGCTCTCGGGTCTGCTGTATCTCTTACTGTCTCTCTTCTGTGTCTCTTTTTGTTGTGTCATCTTGCTGTGCCAGCTCTCTGTGCGGGCCAGCACTCCATGTGGGTCAGCACTTCGCTTGGGCCAGCTTGCCTTTCATCAGGAGGCTCCGGGAATCGAACCCTGGACTTCCTATATGGTAGACAGGAGCCCAGTCACTTGAGCCACATCTGTTTCCCTGTAAAATCAGGAAATGTGAGTCGTCTTTTTTCTTTTATGAGCTGGTTTTAGCTATTTGGGACCCTTTACCCTTCCATATGAATTTGATTATTGGCTTTTCCATTTATATGAATTAGGCTTTTGGAATTTTGATTGAGATTGCCTTGAATCTGTAAGTTGCTTTGGGTACAGTTGACATCTTCACAATATTAAGTCTTCCAATCCATGAACACAGGATGTCTTTCCATTTATTTCGGTCGTCTTTAATTTCTTTCAGCAGTGTTCTGTAATTTTCAGTATAGAATTATCTCACATCCTTGGTAAAATTTATTCCTAGATATTTTATTCTTTTAAATGCTATTGTAAATTGAATTGTTTTCTTGATTTTCGTTTTGGATTGCTCATTGCTGATGTATGGAAACAACTGATTTTTGCGTGTTGATCTTATATCCTGCAAATCTGCTGAATTTGTTTATTAGCTCTAGTAGCTCTCTGGTGAAATTTTTGGGAATTTTCTATATCTGTAGATAGAAATAGTTTTTCTTCTTCCTTTAGAATTTGGTTGCCTTTTATTTCTTTTACTTGCCTGGTTGTTCTGGCTATCACTTTCAGTACAGTATTGACTAACAGTGGCGAGAGCAGGCATCCTTGTCTTATTCCTGCTCTTAGGGGGAAAGCTTTAGGTCTTTTACTGTAGAATATGATGTTAGCTGCAGATTTTATGTAAATACCCTTTAGTATATTGAGAAAGTTCTCTTCTATTCCTAGTTTACTGAATGATTTTATCAAGAAAGAGTGCTGGGTTTCTGTCAAATGCCTTTTCTGCATCAGTTGAGATGATTATGTGTTGTTTTTTTCCCCTTCACTGTAAATGTGGTGTATTACATTAATTGAATTTCTTATATTAAACTACCCATGCATTTCTAGGGATAAATCCCACTTGGTCATGGTGTATAATATTTTTAATGTGCTGCTGGATTTGGTTTGCTAATATTTTGTTGAGGATTTATGCATCTGTATTCAAAAGGTCTATTGGTTTGTAATTTTCTCTTCTTGTGATATCTTTTTTTATATATATTTTTTTTATTTATTTCTCCCCACCCCCTCGTTGTTTGTACTTGCTGTGTCTGTTCGTCTTGTTTCTTTAGGAGGTACTGGGAACCAAACCTGGGACCTCTGATATGGGAGGGAGGCACCTAATGGCTTGAGCCCCCCTCTGTTCCCTGCTTTGTTGTGCCTCTCATTGTGTTTTTCTTCTTGTGTCTCTTGCGTCATCTTGTTGAATCAGCTTGCCACGCCTGCCCCTCGTGCCAGCTTGCAGCCTTGCTTGTCCTTTTTAGGAGGCACCGGGAACCTCTGCTCCCCACTTTGTTGTGTCTCATTATGTTGTTGTTCTTGTGTCTCTTGTGATAGTTTGCCACACCTGCCCATCATGCCATCTAGCTGACTTGTTTAGGAGGCACCTGGAACCAAACCAGGAACCTTCTCTGTGGTAGGCAGGAGCTTAATCGCTTGAGCCACATCCGCTTCTTTCTTGTCATATCTTTATTTGGCTTTGGGATTAGGATGTGCTGGCCTCAAAGAATGAGTTAGGAAGTGTCCTTCCTCTCTTCAACTGTTTGAAAGAGTTTGAGGATTGTTATTAATTCTTTAAATGTTTGGTAGAATTCACCAATATAGCCATTTAGGCCTGGACTTTTCTTTGGTGGGAAGTGTTTGATTACTGATTCAATCACTTTCTTGTTAACGGTCTGTTGAGATTTTCCATTTCTTGTGGAGTCAGTTTAAGTAATTTGTGTGCTTCATTTCTGTAAGGCTGGTAGAAATGTTCCCCTGTTTCATTTCTGATTTTAGCTGTATGCATTTTTCTTTTTTTTTTTTTTTTTTTTTTGTCAGCCTGGCTAAAGGGTTGTCAATTTTATTGATATTTTGAAAGAACCAACATTTGGTTTCATTGAATCTTAGTTGTTTTTTTTTCCTGTTCTCTATTTTGTTTATCTCTAATCTTTATTATTTCTTTCCTTTTGTAGCAGACTTTTGGAAATTATATACTAGTTTTAACATAGACTTGGAAATATCTTCAAAATTACTAACTAAATCCGTTTCTTAACCAAGGGGTCTGTGAGCTCGAATTTATATTTAGAAAAAATATTATTCTTGTGAGGACGTGTTTGTGTGGTTGTGATATACTTATTAAATAACACACAGTATAATATGGACTTTGTCAGGTTTTCACCTGACTAACAAAGGGGTCTGTGGAACAAAAAAGGTTAAGAATCCCTTAATTAAATGTTACATATCACAGATCCAAGAGATTTATCAGCCATTCATTCTCTACCTCAGGAAATTTCTTACCTGGTTTGTGGTTCTTTGGTAATGTTTCTAATATTGCTATTCCTTGCCCGCCCCACATGTGCTCCTGCTGTTTGTTTGTCTTTTTCTCCTCTCACCAGTCCTAACTCATACCCCCTCTCTGCATATTTATCTAATTTTATTAATTTCTCTTCCTTTGAATAGTGGCAGCATGAAGATCTCCTTATCAACAGACCACAAGCCATGTCAGTCACACCTCCACCTCGCTCTGCAATCCTAACCAGCATGAAAAAGAAACTCCATACTCTGAGCCAGATTGAAACTTCAATTGCAACAGTTCAGGTGTGTTTTAGCAGCTCTTCCTTCTGACATGATCTGTACTGTAATTTAAGTATTAGGGTTCTGTTTTACTTTTAGAAATGATTTGTACTGTAATTTAAGTATTAGGGTTCTGTTGTTCAGTACATCTACATGTTTCTCCTCTGATTCTAAGCCAGAAGAACATAATCCTTTTTTCACTTTTACTTTAATTTTTATCTTTTATATCTTACTCTTCAAGAGAATTGAGTCTTAAAGTAGCAGCATATTTTAAAACAGGACTAAAGACCTGTTAACATTTTAGGTTATTAATGAATTTGATGATTACTTTGCCTTTATACATTAAGAGAACCTTGTTGATTGAAAAGACTTTGAATGTTTAATATACTTTCTGAAATGTATATAAGCAATTATATCTGATTTATTATCTGTTCATTGTTATTATATTTCTTTATATTGTATAGCCTTTATATCTTAATGACATTTTTGTTTCTTTTCTTTGAGTTAATAAATTAATATTTGTTTAAAACTAAGTGTAATTACTTTAGTAATTTTTTTAGAACATTTTGTAATGAAGTTTTTCTGGAGCTCACGTTGTTGAAGATTGAAATAACCTTTCTCTATAGCATATTAGTTAGAGAAAGATATGTTTTCATTTTAGGAGAATGAACTCTTGCCATTTCTTACCAATTTTAGGGGCACATGTGCATATGTGTGTGTGTGTGAAAGAGAATGAATTCCTCCTGAAATGTTGAGTAAATAATGAAAAACTTTGTTATGTAACATTCCCTGTCACGCTAATCTGGCAAAAAAATTTAGCATTATTCATAAACTTCTGAATTTGTTGGAATTTGATTTTCATCTTTCACAATTAAAATATAAAAGGATTTTCTTGTAGATAGCACATATATAATGCAGTAGGACTTGTGTAGAGTTTTGGTTATTTTAAAGATTTTTTTAAAAAAATGAAAATAAAACTTTGGTCTGCAAATTCAAGACAATAAAGTAAAAGTCAGTTCTTCCCCAGGCATGTTTGGGCTCAGATATTCAAAGTGAAATCAAAATTAATTCCAAGGGTGACTATTGGTAAAGATCTGTTTTTTAAATGACTTATGCCCCTTCCTGCTTTTTCAATATCTCTGTCATATTATATAAACAATGTAGGAAGTATAGATAGTCATATAAACATTCACTTAGATTCTGCTGACTTGTTTATAGGAGAAACTAGCAGCCCTGGAAGCAAGTATTGAGCAACGACTCAAGTGGGCAGGGGGTGCCAATCCTGCATTGGCACCTGTACTACAAGATTTTGAAGCAACGATAGCCGAAAGAAGAAATCTTGTTCTTAAAGAGAGTCAAAGAGCGAGTCAGGTATTATGCCTCATGTGTGCCATTTTTATATTGTTACAGAACTATATAACTGATTTTTTCTTTTCATAAACTTGATTTGAAGTTACCTGTGGGATAACCAGGAAGAGCTTGAGAGCCCATCTTCTAGTTCCCAGCCCTGGAGGGAGAGGCAGATGACTGATAGGCCTTCTGGGGCATCCCTTAGGCTGAACTCACAGCTGGTTATTTCCCTAGTCACTTATGCCTATCAGTTAGGTATGAAATAGATTCAGCCTCTGTTGAAAAATAAACACAGAATTGATGCTGTTTGTTTCAGGTTCTTTTTATTTTTTTTTATTTTTATTTTTTTTTAAAGATTTTATTTATTTATCCATCCATCCCCCCCTTGCTGCTTGCGCTCGCTGGGTCCGGGCGGGCCCGCCCCCACCAGGAGGCCCCGGGAACCAAACCCGGGGCCCCCCACATGGCAAACGGGAGCCCCACTGATTGAGCCACAGCCGCTTCCCTAAGGTTCTTTTTATATGCAACCAAGATGATCCAAAGATTTGAAAAGATATTTTGAATATTACATTTTCCATATGACAATAAAATGCCTTATTACCTTGTGTTCTGCTATAGGTTGTGTATTAACTTAGTTGTTATTGAAATAAAAATAAACCCAAAATACAATTATGGAACTTTTCATTAGGTGCAATCCTAGACTGTTTAATAGTATACTTACACATCACCAAAATTTAGTAATTATCACTAAATCCTGTCATCCTACCTTGTTTCATCTCTACCTTCTAGCCCCATCCCATATTTCCATATACAGAAATCCCAAACATTGTATCATTTTTTTTCTGTAAATATTTCCCTATGTGTCTGTAAAGATAAAAACTATTTAAAAACATAACCACAATACTATTGTAATAACTTAAGGAATTTTCTTAGTATCATCAAATACCCAGTAAATATTTTTTGTGATCTTTATTGTAAAATTAGGCAGAGGTAGACTAAGAGGGGAAATGTTTTGGTAGAGATGTTTTTTGAAATTTGGATGTATCTCAGACTGCAGCTGAGCATGATAATAGTTTTATTATGAAGTAAATGTTCTGTGTAAAAACAATCATGTTGAAGATATAATTGTTCTTTTGGTAAGGATTTGATCTGTTTACCAAAAAGTGTCATCCATTTTTAGGACCAATTTTGTTCCTGAATTCTGGAAATAAGTAGCTAGTATCTTTTCATGTCATTAATGGTAATTTGTGTGGGTGGGTGGGTGGGTGGTGGTGGTGGTGGTGGTGGTTCTGGTTCCATTCCTTTTTTGCTTCTTTACAGGTCACTTTCCTCTGCAGCAACATCATTCATTTTGAAAGTTTACGAACTAGAACTGCAGAAGCCTTAAATCTGGATGCTGCATTATTTGAACTGATCAAACGGTGTCAGCAAATGTGTTCATTTGCATCACAGTTTAACAGTTCGGTCTCTGAGTTAGAGCTTCGTTTATTACAGAGGGTGGTGAGTATTGAGTCTTGGTGAGAATAAAGAGACTTACTGTTTTATATATAAGGCCAATGTTAAGCTCTAAAATCAGTAATTCACTCAGTTTACATTTATTGAGCAGGTTCTGTATGGAAGATATTGTTAGGAGGTATACAACAATGATTAAATCTTGCTCTTCAAGGAACTTATATGTACACAAATAATAGAATGAATGAAAAAGTGAAGAGGATTCTCAGGGCTTCAACCTGAACTTCCGGTGGAAGTTCAGAGGGGAGGGAAAAGATGGTGCAAATGATTTGGGTGTTCTGAAAATAAGCTAGTAGAAGGAGGAGCAGTAGAAGATGAATTCTGGGAAGGTAATTTAAATCCAGAAATATCCAGCTGATAAGTTTGGAATTTATACGTGTGGGAAGGCTTTAGGCTGTGTATTGAGATACTCTGGTTTCATTTTTAAAGAGTGATTTAGAATTTAGGGACCTTGCTATAGATTGTCTTCAAATATAGTTCTCTTAATCTGTATTTCTTTGATTGTTGAAATTATTGTTAAATACTATTTTGTAGGCTAATTAATTCATGACTTGGCAACTGATGTACACTTTGTGTTAGCTTGAGTTTCTAATATCTTTTGGTGATGATAATAGGAATCTTATATTATTCCAGCTGATACTTAAACAAAACCTTGTTCTGTCTAGGATACCAGTCTTGAACATCCTATTGGCAGCTCTGAATGGCTTTTGTCTGCACACAAACAGTTGACCCAGGATATGTCTACTCAGAGGGCAATTCAGACAGAGAAAGAGCAACAGATAGAAACTGTCTGTGAAACAATTCAGAATCTTGTTGATAATATAAAGACTGTGCTCACTGGTCATAACCGACAGCTTGGAGATGTCAAACATCTCCTGAAAGCAATGGCTAAGGTAAGACGGATACTAACACACTCACATTTACAAATCCCACAACTTGTAAATAAAATTACAAGTAGTTTTATTTGTGGGAAAATAATGATATTTTATAAACAAAAACAGTTATTTTTTCTCAAGTCACATCTTTCAATTTGTCTGTAACATTTTGTCTTTTCAACAACTACTTTTTAAGGCAGTCAGTATTATCCTGATTTTATAGACAGAGAAACTGAAACTTAAATGAATTGACTTACCCGACATAACATAACTTATAACAAAGCTGAGACTTAATCTTACCTGAGTGCTTAGTTCTCCAACCTCTCTTCCTCATCCCTAGCCTTACCCCAAACTATACTTTGCCTCCAAAATGAATAAAGTATTGTTTCTTCCTCTAAGGTTCCAAATAATCTAGTTCATAAGGATCTGAGCTGCCCCCCCATGGTCACAAAACAGTAAATAATTTAACTTTAGGATTTACTTTTTCTTGGAGTTTTTATTTATTTTGTGCTGGTAGTAAGGTTCGTATAGAAAAGGAGTTGAAAGGGAAGAAGCAGATTAAACACACTAGGTGAAATTTGAAACATTATCTTTTAATCAGAAGGTGACTATCTTAAGAGAATTGCAGGAGAGTGTATGTAGCTCAGTGGTTAAATGCCTGCTTCCCATGTATGAGGTGCTGGGTTCAATCCCTGGTACCTCCTAAAGATAATAACAATAATAATTGCAAAGTAAAAAAAACATCTTTCTTAATTGTTAACATATTGATTCTAGGATGAAGAAGCTGCTCTGGCAGATGGTGAAGATGTCCCCTATGAGAACAGTGTTAGGCAGTTCTTGGGTGAATATAAATCATGGCAGGACAACATTCAGACGGTGCTGTTTACGTTAGTCCAGGCTATGGGTCAGGTTCGAAGTCAAGACCATGTTGAAATGCTCCAGGAAATAACTCCCACCTTGAAAGAACTGAAAACACAAAGTCAGAGGTAAGAATACCTTTCTGGCCAAAATTTAAATGTAGGCAAAATGCCTGGTATATAGTGGGAAATCTTGTCTCTTGATTTAATTTTTCCAGTTTTGGTCATACTTAGGTGGTGAAGCATTTTGTAAATGAACCATTTTGTTTTGTATTTCAGTATCTATAATAATTTAGTGAGTTTTGCATCACCCTTAATCACCGATGCAACGAATGAATGTTCAAGTCCAACGTCATCTGCTACATATCAGCCATCCTTTGCTGCAGGTAGGACTTCCCTACTTCAAAAAGGCCTGAATCTTGTTTTGTTAACAATTTACACATAGATGTGAACATGTTTAACTATATTGTAAGTTTTAGTCACCTTTTTAAAAGAGTTTCCCCAAATGCTCTCATATCTCAAACCAAACAAATTTAGGCTTAATTTAAAAATTTGAATGTGAGAGAGTAAAAATACTTTATATTCAAATACTCTTTAAAAAATTATTTCATGATTATAAATATATGCCAGTTAGATTTAGAAAAATACTTAACAGAAAAGAAAAATTTTTTGTTTCATTCCAGTCAGAGGTAAATCATTACATATTTGTTGACTTCTCTGCATTTTACACATATGCATACACACACACATGAATTAGAAATAGTCTATGAATGCAGTTTTTGTTGCTTTTTCCCACTTGTTATTAAATTGATAATTTCCCCGTTAACTAATCTTTTTAAAAAGCCTTAATGACCCAATTTAATATGCCATTCTATCACTGTACCATTTTACTCTTCCATTGTTGGACAGTTGAGATGTTTATAGTTCTTTTTATGTCACAATAGCAAGTGAACATCATTGTACAAGTTTTTATCTAAACGCCTGAGCAGTTAGGCAGTATTTTTACTATTTAGTATATCGAGGGATAAGGATTTTAACGTGGTTAATTCAAATCTGTTTTCAAGGCTGTGTGTTTGTGGTTGATTTAATTTGGGGTATTTACCACCACCCCTCCCCCACCCCTTCTTTGTCCTCCATTTTCTTTTTACATGTAAATTGAGCTACCAGCTCTTTCTCTATAGCAGTCCGGAGCAATACTGGCCAGAAGACTCAGCCTGATGTTATGTCACAGAATGCGAGAAAGCTGATTCAGAAAAATCTTGCTACATCAGCAGATACTCCACCAAGTACCGTTCCGGGAACTGGCAAGAATGTTGCTTGTAGTCCTAAAAAGGCTGTCAGAGATCCTAAAACTGGGAAAGGTAATTGGTAGAATAAGGTTGCCTTAAATTTTTATACAAAATGGTGGCTTGACTTATATATATGTTTTCATTGCTTTGTAGCTGTGCAAGAGAGAAACTCATATGCCGTGAGCGTGTGGAAGAGAGTGAAAGCCAAGTTAGAGGGCAGGGATGTTGATCCTAATAGGAGGATGTCAGTTGCTGAACAGGTGACAATTTTTTAAAACTTGAGCTACGCACATTTTGATGCTGCCAATAAAGTGTAGGTTTAAAGACACCCCCTGCGCCTGCACACCCCCCGCCCCCATTTCCTTGGTGAGATAAGGAACTTAAATCTATTGTCAAGATTCAGAAGATTTTGAGCAACACAGTTCTGGGGCTACCCTTCCCTATTAGCACCCCTTCTCACTCTCCAACCTCACCCCCTTCCACCCAGAAGAAATTTAAAGTGTGACCTGATCTTCCCTCCTCTACCAAACTACAGTTAACTTTTATTTTAAAGAAGACAATTTGAAGGTTTTACGTGAAATGAGGTTGATATTTTGGTATAGGAACAGTAGCTGTAAAGTGTTCTTGGGTATCAGTGAAAGTTTGTCTGAAGCCATTACATTGAAAATTTCTCATTAGTGTTAATTAAATTTGTATTTATGAATTTGAGAATGACTCCTTTTTCCTACAGCTGTTTATTTCCAAGACTTTAAAACCTTCAAAAAAGTTGTAGGAATAAGCATATACTTTTCACCTAGATCCACAAGTTGTTTTCTCACTTTTACTTTACCTTTTTTTTCTGTGTGTGTATCCATGCAGGTATAGATTTTTCTGAACCATTTAAGAAGTAGTTGTAGATCTTATATAAGATTCCATACCACTCGTGTCTCCTAAGAACAAGAAGATATTGTAATATATAGCCACAATAAAATTATATAATCACAGCTCAGGAAACTTAACGTTGATATAATACTGTTATCTAACATACAATTCATATTGAGATCTCCTCAGTTATCCCAAAATGTCCTTTATTGCTTAGTTGTCCTCCCCTCTCCTGTAGTACCCCCACCATACAAGATCCAGTTGAGGATCATCATGCATTCCATTTACTTGTCCTTCTTTAATATCTACAACAGTCCCCCAAACCTTTTATCTTTTTTTTGGTTCTTTCATGGCATTGCCATTTTTGATGAGTCCAGGCTAGTTGGTTTGCAGAATGTTCCTCAGAGTCAATAGGAGTACTCTGGGCGATGTGTCTTTCTCTGTGTTTTACTTCGAGAGATAAATGATGTCAATTTGTACCATTGTATCTTTATAATCATCCATTTTAATTCTACTTAAAGGACTGAATATGCTTGGCTACTGTGCTTTTTATTTTGATAGTTATTAAATTTTTAGAACTCGCAGGGGTGGCGGGCTAAGTGTAGAGTCCATTGCACACAACTTTTGCTATAGATTAATTCAGCGGATGTATTTTGAGCATTTACCCTAATTGTACTCTGATGGATGCTCTTGATACAAAAAGGATTCTATCCCAGACTATAAAGAAGACTTTGGCTGAGTCAGAGTTAACGGACATTAGTTGACCACTCACTGTTCCAGAACCTCTGTGCTATGCTTTTGCTTATCCAACATCAAAGCATTTACACAGTATCTTCACATACAATCCTAGAAGCACCTGTGGAGTCAGTGGGGCTTTCTCTTCATCTAAGGCAGGGGTTCTTAACCAGGAGTCCACGGTTGGGGGTCCATGGAAAAATTTCAGGGGGTCCCTGAGCTTGAATTGAAAAAAAAAATCAACTTAATTTTCTGTGGCCTCCGATGTTGAGTGTCATAAAACTATCTGTCGCTGCATTCTGAAAAGGGGCCCGTGGTTTTCACCTGACTGGCAAAAGGGTTTCTGGAACAAAGTTAAGTGCCCCAAATCTAAGGATTCGTGAACCTCAGAGGGGTTTTGACTTTCCCAAGACACAGGTCTTGTAATCGGTGGAATTATAAGGAAAGCTTAGCTTATTTGACTTCTCTTTTCACTATAGCACTCACTACACATTCTTTGGTTAATTAATTAAGAATTCATTATTAGAAATTACTCTTAATTCATTTAAAACACATATGAACCATGTTCTTTCAAGTTGTAAATGGCTTTAAATACTATCCTGCCTATTTTTACAGGTTGACTATGTCATTAAAGAAGCAACTAATCTAGATAACTTGGCTCAGCTGTATGAAGGTTGGACAGCCTGGGTATGATGGGAAGACAGTAGATGAGTCTGGTTAAGCGAGGTCAGACATCCACCAGAATCAACTCAGCCTCAGGCATCCAAAGCCACACCATAGGCGGTGGTGATGCAACTGGGGGCTTACTCTGAGGAAACCTAGGAAATCTCGGTGCGCTAGGAAGTGAATCCTGCAGGACAGCTGCACTCAGGGAAACGCCCAACAACGTGGCCTGCAACCCCAGGGTCAAGGGTGAAAGAAAGAAAGCTCACCGCCTGAACACGGAGATTGTCTTTCTGCCACAGAACAGCTGCAAATGTGTTAGGAGGTTAGCTGCAGAAAGAAATCGGGGTGTCGCGGAGCACAGAGTGATTTGGAACTCCATTCCACCTGACCCTGTGTGTACAATCCAGGAAAAATCAAACCCCGTTCAGAAACAGAGAAAACTGGGGCCGCGAAGAAATCACAGCCAAGGAAGATTTGATGCATTCAGATTCTTGTGTTACACTTGTTGCTTGGCAACAGTACTGGTTGGGCTGACCAGTAAGTACAAAAAGGCTATGCGATATGAATTTCAGAAATGGACTGAAAACAGAGAGCTATGTAACAGATACACTACATTGGAAGAACTTCTGAAATGAAGGGAAAAAAAAAACACCCCATCGTCCCCACTCCTCCTCCCCTCCCCATCCATTCCCCCTTTTACCTAATCTAGTAAATTAGTCATCTTTCAAATTCACTTTTATTTCAATCCTTATTATTTCATGTACTTTCGTCTCGATGCTGTTAACAACTTATATTCAGAGTATAATAAGAGAAATTTCTCCAAAACCACTGATAACATGGAAAATTCAAGGATTGTTTAAAGGTCTGATGATCACATACAAAATGTAATTCTGGTTATTTGTCATTTCTGTGATTCTATCATGTACAGTTTCCCAGAATTGTCACTGTGCATTCAAAAGTAATGAATCTAACAGACATTTGATTTAATGTACACTCCCCTTTGCTTATAGTGTACATTTTTTGGGGGTCATTCAAATTTTCCCTCTTCTGTGATTGCTGTAGTTTCTTTCATAGAAAGTAGCTAATCCAATTGTAATCTTTTACCTTTTTAAAAACCAGGATAAGAGTATCTATTAAGAGTTTTACATTGTTGATGACAGATTAACAATAAAGTGATGTTCTGGTGGAGGTAGAGTGAAATGCTTTTTTAATTCAGTTTTCATATTTGTAGATACTTTTAATTTACAAAATGTAAAATTAAAAGTGCTTTGTTTACCTGGCATTTTTAGGACATGTACATGGAACATCAGCAAAAGTGAGAACCACCACCATCTTTTAAGTTCAGTTATTAAAGTAGTCTGTGAGGTACTTCACTTTTTTGCACATTTTTAATAGTTTGCTTTTCAGTAATACATCATAATGAATTCATGATCAAGGGTTTCCTTAAAGTTAGCATTGCATTTCAGTACCAACTGTCTGTAGAAGCTAAATTGTTGATCGAAAATAAAAATTCTGGCTAAAATAGGATTCTTCTAATCACGTATTAACACAATGTAGAACATGATTAAAATCTTAACTGTTTGAGTACATTTTTTCCTGCATTTTAGAGATTGGGTCATTGGTCACTTTCTAGTTGCAAGTTTTCATGGACAAATTTGAAAAGTATTAAGGAAAAATTCCACAGAGCTCTGGGCCTTTTCTGTGTTCTGATTGCCACATTAATCTGTAACCTTTACCCATGAGGTAATGCATTTCAGTATCAGTGCTTTCTTACTACTTTTAAGTATTGCAGGAGAGATGGTATTTTTGAATAGCCATGTGTCTAATAGCAAGTTAACCTGTTGCATCAAATTTTATTTTCTTCATTTTGAACCTAATTTTCACAAAACAACCTAGCTGGAATAATAATGCCATATTGTATTTTGCACGCTGCTTTTTTTTTTTCCTTGAGGCTGTGGGAGCTATTGCATTCATCACTCAATTACCTCTACTCTCTGGAGATTAAACAGTCTTTTCAGCAACATTCTTTGTCACAAGGAAGAACTTTTATCACAATGATAAAACCAGTTCACACTAGTTTGTCCTTTATAGGTAGTATTCAGAAATGCTTCCTCTTTGGTAAAGAAGATAAATGAAATAGGTGAATTTTATTGCCTATGAGAAAATGGTCTTCAGAGAACAGTGTGGGATATACAGTGCATGTTTCGTTTTGGGACAGGTATGAGAAACCGATGACTTCAAAGCTTGTGATTTACAGCACTCTGAACAAGCCTCTAGTCTGTGCAGTTTGGTTTCCTCTGGAATGTCATTCTGCAAGTGGCTTTGCTGTTTTGGACTACTGTAAGAGAACACAGCAGTTAGAGATTTAATCAGAGGTAAAAGGCCCTGGTGATAAAGCAGATTGAGAAGACAGGGTTATATTTTGGGGATTATCTTGTAAAATAATGTAAAGTTGGAGTGCTGTAGTTAGGAAGTCATAACTTTTTGAAGACACACAAAATACCTGTGGAAAACCAGGGATCATCTCTCCTTTCCCTTTCTCTCAATTCAGGGGGTACAGAATAACCATCAAATAACCTCTTCTTTTCTATTGAAAGTACCCTTGGAAATTGAAGTTTATCTTTAGTATTTTGTTGTCTTTAATTTGCTAGAATTGCCTAATTTTAAATGATTTCTCTACAAAGCTGTGGAAGCTTAGTAGCTTATGGAGCTGCCTATATTTCTTTTTCTTTGGTGTGTCTTGCTGTGTCTCATTCTGGTCATGAAATTAAGATTCTTTTGTGTCTGATACTTGAGTTCTTTTTGAGATATGTTAGATTTCTATATGAGAACAGATAATCAGGCTTTTGATCCCTAAATGGCTTTTTTAGGCCCCAAGCCCCAGGTTCAGGGTTAGGGTTTGTAATAGAAAGAACTTCTTCCATCTGCCCTTCCACTTGCCTCTATTACCTAAGCTTAGTAGTTTTAATATTGTCCAATGTTCGGTGTTATTTACATTGTTTTTTGTTTTTTAATTGTGGTTATTCTGATGTGTGAAATTTAAGGAAAGAGCCATTAAAAAATGCTGAGCAGGGCAATGCAAGTACAGCCAAATATTAGAGTTGATGTGCAATCTTAGGGCCTTTTTAATCTGGGGTATTATAGGCAGTACTTTAAATCGTAAAGTCTTCCTGGCCTATTTTCCTCCACATTTTTGTAATTACTCTGGGGGGTGGGGGGTGGGGTTATTTGTTTTGGCAGTACTAAAATCAAAGGAGCTGGTTCCTCTTCCTTTCTCCCAATTCTTTTTATACTAAAGAAAGCACAGATAATTAGCCTGTTGGTCCTATTCATATACATCAAAGATCAGTGGATGTTTTACTATTGTTTTACATAAAATTTAGATTGAGTTTGAAAACCAATGTCTTGCAATTCTATATCTTTTGGACTTGTAAAATGCCAGAAATTTGGAAATAGGACTTTTCATTCCTTAAATCAAGGAGGTAGAATATATTAGGGTCACTTCAAGAAGGTGAATTTGTTTCAATATTTTGTTTATATTGGAAAGGGGAAATATTTCCTTTGGGGAAAAACTAGCTAGCATCACAAAATTTTCCAAATGTTGGGAGGGGGAAATTCACTGTTATGAAACTGAGGGTTTGCTGCAATTTTCCTGCTTTTTAGGCCTGGGTAAAATATCACCAACCCTTACAAAAGGGCAAATTGACTCCAGTTGAGAGAAGCTTCATATGTTCAAGGGTTAGTTGTACATGAACCACTTAGGGTCTTCTTGCTTTCCATGAGAATTTGGGTGGTATTACTAGGGAAAAGCTGTTGTGCTAATGTAAAAATGCCATAGTTAGCTGGACTTTTGAATTTGGTAAACTTAAGGAATTGCATGTTGTTCTGAAATGCAGACTTGTAGTGTTTTTTTTTCTTTCTTTCAAAACAGGCTGATTAAATATATTGTTTGGGTTTTTTCCTTTATTGACAGTCCAAGTTTCAGTTCCTGTTTAAAATTCTTTGCTTTAGTTTAAATTTCCCTTATATTTCCACCTGTAATGTCAGTGGCAACATCATACTTCACTTACTTTTGTTAATTTACTTTTTACCCTTATTCCGAGCAAATTGAGTTGAACTGAATCTTCCTTGTCCTAGTAACATTGTATAAATAAAAGTGGCTTCTCTGTACAAAAGGTTGTAATGCCTCCTGATGGATATAATTTTGTGATTGTATTTTAAGATTAAAAGTTGAATAAACCACACCAGCTTCCTGAAATGTTCATAATGCATCTTTTGGAAAACAAAAATACATGCCTACTTTGTGCATATTTGCATTAACATGGCAAAGATTGTATGAAATATGTTTTTCAAAAAAAATAATAAAGGTTCAGTCTCAAAAGATGTAGCATGTAAGATCTGCATTTATTGATCAAAGTAGATTACAGGAAACATTTTTGGAGCATGGTTAGCCTTTTATTTTTTACTAATATCTCTAATATTTAAAAAGCTTAATTCTCAAAATTTTTACCCTCAGTTCTATAGTATTTTTGAATAGTGGTGGAAATTTTACTTCAGTGGGAAAAGTTCTTAGTTTTAAGGCCCAATTTTTCTTTTAAGCATTGCAGACCATGGCATAAAAGAAATGGGGTGTGAAAGTTCTGAAGAAAAATACAATGTCCAGCTTGTTTTTGTATTTTTAAGTTTGCAAAGTTTGCATGTGTTGCTTATCTTGTTAGCGGGGAATTATGTTAACTGCTCAGTCATCTGGCACATTTCAAAAGATCACATCCTGGCTTTGTAGTACAAAAACAAAGTAGGTGTTTTCAATTAGGCCAACTGGAAGTTTAGTATAGTAGTGCTCTTAGGTTATAAATTTGAAAACAGGGTGAGAACACATTACTTGAATAACAAATACTTCCAGAACCTGTATTGCTAAGCTTTTTCTGGGTTTTTTGTTTTTTTTTTTCCCTTTTTTTTCTTTCAACCTACCTTAATTTCACAAGCTGGTATTTAAAGTCTTCCTTCTTAAACTACACAAGTAACCAGTGAAAACCATAAACATCCTGTAGCAAAAGCTGATTGCCATCGTAGAAATGTCATTTTTAAGGCCTAATGAGAATTCTGTGCCCTCTCCTTTGGAAGTAGATGTTACTGTGCCTACAGAGAGAGCATACACTCATTGCTGACTACATTAATTTTTTTTTTTTTTTTACATTCATATGAATCGCTGCTGATTGTTTGGATCCTTTTGTTTTTCTTTTGAAGAAGGGGAGGAGGGTCTTGTTTGGATCCTTTTGTTTTTCTTTTGAAGAAGGGGAGGAGGGTCTGCGCTCCAAATTCCATAACTTAAAAAAAAAAAATAACCAAAATGGGATCTCTATATATCAACTGCCTGCGTCCCTTAACCTACACAACCTATTTTTTCCCCCAGCATTGTCCAAAGTGGCACCTCACTTGAGTCTTCCTTTTTCCTGCAGGCTTTTTTCGTCAAGTGTATCTACCTTATCCAAAATGCTTTAGGACCTGGTAGTTATTTGATGAGTGTTTTTAAGGTAAATTTAAATTCGATGGCACAAAATAGATAACTATAAAATGATTAAAAGCTGGGAGTTAAAAACTATGGGTAACTTACCTGAAACAAACATCTGACCAGGCCCAACATTTGGCATGATATTTCTATTGAATAATGAGAATCAAAGCACTTATTGCCATCTTGAAATCCTGGATAGAAAATATTTAAAACTTTTCCCAAAGATCCCAAATAAAGAAGCCAACTTTAAAAGTCTATGCATTTTTCACACGTTCTCAGAAAATATGCCCAGGTCCCCAGCCCAACTTCTGCCCGGGGCTAATCTAAACAGCTCTTTTCACTTGTCCTCAAAACCTCATGAGATGGGCACGAGTCTGAGTCACGAGTCTGGACTAAAACTCTGTGACCTGGCAAAGGCAGCCGGGGTAGAGATTAAAAGGAAGGCATGGCCGCCCGGGGCACGAGGGCGAGGGACACTGGCTCGCCCGGGAAGAGGATCCTAGCCGGCTCCCCTTAACCACGATGGGGTTAAACGCCACATCCTTGTCCGCCCTCCGCCTGATACTGCGCAGCCTCTTCGAGTCCTAAATTTTCCAGAGAGGCTCCTTAGCCGCTTTAAGGCCTAACGGAAGAAGGTCCGAGAGCTGCCCCGGCGGCCAAGCCTGGCCGTACCGATGCTGATAGACCATGCCCGGAGCAGCGGCCGTTCAACCGCTTGCGAAAGCCCAGCGCAGGCGTCGCACCTTCCCTGGATGCTGATTGGTCACTCCGCGTCCCCGCCCCCTCGGCTCAGAACGGCGTCTGTCTCCTTTGGCCTCGATTTCAAGCCATGCGCTGGGCAGCGGTTGGTCCGGCCACCCTTTAGCTTGAGCTCGATCCGCCCAATGAGGAGCAAGCTTCGCGGGGTCTGTCGGGAAAGGCGGCAGGCCTATATAAGCTGCCTGCGGGGCGTACCCTCGCGCCGGGGGTCGCCGTGAGGGCTTCGGGGTGAGCGTAGGTGGCAAGGAGGTTTGCGCTCGTTCGGGTGGCCTGCGGCGACAATGGCGGAGGGAGATAATCGCAGCACCAACCTGCTGGTGAGTTCCGGTGGCCTCCGCTCTTGGTCGGGCCCAAGGGGGTGGCTGCCACGGACTCGTTCCTGTCACCCGCGGCGGGTCCGGCCCTCTTCTTCAGGCTCCCAGGCGCAGGCGACGACGCCTGCCCTTCGGTTTTCTTGGGTAGCTCCTGGGTGACGGTCACTAACATCCCCTGGGGAAGGTGCGCGACGGGGCGAGGAGGGCGCTTGATTAGTCACCGCGAATGGAGGATGGGGAGGAAATGGGGGGAGGGGTGGGGCGTGAGAGAAGCTGGGGTGCAGCCTGGGGCGAAGGGCATCGAGGGGCCTGAAGAGCGCCTTGGGGGCTTAGGCTTCAGCCGTATCTGGGTTCCCCCCTCTTTGGGCTTAACCGGGATGTGCCTTCGTTCTCCTACCCCAGTACTCGGAGCTGGCGTGCCAATTCAAAGGGCTACTGCCGAGAGTCTCTGTTAAAGCTGGCACAACTTAAAACGGCAGGGAGGCTGCGAGGTCACCGCAGGGAACGGAGTGGGGTCCAGCTGAAGGACCATGGGAGGTCCAGGGATCTGAAAGTCTGGGGTTCGCAGGGTAACAGGAGACAAACAGAATAAGCAGGGATCTGAATATCCTGCAATGGGGTCTGTCAGAGGCGCACACATTTAAGTGCACGATCTAGGCGAAAACAAGAGAGACAAATCCTTGCTTTTTTTTTTTTTTTTTCTCCCGGGTTTCTCTTCCCCAGGGAAAGGCAGGTCACACCGCAGCTGCAATGCAAAGAGAAACCAAAGAATTTAATCTTGGGCTTTTGAATTCCCAAGGGCCCAGGTGCTAACGAATTAAGTAACTTTGCAAGATATTGTGATTAGTGTTTTCCTACACAACTTGTCTATAGTTAGTCCCTAGCCGGCATTATAAGGAGAGCCTTTGGTCTTGGATTTCCTGGGTTCAAATCTGTTAACCCCTCTGTGTATCCCAATTTCCTCATCTGTAAAATGGGGATAGTAAGAACACTCTTTTAGGGTTGTTGGGAGGATTGATTGAAGTATGACCATATAAAAATACCTAGCACTGCTCCTAGCACATTGTATTTAACTAGTCTTCAGCATGGGACATAAAGTTAGAAATATTGAGGTCCCTAAGTCATCAGTGAGGCAAAGAAAGCTTCTTTATTAAGAGTAAGTAATATTGGCCTCTCACATTTGCTTATCTCCCAGTGATGACATGTATAGGGACATCTGGTTTCTTGTTCCAATTTTTTTTTCCTTTGCCACAATAGCTCATCCTAGATGTGTACTTTCATCTGATGGTCAGATTTGCAGAGAAATTGGAAGTCAAACCAGAACGTCCAGATAAATGATAAACACAGTGATTGAAGAGAAATATTGACCTTAAAACACCACAAATTTGGTGAAAATAGTTTTTACTTGATTGTGAAATGATGCCAACATCTAAGTGATTCCATTACACAAAGAGCTATTTGAGAAATTGAATGTGGTTCAGAGAGGCTTTGCTAATAGATTCAGAAGTAAGGGTTTAAATCAATGAGATGACAAAAACAATAGATCGATTTTAACCACCTGAAAGGAGCAAACTTAAAGCAGTCTAATTGTATAAAAACTCTTGGTGCTGCCACTTGATAGTGCATGACTTTGGACTTTGCTGGCCATTCTGAGCTCACTCTCCTTTTATTGTAAAATAGGCCTAATTATCCCTGCCTCCAAGGCTCTCTACAGAGATTTTGTTACATCGTGAAAGTAAAGTATTTGCTCAATGCTTGGACTTGGACAGCAACCCTTAAACGATAATTTTCTCCCATTGGTTTGCTTCTATTTGCAGAGATTTTCAGAAACTAACTTGTTGAAGATAGTGACTTGGTTTAGATGGATTATATGATTTATGAATACATTTCAATAAAATTGATAATATAAAAAAAGAGGGGGGGGGACAGATGTGGCTCAAACAGTTGGGTGTCTACTTCCCATATGGAGGGACTTGGGTTCCATCCCTGGGACCTCCTGGTAAAAAAAAAAAGAGAATGATTTGGTAAAACCAGGTATTTTACATATTTGGTACTTTAGAAGAATTTTACTCTTGGAACCCCTGAAATGGTAAAATGAACACTTTCAATGTTGCTCACATACAGGCTGCAGAGACTGCAAGTCTGGAAGAGCAGCTGCAAGGATGGGGAGAAGTGATGCTGCTGGCGGATAAAGTCCTCCGGTGGGAGAGAGCCTGGTTTCCACCTGCCATCATGGGTGCAGTTTCTTTGGTGTTTCTGTAAGTGGCCTATTAAATTACTATGATTTGTGCTTGTTATTAATAAGGGCTCAGGTAATACACAGCCTCGGATTATGAAAGTCCCTTAAATCTTTTGAAATGTATACTCTGTAAAGAATGCCTTCTCTTCAGCAGTTTGCCTAGTTTTCAGAATTTGTAATGCTTATGTAAACTTGGTAATTTAATACAGTTGAATAAATTAGTGGCTCTCAAATTTTTTGGCCTCAGAACTGTTTACACTCTTAAAACCTATTGATTCCCCATGGAGCTTTTGTCTGTTGGCATTTACTGTGTTAGGAATTGGGACAAGTTTTAAAACACAGAAGAAACACAAGCACATATTCTGTTAGCTATTGTGGTGATGATGTCTTCATGTCATGAAGTCTCTGGAAACTTCATTCTTGAGAATTAGAATGAAAAAGATAAGTAACATCTTTGAGAAACAGTAGACTGGGTGAATAGTTAGAAATCTTCAGCTAGGTATTACTTAAAAAAAAAAAAAGGGAAATAACAAGTGTTGGCAAGGATGTGGAGAAATTGGAACCTTTGTACATTGTTGGTAAGAAAATGAAACAGAATAACCATCTGACCCCACAATTCCACCTCTAGGTATATACCTAAAAGAATTGAAGGCAGGAAGTTGAACAGGTACCTGTGCGCCATTATTTATAGCAGCATTATTCACAATAGCCAAAAGGTGGGGGAAAAAACCAAGTGTCCATCAACAGATGACCAGATAAACAAAATGTGGTACATACACTCAATTGACTATTTTTCAGCTGTAAAAGGGCATGAAGTTCTGATACATGAGACAACATGGATGAACCTTGAAATTATGTTGAGTGAAATAAGCCAGAGACAAAAGGATGAATATTATTCCATTTATAGGAAATCTAGAATAGGCAAATTTATAGAGATCTAAGTTAGATTATAGGTTTCCAGAGGCTGAGGGAAGAAGAAAATGGGAAGTTATTGCTTAATGGCTACAGCGTTTCTGTTTGGAGTGATGGAAAAAGTTTGGTAATAGGTGGTAATGGTGGTAGCACAACTTTATGAATGTAATTAATACCACTGCAATGAACACTTAAAGATGGTTAAAATGGGAAAATTTTCATTGTGTGTATATATATGTGTGTGTGTAGATATATATATTTAAAGGAATAATAATGACTTTTTAAAAAACTTTTATTTATTTATTTTTAACAGAACTATCTACTATCTGGATCCATCTGTTCTGTCCGGTGTTTCCTGTTTTGTTATGTTTTTGTGCTTGGCTGACTACCTTGTACCCATTCTAGCGCCTAGAATTTTTGGCTCCAATAAATGGTAGGTGATATAATGATTTGGCAGTCTAATTTCTGAGAAGTTATTGAACCTGATGGCTGTGATTAATATGCTGTAATTAAGTGCAGAGAAACTGTCTAACCACCAGACCCCTAGAGGTTAAATTTCTTGGCTTTTGTGTGAAGAATTTCATAGCTGATTCTGATATAAATAATGAGTTTCTAGTACTTGCATCTTCATAGTTCTTTTATGGTCAGCCATTTATTGACTTTTAAGATTGATCTTCTGTTTAATATTGAGAAATTGAGGCAGTACAGTGCTAATTAGGCAAATGCATATAGCAAGTGCCTCAGAATAGGTTCAAACTGTTTGTACAAGTGGGTTGTGGATTTCATTTATACCTTTCTTTGAATTGGTTACCTTTGAGGTCCTAATATAAAGTTAGGTGGCTAAGGATCATATTAAAGTATTTTAACTTCCCTCTGGAATGTTGTATTGCCCACTCTTGATCCAAATAACAAACAAAACTGGGTGTTAGAATAGATTTTCCCCCAGCTGCTATTCTCCTTTAGTTTATTGATTATAATTTGATTAGTAGTCAGCTTGTCTCTCTCATTTTTTGTTCCCCAGATGATAGAAAATTATAAAATCATTCTGTAAAAGTAAGAATTTAAAATGTGTACCTTTTGGATCTTTGAGGACAAATTCATACATTCTGGGGGAGTTTGCTTACATTGTGAGACAATTAAGCGTGTTTACTTAATGATGTTTCCCCCATAGCAAACTAGATTCATGTTAGGACCTGTTCTTTGAATTGTTTCTCACTTTAAATAATGATTTCTGCTGCTGTTTTTGGGCAAGTTTGTGACCATGCACTGTAACAAGTTTAACAAAGGGAATCATCCTCTGACCTTGACTTTATTAGCCAGATAACATTCTAAATTCATAACTCCTAGAGGAAAGTTTTCAGAAAGAAACACTGCTAGTTTCATGGTAATCAGTATGTGACTGTTATCGATAGAACAAATTCTATTTTGTGATCTTGTGGAAAGGAAGAACACTGTGTTGCATAACCACAGTCTAGCCTTGATCTTGAGCAGCATATAAGGTCTAATTGTTAGGAAGAATCTTGAGGCTCAGCAGGAATCCTCCTCCTTACTATATCAGTCACTTCAGTTTTATAGGAATGAGGACTAGAGAAGACAAAGCAACACATCTTGTCAGGGTAGGGCCTACTTTATAATAGCAGTCATTATATTTGTAATTTGTGTAGCAAAGACAGTACACAGGCTTTTTTTTTTTTTTTTAAATCAGAACCAAGAAAAACATTAGAAAGAGCTTTCTTGGATGATCTTTTTGGATTTTTACTGCTGTTTTGTTTGTGATTACATTTTCACTCACTGGGACTAACTTGATCAAGAAGATTGGAGCTTTTTATTACTACCTTGACATCAACTATATGAAGCCAAGCTGAGGGTATTTATGCTTTGAATGGTAGTTTTTATCTTACTGGTAGTTACTGTCTTACCAGAGTGCTCAAATACAGCTGTTTAGTGGGAACTTCACATCCTTCTAAGAGTAGTGGAACTCTGTTGGGCTACAACCTAGTATTCATTAGGGTCTGAAAATTAATATAGGACTAGAGAAATTGGTTTATTCTGATATCTGCACGGCCCATAGGAGTCATGAATCTTGTGACTATCATTAATCAAACATAGCTTCAGAGCCATAGATTACCATTACCTGATTAAAAATATGTGTACATATACACACGTTTCTTTATGTATAAACTTATTCCTGTGCTATGAAAGGTGTCTTAATGGTGCTAGATCTTTTTCACCTGGATAAGATAATGATGTTTGTTATTTAAACGTTCTTTAGAACAGGGGTTCTTAACAAGGCATCCGTGAGCTTGAATTGAAATTCAAAAAAAAACATTATTCTTGTGGGGACATGTTGGTGTGGGTGTGATATATTTATTAAATAATACACGGTATAGGGAAGCGGCTGTGGCTCAATCAGTAGGGCTCCCGTTTACCATATGGGAGGCCCCGGGTTCGGTTCCCGGGGCCTCCTGGTGAAGGCAAGCCCGCCCGCACGGCGTGGTTAGCTGACCCAGCGAGCACAAGCAGCAAGGGGGGGATAAATGAATAAATAAAAAAACAAATAAATAAATAATACACGGTATAGTGTGGACTTAGTAAGGGGTCCGTGGTTTTCACCTGACTGGCACAGGGGCCTGTGGAACAAAAAAAGGTTAAGAACTCCTGCTTTAGAATAGCTTTAAATTTAAGAGGATGTTATATTTCTATTTACTATAGAGATTTGCTTATAGTGAAATGGAAATTCTCTTTGTAGGACTACTGAGCAGCAGCAAAGATTCCATGAAATTTGCAGCAATCTAGTAAAAACACGACGCAGAGCTGTGGGCTGGTGGAAACGCCTCTTTACACTAAAGGAAGAAAAGCCAAAAATGGTACATCCTTTGCTTTGATTTATTTAAGTAATGCAAAATTTTAAGACTGAATCAATCTTGATTTCATGGTAGTCTAATGATATAATTTTTGTTTTAATAGTTATCATTTGATATTTATCATTATCCATCAGTTTAACTCTTGAGTACATTTATAAATCTTTATCTGTATTAGTTAGACTGAATCATTGGGAGTTAAAAATTACATTTTGCACTGAATTTCTTACTCTGGTAGAGCAAAATTTTTCTCTTTTCTTTTTTTATTTACTGAAATAATAGTAAAGGACATATACTTAGAAAGCGTCTGTTCTCATCTGTTTTTCTTTTTCTTTTCTTTTTTTTTTTTTTTTTTTTTACCGGGTATCGAACCCGGATCCCTCCATATGGGAGACGGATGCCCAACCATTTGAGCCACATCTGTCCCCCTCTCATCTGTTTTTCAGCATACATGAGGTCACTATGTGAAGTTTATTAATTGACTCCAATATAAATTAAACTATTTTTACAGTAATTCTAGGGAATGTGTCTAAATTCTATAAAGTAGATCTAATGGAGTTTTCTCTACTATTATAGATATTGAGTATTTTTAAAGAAACGTAATAAAAATGGAATTATTTTCCAATGTTAAGTTATAGTTATGCTTCTCAGTCCATTTCTCAGAGTTGACAAATTTTTGTTATTTTCATTGGTAGTACTTCATGACCATGATCATTTCTCTTGCTGCGGTTGCTTGGGTGGGACAGCAAGTCCACAATCTTTTTCTCACCTACCTGATAGGTAAGTCTTTGAGGAAGAATTAACTACAGGCACATCTTGGTCGGTGAAGCCTTAACTGAAACTTAGTGAATAAACAAATATGTGTGTGCTTAGAAAGTTTAAGGCACTGGTCAAGGACCTGTGGGAGAGTACAAAGAAGACAGGTTCTTGTTTTTAGAGACTTTATGGTCTTATTAAGAAATTAAGATAAAGAACATAACCAAGGTGGAAAGTAGTGTGCAAAAGGTAAAAGTAAGCAGTGTGTGTTATCTGAGGATGGAGGAGTATGATAGAAATTTCTGGGGATAAATGCCAATGGAAGTAGTGGATGTCCTGTAGTGTCAAATAGTCTGGGAAACTGCCTTCTGTAAAATGTAATAACTTTCAGGAAGTTAATTGCTGTCTCCTTATTTTTATTTATCTATTTATTTATTTAAAGTGACTTTCTTACTGTTGCTTCCTGGACTCAACCAACATGGAATCATTTCAAAGTACATTGGAATGGCCAAAAGGGAGATAAACAAGCTTCTCAAACAAAAGGAAAAGAAAAATGAATAACGTATCCTATTCAATGTGACTAATGGAACATACATTGTCCTTGGGAACAGTTTCTACTATGCCATCTGTATACTAAAATGTTACAGACATAGCTCTCTGCTCTCCCTTATTCTGACCGTAGTTAATAGAAATTCAGATTTGCTGAGTAAGACTTTCTGCGTAGTGTCTTCTCACCCAGTGTAGTGGGGTGCATTCTCATCAGTTGACCTTAGATGGACAATTCCTTAGTAAGTACTGACTTGTTTTGATTTTTCTTACCCAGGGTTAATTGAATTCTTACTTTTAGGCAACTTCCTTGAGTTAATCTTGGCTTTAGCTAGATGCAAGGTAGTGGTCTGTGGCTACAGGAAGCTGGTTCTACTGTCTGCTTCCACAGTCTGCTTACAAAAGCTGTCTGGCTTCATGAACACAAAGACCAATTTTACCACTTTTGATGAATGACCAATTAAGATTCATTCCTCATTCTCCTTCGTTACAGTGGGAGAAGAATCCCCAGGAAATAAAATGAAATTAATTCCACACCCTCATATGTGTTGGTTTCTCCCTGGTGCAAAACTTAGCATTTGATCCTTTCTCCCAAATGGGGACTCTGACAGCTTAGAGTGCTTGTCCCCTTGCATTTAGAGTTCAGTGTAGACTTCCAGAAGATTGTAGTTTAGATTTTAACATAGTTTAATTTCAGATTTTCAGCTGACTGAAACTGAAGTATATGGTAGGTTAAGACTCATGTCTATGACTTTCACTCCAAAAGCAGCTAATAAAGGACAGAAGTCTTCCTATGTTAGTCAGGATTCATTTCAGTAGAAAACAGTTGTATCCTACTAGTTTTTCAAGACCAGAATAAGCCTTTAAAGGTAATCCTCAGGATTCTCATGTTATGGTGATACTGGCTTCGTCGATCCCCAAGCATTTGGAATAGGAGATGGAGGCAGAGACTGTTGGCTTCTGACTTTTTTCCTAGATACTTCTCTGAAGACTGCAAGGGCTCATGGGGAAACAGACTTGTGGTGATGGTAGCTGGCCTCTGATCTACAAAGATTTTGTAACTCCTTGGAAAGCTTATACTCTCCCTTTCAGTAGCTAGAAATTTAGAGTAGTTGAAATCTGTAGGAGTGAACCTCTGAGGGCCAAAAATATTGTGATATTTGAGAACAATTCTTAAACTCTGATAACTAGCTGTAATATAGTTTTGTGAATTGATTGCACTGATACCGTTAAAACCTGGGCCTTGTGGTATATCTGTCCATAAATAAATGTTTTCTCCCCTTCAATATTGCTGTAGACAGTGGTGCACATGATGTAGCATATGATTTTTTTTTTTTTTTAATGTTCCACATGAAAACTACCTTAATTTTACATGTATTTCCTCACTGTAAATAATCCTGTCTTCCTATCTGGATCTTTTTTGAGTGTATGTATTGTATTGATTAACTACTTTTGCCGTTTTAATCCTGTATTATTTCTTCTTTGTTTTGTGTAAAAGGGGAAAAATTAAAAAAAAGCTGGAATCTCTCCTTGTGTACTGTTTTCTTTATAGATTAGTTAAAACAGTGTTTATATGATTGAATTATGCATCCAATGAATAACTACTCTGTGTGATCCTTACATGCCTATAAGGTATTTAAAAACAAAGTGAAATAAAAACTTTAAATTCATTCACTCATCAAACATCCAGGCCCCATGCTAGATGGAAGAAGAAATACAAATGAATAAGAGGTGGCCAAAAATTGTGTCAAAAGGCCAAGCTGGCAGAACAGGCAGGTACAGGGAAGGCCCAGTGGAAGGAGTGCCTGCCGTGGGTACCTTGACCCCAGGGCCTAGCTCAGAGTTTGGAACACAGGAGGTGCTCAGTAAATAATTGATGGGTGACTTTTGTCTTTAAACATTTGTTAAAAATAGAACTCACATTGGATATTTTATCTTTGGACATCACTATTTGCTAGTGAGTCCTGGGAACAGATTCTGTATCAAATTCAAACCTAAGTCCCCCACTCCAAGGAATATGGATGGATCCTTCTTTGGAGCCTCCTGGGGGTTTCCAGACAATGAAAGACCCAAGGTCACCACAGATCTCCCTGCCGTGACTTCTGAAGTCACTCTCATGGGATTGGCTTTCTTCCCAGGCCAGCATGGCTCCTCCAAAGATGGACTCCATTCATGTTGGCCAGGGTGTCCTAAGTCTTCTGCACCGGGCATTCATATTGGCTCCCTGCTTGATAAGGGTGAGGTGTAATAGTGACAGCCCCGTTTGGTGATCACAAATCCCTTTGATTCAAATGGGGGTGGGGTGAGTAGTAAAAATGAATCCCCACTAGAAATGATGGTATCTGATGAATACATGGGTTGCAAATGGTGAGCGCTGTGAAGCAGAGTGGGAAAAGCACAATATTGGGGTAGGGGAGGTTAGGAGATTCCTTCATGGATTAGTCACAAAATAAGTGGTCAAGTTACTTCTCTGGGTTTTGATTACATCATCTGAAAAGGAGGTTGAAAGCTTGACAACTCACTTGGTATGACATACATGGGGGGTTATTGTACCGTCTCCCTACTTTTAAGTCTACCTAAAATTGTCCTTTAGAAAAAAAAAGATGGATCCCTCTGCAGGGTTACCTCTTTGCCAGGTCTGGCCACAGCACAAGTCCTTCTTGGTTACTTTGGCTGGTACCATCTCCAGTGGAAGTCCTATTGTCCCAGAGTTCACAGCACATGGGGAAGAGACCATTTCAAAATAGTTTGTTACAACACATCCATAACTGATACTGTTTAAAGATCTCTTAGCAGGTTCCAGTTGGCCTACAGCATAAATTACAAACTTGTGAGGCAATTTATACATGGCCCTGTGCTCCATTTCCACTCTGCCCTATTGCCTCATTCTAATCCAGCCATCCTACAATTTCTTTCCATCTCTATACTATTCCATGCCCCCTCCTAGCACTTGACCAATAGGAGCCTTTAGAAGCCTAGAATAGCATCCTATAGAGCACATGGTTCTATATTGTGTTGTTTAGAGGTTTGCCTTCCCTACTGGGATCTTAACCTCTCAAGGGCAGGAACCCATATGTTTTCCCTCAGCACCTGGCACAACACTGGGCACATGGTGGGCACTCAGTACATGTTTGTTGAATGAATCAATGAAGTAGTGAAGTATATTAAGAGATCGTGGATATGCTACACTTCTATTTATGACAAGGCTCTTAAAGGAAAGTGTTTTTTTCACTTAACTGCCCACTGTAGCTAAGGCTCTTAATTAAGGTGAACGCCACATTTTTAGCCAACAGAATCATGTTTTAAGTGTATAGGGAACTAGTTCTTCACAGGAATTTTCATTAAGAAGGTAAATCATCCTTTGGTAAAGTAAAATACAACCAGGGAATTCCATATCCCTGAGATAGTCAAATCAGGAGCTTTGCTTTCTTCAAAGTTCACCGGTAATTTGAGACATGGTGAGGGGCAATGTGATGGATTGAGACAATATAATAACCAACGTTTGAGTAAGCTCTGCCAGGTTTTGTGTTAATCTCTTTTTATATGGATTATTTTACTTAGCCTCACAGCAACTTCACCTGGTTAGTAGTATCCCCATTTTACAGATGGGGAAACATTTGCCCATTCATTTATTCATCAAATACCCATTGAGGGCCTACTATGTGCTAGGTCCTTCTCTAGAAGCTGTGGATACAGCAGTGAACAAATCTAACCAAATCCCTGCTTGTTTGGAACCTAATGGTCTAGGGATAGGAGATGGACAAGAAACACATTTCCAGGATTTCAGGTGGTAAATGTCAAGGAGAAAAACAAAGGAGGGCAATGGGAAGGGAGTGTATGCGTGTGTGATGGATGCATATAGAGCTGAAGAAAGCTGGGGAGCAAGCCTAGTGACTGGGAGAGGAATGTTCAAATCTAAGAGAAAAGCAAATGCAAAGGCCCTGAGATGGAGCGTGCTTAAGGAAAAGCAAGCCAGGGGAGACGGTGGGGGAGAAGGGCCAGTGTGCCTGTGCGAGGCTGCGAGTGTGTGCAGCAGGTAGAACCTTGTAAGCTTTTGTAACGAATTCAGATTTTACTGAGGGTGCATTATCTGACTTATGTTTTCAAAAGGCCTTTCTGGCAGCCCGTGGAAAACACTGGGGCAGAAAAGGGGAAGGGTAGAGGTGAAAGCAGCCAGGTAAGGAAGCAGATATTTCCCATATTAGGTAACTTGCCTTAGATCCCTCAACTCCAAAGAGAGCAGAGCCAGAATTCCCTACATAGCCAAAATACATGGAGCATATGCTACGTGCCAAACGTTGTGCAAGCCCTTTGCCACCATTATTTCAACGAAAGTGAAGAGTTATCGCAATAAAAATTAGCAAACATCTCGGTCCTTGTCAAGTTTTAACTTTTAAAGAGAAAGTACTAGAAGGTAATCCGGCCTCCAACGAATGCCTCATCTCCATCCCGACCCAGCTCTTACGCCTGGAGTTCGATTCCATCGACTCTCTACTGCCAACCCCTTAAGCAGGCTCCGCCCCATTCACCCGCCTTATTCCATTCAAAGTCCTTGTTTTTTTTTTAATCGTGCCTTTAAAATTCTCGCGAGAGCGCACCAGCTTCCCATAACTCCGTGCGCTCGCCCGTCCCGTCCTCTTTCGGCCATCTTTCTGTGCCGGTGAGTAACCAACGCTAAGAGCTCCAATGCTATCCGTCGGCTATCGGCGCCATCCCGCCCCCTGAGGCTCGGCTTCGGTGCCCCGCGAGGACGCCAGGCCCCGCTCGTGCCGGGGATCCGGGCTTAGGAGGGGCGTAGACAGGCGTCGGGGAGAACTGTGCCCGCATTCCGCACGCACTGCGCCCTGGGGAGCCCGGCCAATGGGGCACAGGCCGCAGCGCCGGCGGGAGCCCGGGCTCGGTCGCGGCTGCGAGCTTGGGGAACTGAGGTCACTCAGCAGGGAAAACCCGCACCCTGCCGGGGCTCGAAGTTGCTGAGAACTAACCTGGATCTTCTGGGCCCCGGGCTTTTCCCTTCAGATACTGTGCTGAGCTTCAGGAAGCAGTTTGCATCCCTAGTTTCGGGGCTTGAAACATGCTGTGGCCTTTGAAACTTCATTAGTGTACCTTGCAGTTAGTGTTGTCGGGAATCCAGCCTGGCTGCGTATAATTTTTGTTGTTGCTAGATATTTGCCCCTGTGTGGTTCGCTTCCTTGTTGAACAGTTTTTGGTGGCACAGAGACGGACGTTTTAGCGTAATAGTTATGGATGTTGGCTGAAAATTAAGTCGCTTTTGGATAAGGCAAAAAGATGGTGCTGAATTTCAAAAGTTTGGAAAACTGCGCGTTGTCCTATCCCGTTCCAAACAATTGATCCTAGCTTTCATTTTCCACCAGTTGAGTTTTTTGGGGGGTGGAGTGGTCTAATGGATTTTGTCCCGCATGATTTTATGTCCAGTCTTTAGTGCATGGATAGCATGGATAATGAATGAGGTTCAAAGCGTGCAGTTGTCTGATTATCTGCTTTCAACAACCACAGTAAATAGTAATCAAGAATTTTCCTAGGTGCTGGGGATATTGGGGACTCAGCTTGCTTAGAATTAAGGGAAAGCTGTCGTGGTAGAGGCAGAAAGAAAAGGATGTATTCAGAGTGAAGTCGTTGAGTCTGCTGATGTTGGCATTGTCGGTAAAACTCCCATTTGTCTTCCATGAACAGCCACAATGGTGCGCATGAATGTCCTGGCTGATGCTCTAAAGAGCATCAACAATGCAGAGAAGAGAGGCAAACGCCAGGTTCTTATCAGGCCGTGCTCCAAAGTCATCGTCAGGTTTCTAACTGTGATGATGAAGCACGGTAAGTGTGTTGTTGTGTTTTTTGTTTTGTTTTGTTTTTAATAATGTAAGGAATCGGTCCTGACGGTTTTTTTGTGTGTGGGGGGAGGGGAATATGGCATGGAAGATGGGAGAGCAAAATGCCAGTCTTACCTGGGAACTAATGCAATTGACTTGTGGGGCTGTGGAGGGAATATTGTGTTCACAGTGAAACTGTCAAGGAATCAGAACAAGGTAGGACTGAAAAGTTTGTATTTGACCTTAACCCTAATCCTGCTTAGTGTTTTGGAAGCTAAAAGGGCCTTTTTTGAGTAATTTGGCACTGTAACAGCCATCTCCTAAATACTCCTAAGAGCTCTTTGGAATGGAGGGGGAGGGTTGTTGCATGTCTTGGGCACAAACTAGTCTTTGGGAGGGTGAAGCTATGAAAGGCTAAGGGAAAAACCCCTTTTTAGTTAGTTTGCAGGATCCATTGCTTTGGGTGTTGCACCAAAAGTTTTATATATTACCAGATTGTAAAAATTCTGATACAGAGCAGCTGTCTTCCTTCCTCCCTAAAGTGCATAAAGATTTAGGTCTATCAAATTTATACCTGTCATTTAATTCATTCACTTGTGTTCTTTAGGTTACATTGGCGAATTTGAAATCATTGATGATCACAGAGCTGGGAAAATTGTTGTGAACCTCACAGGGAGGTTAAACAAGGTGAGAATTATTTTACACATTAAGGGCCTTAAAAATTTTTCTGTAACATCATGTGTGTAATTGAGTTTGTGGTGTTGTGCTTGCTTTACCTTGTAATGTAAAAAAAAAAGAGTTTAGGAAATAATTTAAATTAAATTTTTTCTGTCTTCTCCAGAGTTGTGTTTGCTCTAGGTCAAAAGGAGATGGTGGGGGGAGGGCTTGGTGTAAAACTAACCCTGCTATAGTACTTAGACTTAAATCTTATATCTGCAAGTGGGTAGCTGGTAGCTCAAGGTCATTCAGCTTCAGTATAAATAGCTTTATCCTTCCCTCGGTGATTGTCTTTTTTTTTTTTTAATGTTTCAACATTTTATGTAAATAATAAATCAATAGATACTAGAGGCTCAGTGAACTTCAAGAGGGTAAGGAAACTATGTAAGCCAAAAGATAATGAATGAAATTAAAATGCTTAGGGGGATAAAAGCCTGTCACCCTGAAATTATATATCCAGAGAAAATATATGTTGGTGTTTTTTTTTGAGCAGAATCTTTGAATACCGATATTAACACTTTGGTGTTTGCTGGCATAGGTGGTGCATGTATCTTTGAGAAGGTCTGTGCTGCCTTGCAGTTTGACTTACCGAGATAACCAAGTAATCTGTCTGATCCATTTCACTTTGGTTTAACTGATTGCAGGTATTTCTAGGGCAGGTGTCTTGTAAGCTAGTCAAGGTTGCTGAACTGCTATGTCACTTTTTGGGTTCAGGTTTGTAGCTTTCAAGGAAAGAGATCCTCTAGTCTAACACAGATGGGGAGGAAATTGGCCCAGAGAAAAAGCAAGTTGTCTAAAGTCATGGTTAGTGTCAGTGAGCAGATTGGTACAGTTAACTTCCTGGTAACTGAGTCCAGCAGTTGCTTACCTACGTTGTGGGCCTGCTTCGTGTGTGGCTGGAGAAAATTAATGCTAGAATAAAAACTATTGGATGTGAAGATTTGATAGGAGGTTTAAGAAACTTCCTAGGACTATTTGAATATATGTAATTTTTTGTTCAAGTTGTAGACATTAGAGCCCAACCCCAAAGGAGGATTTGAAAGACAGTTTTTCTGGATATAGAATTCTTGGGCAATTCTTGCTTTCAGCATTTTAAATGTGTTATCCTAGTGCCTTCTTGCCTCCATGATTTCCAATGAGAAATTGGCATTTATTGAAGCTCCCTTGTGTATGGTGTGGGGAAGGGAGGATGGAGCCCTGAAACATCTCATTGTCATCTTGCTTGGAGCAGGGCCTCCCAAAGTAGGGTTTTTTTTTTTTTTTTTTTTTTAGGTACTAGGGATTGAACCTGGAACCTCATATAATAGGGGGTACCAGGGATTAGACCTGGGACCTTGTACCTGGGAAGCAGATGCTCAATCATAGAACTTTACCCACTCCCCACAATGTGTTCTTAAAGTAGAAGATGGAAAAATATTTTTTGTGTTTTTAGGAGTTAGGAAACAACTTTGCGTCCAAGGTCTTAAAGCTTGTAACTGGTGGGAGAGCTGATGCCAGTATATAGTTTAGCACTTCTTAAACTGTCCTGGAGAATACTTAGGTTTGTAAAGAAAAGGAAGAACCTGGTAGGTTTCCTGCATAGGGTCTTTGGGCCTTTCTGACAGACCCATCTTTCAGCTTCTGCAGGTTTGTCTATGCCTGGGGAAGTGTTACATTTTTATTGTCTTGGTTTGCAACTACTCCAAAGGCAAGTTCTGACTTCATAGGCTCTTCTTAATGATTGTCTTGTTATGTAGCCATGGATGTGCACCCAAGACTGTCTGGTTTTAGCTCCGTGGGATTTTTGCTTTGAAGGGTAGTAATCCTGTGTCGTTTCTTAAGTGTGAATAATGGGAAACTTTCTGCAACTTTTTTTTTCCCCAAGTGAGCTAGTAATCTGTAGAGCATTGATGTGAGCAGGGATCATGTTCAACCTTAACTAAAGAGGCTTGATTCCATCACTTGATCTAGACATAGACCCTGAACCCACAGGCAAGATCATTAGTGTTTTTAAATTAGTGGGTGCTGTTTTTGGCACTTAGATTTTAGTTTACAACCTGTGGAACTTGTTCCTTAGATGTTCTATTTCGTGTTTTTAGTTTATAGTCTTTTCTAGATTTGAGAACCTAAAAATTCATTTCTGCTTTACCATGTAAAGCAGTTGATTACAGTCAAACGGTCTAAGACTTAGTCTCCTAGCTCTTTAAAATCTTGCCATTTGCTTTGGGAATGTTCTCCAGCTGGTGGAAGCTGGTGGCCTGACAGGTATCTTCTGTACCACTTTAGCAGTGAACTGACACTGCCATGTATTGCCTCATGTTCTACCTCATTTTTTCATGCCTTTGCTTCTCCCTAGGCAAGCATTTAGCTTCATAGGCAGTGATAGTTCTAACTCAGTATAATTTTGTAATGGTGTTTATATTAGAGATTGTGCACAGAATAGGCACATGTTAAATGTTGGGTTGTTTGGCATGAATGTTCAGCAATTATAAATGCTGCCTTGTGTTAACTCAGTTTTCTTGTTACTTATTGGTGAAGTGAAAATGATATTTTTTGTTACCCTTTACAGTGTGGGGTGATTAGTCCCAGATTTGATGTGCAACTCAAAGATCTAGAAAAATGGCAGAATAATCTGCTCCCATCCCGTCAGTTTGGGTAAGAATTTGATTTTCTTCAATTTAAGAAAATTGATGCTAAGGATTGCTCTGTGATGAATTTGACTTGAGCAGAGGTTTGTGTGTTTTGTTGTGTTTTTTTTTGTTTTGTTTTGTTCTGTTTTATTTTAGCAGTAGTAATTATTTCCATTTCCAGCCAGCTTGAGTTAAGGAGTGACTTGTGTGTTGCCACTTTTCATGCCTTAGGCTTTGGGTTCTAGATCATATGAGAACTGGCTGATTGAAAGGACAGCAGATCTGTCTTTTTCATGCCTATTCTTTTGGTTCAGTGCATACAGATCACATTACAGGTGTTTGGTCACTTGTGGCAGGGCAAGCCATAGCCTTAATTTCCTCACCTGTAAAATGGTTTAGTTCCTCTGATAAGTTATATTATGAACTGATTTAATTCCGGTTAAGTCCTTTAGGGTCTGATGGTGGTAAATGCTTAAACAGTGTTGTCCTGTTTTTAGCAAAGTCAGGGCTGAATAGAGTGTGCAGAGCTGGGGTCTCTGGATTTGGGACTGTTACAGGAGCCATGGTCATGCAGGGTCAGCTCAAATAAGCTACCAGTTCTGTGTTTTATTCTCCATAAAAGGCTTTATGTTGTACTATTTTTAGGAAAAACTCACCACCGTTTTTTTTTTTTTTTTCCTCTTCATAGTTTCATTGTATTGACGACCTCAGCTGGCATCATGGACCACGAGGAAGCAAGGCGAAAACACACAGGAGGAAAAATCCTGGGATTCTTTTTCTAGGGATGTAAAACATACATGCAAATAAAATGCCTCCATGGACTCTGGTGCTTCTACTCAGTCGTTTTGAACCTTTATAGCAGGACATCTGTGGCATCCTGTAGCCTTTTTGATAATTGGGTGACGCTGTTTCCATAGGAAGTCTTGTCATCTCGGCTCATCAGGGGAGGATGTGTCTGCTCTGGGTGGTTGGTTGGATCAGGGTTGATTGAGCATTTTGAGTCTTAGTTACCCTTGGAAGGAGTTAACTTTTTTTTTTTTTTTTTTAGCTTGACAATACATATTCACACTGTTTTTAACAGCCCTAAATCTATGGTTACAGTTAATTATGTAAGAGTTCCATAAGGAAGCGAGCAGGTAGCAAACAGCTGGAGCCAGATGTCGTTGGAGTGAGAGATTGGTCTGTATGGTATATGTTCCTAAGCCATTGACCAATAATGTGGAAGCAGTCATAGTGGGTTGCAGGATACCCATGTGCTTCTGTGGAAGCATCACAAGAGCCAGCGTTGGAAAATTGAGTTGGCTTTGCTCAAACGGTGTTTTTTTTCCCTTGCTTTTTTTATTTTTTAAAAGATTCTTGAATTATATAAATGTTACAGAGACTATATGGGGGGTTTTCATATACCTCGCTCCCCACACCTCCCACATTCTCCCACATTAGCAACACCTTTCATCACTGTGGTACATTCATTGCAATTGATAAACACATTTTGGAGCATTGCCACTAAGCGTGGATTATAGTTTACATTGTAGTTTACACTCTGTTCCATTTGACTCTAGATAATGGCCTGTATCTGTTGTAATGTCATTCAGATGGTTCCCAAGTCCTGAAAATGCCCCCCTATTACACCTGTTTTTCCCTTTCCCTAACCCCAGATCATCCATGGGTCATTGCCTCCACAACAGTGGTATTTCTTGCATTGCTAGAATCACAAGTAGTCTATAGTAGGCTACTAGTAAGTTTATTTTAGTCCATAGTTCGTTTCCTAATCCTGACGACTCTGAGATGGTGGTGCCCAGTCCACCATTAATTGAGGGGTGCTTCGATCCCATACATCTGATGGATGGGACTCTTGCTTGCAGTTGTAGGCACTCCTTTGTATGTTGTTTGTCCATCATCTCCTGTTAGTTGTCCTGGGTAAGTCCATTGAACTGGAGAGTAGGTATTGCAACTCTGTTGAGATTCAGGGCACGTGGACAGCCCAAATAAGTCTCTTGGATATACACCTACCAACTCTAGTACTTATTATAGATTTGAATAGAAGGACCAAGGAGTCAAGTATAGGGAAACCACTGCTGAGTCTAACTTAAGTCACATTGGGGAGCATAAGTAACCAGATGAGGGCCCACTGGCAAGGGGCCAAATTCCTGCGCTATCTGCCCTGACTTTAGTGTCTGGATGTCTCCATATCTCCATATGGGGTCGTATCTACTTTGGCTGTCATTGAGATTCTGTTGAGATGTGCATAAGTGCTACCTCTGGGATGACTTCCCAACTCACTTTGAATTCTCTTAGCCATACAAATTCATTTGTCTTTAGCTTTTCCCATTTTTGTCAAGGTGTTTTTTGTTTTTTGTTTACCCAGATGTATTGCTTCTTGGTATTTGGTAGCAATCCCTTGGTACTGGGGAGAAGTTATTGGTTTTATATAATGAGTTCGGCTTAGAGAGCAACAAGGAGGCTCCCGGTAGGTAACTCTTGGGCACCCTACATCACTAGGCTACGTTTTAATTTCAAGAGCAAAGGCTGTTAAACACAGTCATGAATAGCAAGGGTCTTTCAATGGACCATCCTCCTTCACAAGTCATTGTCCCTGTACTTGGGGCATTTTTGTTCCATTAGAGAATGTGGCAGTGGCAGAGCACCCTTAAACTGTTTTATTTTAAAAATGAATCCCCATTCCCTTCCACCCTCAAAGAGAAAGTCGTGTACTGACCAGTTGGTAATTTTCCATAGAACCTTCTCTAAAAATGATTTGTGCCACCTCAAAGGAAGCTTAGAAAGTCAAGATTTGATTTGGGTACCCAGCTTCTTGGTACATTCTTGGTACACTTAGTAACATTCCAAAATGTTGGAGATGTCTTTCGGTTATATGCTTTTTCACTGTGGTGAAATCCATTGGGTTTATTTCTGAAAGCAGTTGTCCTAAGCTCCACATCTAATCTCAGTAAATTTGGGTGGCATGTCAATATTTTAGCACTAAGCGATTATAAAATGATGAGTTTTTAAATTATCTTTGGAAGTCGGTTTTACTGTAAATGTGTCACAAGTTGGGGAAATGTGATTACTCATTCAGTTCTGTCTGGAACTTAGTTGAGAACATCAGATGCCTGATATCCTTGGGCCACGGGCTAGTTTTTTTTTTTTTTCCCAAAAGTAAAAGTGAAGTATATTCTTAGGATTGAGGAGAAATACGCTTCACTTTTATTTTTTGGAAAAAAAAAAAAAAAAGATAGTACCACTCTGTCTGGGAAGTACTTTGCAAAGAGCTCACCCACCAGCGGAACAAGCTGGCTTTGGAGGTAGAACAGGCTCAGGGCCCACTCGAGCAGCGCCACCCTCCTGAGTGTGATGTGGGCCACAACAGGGCAAGTAATGGTGGAGCTGACTTTGTAATTTTACTCAAATGTGTCCAAGATGTAATGGATGTAGATAATTATCGGGGTTTTATGTTCATTGTAAGGGTTTTGAAGTCATTCATATATTTTACACTTAGAGCATATTTGGACTGATCATTGTAGTAGCTACACGTGGGAAGTGCACTGTGAGACAGAAGGGAAAAAGGGCTGGACTTGTGGGCTACCCCATCGTAGAGCTCAGGTTTCAAGATTCGAGTAGCGATTTTGTTTTTTATATATATTAAAGGACAAGATTGGTTAATCCATTTGGATTGTTTTGATAACTGCCCTATATGTTTACTTTCTGACTTTCTCTGTAAGTGCTATTAAATATCTCAACCCAGGTTAGGGACCTATTGAATCGTCACAATAAAGTTTAGAGAGCTGTACAAAATGGTCCCCCACATTGTTCCGCTAGTGCCTGAATTTCCATCACCAGCTTTACTCTGAAAGGTCTTTCTGTGTTTTCAACTCAATTGCCTTGAATAAATAACGAGAACAGTACGTGTGTACAGGGTTTTAGTTTGCAGAACTTTCCTGAACCACCCTGAGAACAAATTCCATTCAAGAGTTCCCTTGCCTGCTAATAGGAGGCTTGGGGACTTCAGCCTGGGTATTCTGAGGACAGTTATTTTATCCCGTGGCAACATTCATACTCATTCCATTACTGCCGCTCTCATCTGAGATGGCTAGATAAACTTTTTATTTGAATTGTCTGTCAGTGTTTTAATGTTTAGTTTGTAGATATTGCAAGGGTCAGTCTAAACTAGATGAAGACTATTTAAAACTACGAAATCAGATAGTACCAGGATCTGGACATGTGAAGCTCAGGTGAGCTTCCCTGATTGGTAATATACATTGATGTGCTGGGAGGCGGATGTGTTCTCATCCCATAGGGAAAGGACATGGAAGCTTTGTGTGGGCTTTTCTCAGACTTCACCCTGTGCAATTCTTTTGGTTCCTTATTTGTATCCTTTTTGCTGTAATAAAAATTATAGTACATTCTGGAATTCTGTGGGTCATTCTAGTGAATTATCAAACCTGATGAGATGGTGGGAACCCCCAAATTTGTAGCCAGTTGGTCGGAAGTGTGGTTTCCCTGGGAATCTCTGAACTTGAACTGGTGTCTGAAGTGGTGGGAGTCTTAGGACTGTGCCCTAAATCGTGGCGTCTCACCTAACTGGGTAGTTAGTGTCTGAACTGCATTGTAGTTGGTGTAAGAAGTTTAAGTTTTGTAATGCATAAGAAATAGAAAATCACACCTATTCCACCAAAATCAGTTATTTAACATTAAAAAAATATTTCAGTGTTTTTTCTTAATTTTTGATGGGTTTATTTTCCCTGGCTTGGTAATTCTGTAGATTAGATTTTAGATCCTGCTGCTTTTTTCACTGACCATCATAACAAACACTTCCATGTTATAAATTGTTCTAAGAGAGTTTAGTGCCAAATGTTGTAACTGAAGTGGCCTGGTGGAGATGAGCAGAGATGGGAATAGACAGAGTGCCAGAATGGGTGACCTCCCCACCCAGAAGGCGACCTGTGGAGTAATGGCTAAGACCAGGAGCTTGGGGTCTTTACTCTGCCCTTTCTCTGATCTCATACAAGTGACGAACTATGAACCTCTGTGTCTTCCTATAAAAGGAGAATCTACCTCATGGAGCTGCTAAATGAGAGCTGTGAAGCACTCCTGTGAGGCACTCCTGTGAAGCCTGGGGCATGGCCAGCACGGAATAACTTAGTAACTCCCTGTTAGTAATTATTTCTTTAAGATGTGGGAAATAGCTGGGAATGCCAAACCCTGGCCCTGGAGATGGAGCAAGTCAAGACCCATTTGTTTCAAGTGTTTAGAGGTATGTTTGCGTTTGGGGCCTCTGATGTTTGGAAGGCTGTGAATAATTAATTAAAAACATGGTCTACTTAGTTTTTGAGGTCTACTTAGTAACCTTTATTTCCTCATCTGTGTAATGGGAATGATGGAAAACCTATCAGAGTTGCTGAGGGAAAAAATTGAGATTATGTGAAAGATTATGTAATCCAATATGTGGAAAACTTACTAAGCATTCAACAGTCATATATATTATCAGTTATACAGCTGTGCATGTCCAGGCAAAGAGGTGAAGTGAGAGTCCAGAAGAATCTCCAAATGGTCAATTGTTTTTCTTATGCCAAGATTGTAACTCTAGCAGGAGCTATGCTCATTTTGTTTACTGTTGTATCCCCTGTCCTTAGCTCAGCAGGGAATGCCTCAATAAATACATTTTGATTGAATTGTCAGCTTCTTTCTGGGCACTGACTTCAAATACTAAAATAGGACAAGAAAATGGCCCCTTTGTCATTTCTACTTGGTGGAGATCTATGTCCTTTGAAGTGATCAAGGATAGGAAAGAATCTTGGGTAGGGCAAACGTGGGTGGCCGATTGGTGGATTCAACAACACATCAATATCCGGTCTTGTGAGCAAGAAAGCAGATGGCTTTATTCCACATTTCTGAGACCCAGTGAATGGAGCGGTCTAACATCACGTGACCTCTTCTACAAGGCTGGGCTGGCTGGCTGGGGTGAGACCTCAGTATTTGAAGGTCTGGAGACAGGTTCCTGCTGGCAAGATGATGTAGCTCAGAGGCAAGTTGTACTTTCCCCTACAAGATGAACCAGAACTCTCCTCCCAACATACCACTACTGCTGACAGTATTTCCAGGAAATAACTCTAGGGGGTGTGTTGGGGGAGGGGTAACAATGCCCTGTATCTGGGTTCAGCAAAGGGACCATGGTACCTCTTCAGTCCATGGGTTCTTGGTATCAGGGATAAAAAGAGCTTTCTGAAAATATGTGGAAAATTTAAAACCTACCCTTGCATGTTTCTGGAGAGATGCTTTACAGAGCTTTTGATTAGAGGCTCAGGAAAAATTTGTAATTCTAAAATATTGAAGAACCACTGCCAAGTTTTACATTTTGGCAGAACATCTATACCAGTACGTGTTAAGTGTCCTCTAATCTTTTAGATTTTGAGGCCAAAATCGAAGAGATTAATTCCCTCCTTTACTCCAGGCTAAGAAACTCACTCTCAGCTCTGTCCCAAAAAAAAGTAAACTTTGGGTGAACCAAAATCTGATTCCAACTTGGCTTTCCAGTCTAATCCACAGTTTCCCAAAACATGCCTGCCAACGCTAAATCTTAAATTGACCCTATATGTGACCCATCTCAGAGCCTTTGCTTATGATTCTTACCTGAACTTTTCTTCATCAGATTTGTTCCCAAGAACCAACTTAAATATCACTTCATGTAAAGCTTTTATATTTTTCTAAAAGGAACATGTGTTGTCATACTTTATATTATCTCCTAAAAATATGAATGCCTTAATAAGATGAATAACGCTTATTAAATGTTTACTGTATGCCAGACAGGGAGCTAAAAGCTTTGCATTTAGTTTCAGCAATTCTACCTCATGGGTGCTATCATCAGCTCCAGTTCTTCAGGTGCAGAAAGTGAGGCACAGAGCTGTGAAGCCAAGATGTTTGGAAGTGGCAAAGTCAGGATTTAAATGCTGTTAAACCACAGCCTACCCTTTTTCTTGCCCTTATGTTCTGTCCTGCATTCTCCTTGTCTTCAATATAACCAGTATTTGCTAGATGTTTACTATGCCCAGACACTATGCCAGGGACTTATGATACATGGTGTTTAGATATTCAGTCTATGTCCTCGTTGGAGCCACCTAATCCCTAATGGACTGAGCTCTCCCATCATTTCCTGTTTCCTTGACTTGTAATTTCTCCCCAGCAAGATCTGGTTATTCATCTGTGTATCTCCAGCAGCTAGCATATGAAAAGATGTCAATGTGCTCTAGAAAAACATCACTGTGACCAAGATGGCAGCATAAGAGGCTCCAGGGTGTCGTTCTCCTACAAAATCTTTGAACAAATAGCAAATACTGGCAGAGCCATTTTCCTCAAAATTCTGGAAAACAGTTAAATGGTTGCAGTAACTGGGTGAGTGCTGAGTCCAGAAAAATGGTAGGAGAAGCTCCTGGTGCCCTTGCTGGCCTCTTTCCAGTGTGGTGTGGTACCAGCCTGTGGTCCCATTGTGGGTCCCTGGCCGTGTTCTGTTGGGAGCCTAGTAACCACTAAGTAACCCCTATGCTTATACTGGGGTCCTGTATGTCAGTGCCAAAGTATGGGGTGGCAGCCCGAAAGACAACCTGGAAAAGCCTCTCTGGCTCACTCTTCCAAAAGTTTACCCTGCAGACAGGCAGTGTAAGAAACAAGTGCCTGGGGTGAAGGATTACCTGCTCTCAGTGAGACAATACAGCACCCAGGAGGGGGAAAAAGTATTTCATAGGGAATAGAGGGGACCTTGGAATTCCTGTAAATGGGGTATTCCTAAGGCCACAAGCAAGCAGAAGCCCAGGACAAGACACAGGCTCAGAAAAGACGTGAGCATCTGTACTTACATTTGCCTCGGGCTGGTCTTCTGAAAGGTGGGCTAAGCTCTGAAGGAGAGCACCAGCCAAAGCAGAGCTATTCTGCAAAGACTGTGAAAGGTGGCTTTTTCTTTGCTCTGTTTTGTTTTGGCCTTTTTTTTTTTTTTAAACAATTTATTGAAGTATATCATTCATACATGAACATACATAAACTATGAGTTCAGTAAACATCGTGAACTTACAAAACAAACATGCATAACATCATACAGGGCTCCCACACATCACCCCCTCCCCAAACACCCTGCATTGTTGTGAAACATTTGTTAACAAATCATGAAAGAGCATCGTCAAAGTCTTACTACCAACTATAGTCCATATCTTCCTCCCCTATACATTTTTTTTAAAGGATTTATTTATTTATTTATTTACTTTTATCCACTCCCCCCGTTTTTGCTGTTTCTGTGTCCATTTGCTGGGCAACTCTCTGTGTCCATTTCCTGCCCTCTCTTCTCATCCTTCTCTCCTGTCTTCACTGGAATTCGATCCTTGGAACCGCCGATGTGCGAGAGAGGCATCCTACCACCTGCGCCACCTTAGTTCCTGGTTTTTTGGCACGTCTTGTCTGGCTCTCCCTTGTGTCACTCTCCCGTTACATCATCATCTTGCTGCATGGCTTGCGGGGCCTAGTGGCCCACGCACCTTCTATATTTTTCTTTTTTAAATTTTTACCGGGAGGTCCCGGGGATTGAACCCAGGCCCCTCCATATGGGAGATGGACGCCCAACCACCCGAGCCACATCTGTACCCCTGCTATATCTCTTAAAGTTGACCAAAGATAACCAGAGTTATAGTCTTTTCCGATACAGGATGGTCATATAATAAATCAGGCATAGTTTATCACCAGCATTCCAAAAACCAGACCTAGGGAGAAAAACTAGGTCTGGGGACACATGCATGGTTTCTAATATAGTGAATGTTTAGCTTACCCTGATTATCACAAAATCAGGACAGCAGGAATATTTGCATGATTTTTTTTTTTTTAAGATTTTATTTATTTATTTATTTATTTCTCCTCAACCCATTGTTTTTCACCTGCTGTATCTGTTTGTCTTCCTTATTTCTTTAGGAGGCACTGGGATCTGAACCCGGGACCTCTGAAATGGGAGAGAGATGCCTAATCACTCGAGCCACCTCCACTACCTGCTTTGTTGTGTCTCTCATTCTGTTTTTCCTCCCCACATCTCTTGTTGGCGTCATCTTGTTGTGTCAGCTCAGCATGCCTGCCCGTTGCATCAACTCACTGACTTCTTTAGGAGCCACCAGGAATCTCTGCTCCCTGCTTTGTTGTGTCTCTCATTATGTGTTTTCTTCTTGTGTCTATTGTTGTGTCAGCTTACCGCACCTGCCTGTCACACCAGCTTGCTGTCTTCTTTAGGAGGCACCGGGATCTGAACAAGCGACCTCCTATGTGGTAGGCAGGAGCTCAGCTGCCTGAGCTACATCTGCGTCCCCCAATTGATTTTTGACAAGGGTACCAAGTCTTCTCAGTTAGGAAAGAACAATTTCTTCCATAACCTAGCATATGGTGCTAGGAAAGCTAGAGAGCCATATGCAAAATAATGGATGTGGATCCCTACCCATACATTTTTGTACCATATACAAAAATTAACTCAGGGAAACGGATGTGGCTCAAGAGGTTCAGCATCCGTCTACCATATGGAGAGACTGGGGTTCGATTCCCGGTACCTCCTGGTTAAAAAAAAAAAAAAAAAAAAAAAAAATTAACTCAAAATGGGTCAAGGGCCTAAATATAAGAACCAGGACTATAAAACTCCTAGAAGAAATTGCAGGGAAGAATCTTTAGGACCCATTGTTAGGCAATGGTTTTATAAATTTTACACCCAAAGCATGAGCAACAACAAAAAAGATAAATGCTATTCCATCAAAATGAAAAACTTTTGTTCATCAAAGACCTTCATCACACAAAAAAATAAAAATAAAAGAAAAGAAAAAAGAACATCATGAAAGTAAAAAGACAACCTATATAATAGGACAAAATATTTGGAAACCATATATACAATAAGGATTTAATATCCAGAATATATAAAGAAATTCTACAACTTAAACAAAAAGATACAACCCAATTAAAAAATGAGCAAGAGACTTGAATAGTTTTCCAAAGAAGATACACAAATGGCCAGAAAGCACATGAAAAGGTGCTCAACATCCTTAGCCATCAGGGAAATGCAAATCAAAACCACAATGAGATATCATTTCACACTCACTAGAATGGCTTCTATTAACAAAAACACAGAAAATAAGTGCTGGGGAGAATGTGAAGATATAGGAACGCTTGTAAATTGTTGGTGGGGTTGTAAAATGGTGTAGTCACCATGGATAAGTTTGACAGTTCCTCAGAAAGTTGAGTATAGAATTACCATATGACCCAGCAATCCCACTTCTAGATATATACCCAAAAGAATGGAAATCAGGGACTTGAATAGATATTGGCACGCCAATGATCATAGTGGAATTATTCACAATTGTCAAAAGATCGATCAACCCAAGAGTGTGTTGTATACATAGAGTGGAATATTATTCCGCCATAAAAAAGGAATGGAGTTCTGATACACGTGACAGCATGAATGAACCTTGAAGACAAGTTGAGTGAAATAATCAAACACAAAACAACAAATGTATAATCTCACTGATATGAAATCATTAGAATAAGCAAATTCACAGAGTCAGAAGCTAGAATACGGGTTACAAGGACCCAGTGTGGGGGTAGGGAATGGGGAGTTAATGCTTAATTGGGACAAGAGGCCTGTTTGGAGTGATGGAAAAGTTTTAGTAATGGATAGTGGTGATGGTAGCACATTGTGAACGTAATTAACACCACTGAAGTATGTATTTGAATGTGATCAAAAGTGGGAAATTTTAGGTTGTATATATGCTACTAGAATGAAATTTTTTTGTTGTGTTTTTTTCCTATTTTATTCTGTACATTTAATATAATTGTTTATATTGAAAATATAAACAATTAAAAACTAAAAAGTAAACACAGATGAATAAATATATACATTTCTCAATTAAATGTACTGGATACATATAAAATTTTTTTTTTAATCAAACAGTATGTTACACAATATATTTGGTTCATAGTAATGCATTCATACAGTATTTGTCCTTTTGTGTCTGGCTTGCTTCACTCAGCATAATGTCCTCCAGGTTCATCCATGTTGCCATATGCTTTATGACTTCATTTCTTCTTATAGCTGCATAATATTCCATCGTGTGAATAGACCACAGTTTGCTTATCCATTCATCTGTTGATGGACATCTGGGTTGTTTCCAACTTTTGGCAATGGTGAATAACATTACTATGTAGAATGAAAATTTTTTAAAAATCCATAGGTCTGTACAGCACAAACAACACTAATGTAAACTATGGACTATAGTTAATCTTACAATCATAATAATATTGTTTCATCAATTGTAACCAAGATACCACACTAATGCAAAGTGTTACTAGGGAAAACTGTGTGCGGGGAGGGCGGGGGGGATATGGGTACTCTGTATGATTTTTCTGTAAGCCTGCAACTTCTCTAAAATAATATATATGTATAACCTCTCGCTCTCATGGCCATGGAAGAGCATGCTTTTAAAGGTAGAATCCTCTCCAGGAACTGTGCTACAGTTTTGAGCCTACAGAATCCCATGGAACCCCAAATCAGTTTGAGAGCAGACTGGGAGTAGAGCGGGATGTGGGCAACATTCTGGTTCTAGGTCATTGTCCTGGCACCCAAGTTCCCCTTTTTATGTTTTCCGTGATCTACACAGTAACGGAAAGGCTGAAGCCCACAAAGAAAACAAGCCAAGGGAGGAGTAAAACATGTGGTGAGGAGCATGGGCTCGGGATCAAATGCTGGCTCCATTAGTCCCCAGCTTGGACTCGGGCGCCAATTGCCTCACCTTTAGGGATAATAATGGTGCTTTCTGTGGTGGTTGTGAAAATTAAAGATAATGCTAGTGAAGGACAGGGGTGGGAATGAGAGCTGTTTACCAAACATCCAGGCTCTCCGCCTCCAGACATGAGGTGGCAGGAGTGTAATTTCTACGTGACTAACTCTGCCCACTGAGCCAAGCAGAAGTGATGTGGGATACTTGCAGGCTGCAGCAGTGAGTGGCTGGTGTGACGCCCCCAGAGCTCTGCCTCTTTTCTTTCTGCTCTGGTGGTGACAGATGGGCCAGAGGCTGGGCTGGGATGACGGTGATGCTGCAGGGATCCAGCCCTCCCCCTGTCATGCTCATGAAGTCTTTGCCCCTCGTGCCCCTGCAATCAGTTCCACACTGAGCCTTTTTCTTGGTTACCTTCCGCATCAGTTTATCAGTCAGGGTTCTCCAGAGAAACACAACCAACAGGATACACACACACACAATCAATAGGGTATAAACATAGATGCACATCCATATATATAGATTTATTTCAAGGCATTGACTCATGTCATTGTGGGTGGGATCTGGCAAGTCCAGAATTTGTAAGACAGGCTGGGAACTCAGGCAGGGGCTGCTGCTGCAGTCTTGAGGTAGAATTCCTTCTTCTCCGGGAAACCTCCATTTTTGCTCTTGAGGCCCACCCACATTATTGAAGGTAATCTCCTTTACCAAGACAACTGATTGTAGCTGTTAACTACTTCTAAACCAGTGTTTAATTAGACAACGGAGTCCTCTAGGCTAGGTAAGATGGCACACAAAACTAACCACCACCCTCTCTAACACAGGGTTTCTCAGCCCCAGCAGTACTGACATTTGGGGCAGATGATTCTTTGCTGGGGGCTGCCCTGTGCTTTGGAGAACACCGAGCCAGCACCCCTGGCCTTTACCCACTAGATGCCAGTCGAGATGACCGAAAATGTCTCCAGACATTGCCAGATGACCCCTGGGGGGCAAAATCGCCCCCAGTTGAGAACAGGTGTCACTGCCTGGTAAATACACCTGCACTCTAACGGCAAGCAGACCTCCCTGCCACCGTGCCCAGGGCAAAAGGGCCATGAGCCTATGCATTGGGAAGCTACAAATCAAACTAACAAGCTGTTTAGTAAAGTATCTTCTATCCTCCCACCCTCACAAAGTTACTTTCATGGTGACAAATTGAAAATAAAATCCTGCACTGAGTGGTACACTTGAAAGTGGTTAAAATGGGAAATTTTGTGTTGTATGTATATTACCACAATATAAAAAGTTCCTGGCTTTATAGGGCAAAGACAGCAAAATATCAGAAAAGACTGAATTGAATAGCATTGCACATATCTGGTTCTCTTGATGGTACAGCAATATTTGGATGAGAAAGGAAATAAATGTGCTCATAATTTAAAAACTATTATATATTCAATAAAATTTATTTCTCTTGCCTTCATTTCTGGAAAAATCACTAAATATGTTGTTATAGAAAAAGTTATTGCATAATTTGTGTTCTGTTGGCAGTAATGATCCAAAGGACTAAAAAGAAAATATAATTTCAAAATATACAAATTCAAATATTCTCAAAAAATAAATTCAAGATATTTTCATAGAAATATAAATTAAAATAAATGTAAAAATTAAAAAAAAGTACATTTAAAAAATTCTCAATAAAGCTGTCCGCTAAAATATTCAAAAGTATTTATTAAAATTACGGGACCAAAATACAAAAAATATAAATGATGAATATCAAAGTTTAAATCTGTAACAAATGTAACACACTAATGAAAGATGTTGTTAATGGTGGAAAGTGTGGGAGGGGTAGAGGGTAGGGTATATGGGAATCCCTTATGTTTCTGATGTAACATTTATGTATTCTAAAGCTTCTTTAAAAATAAAAGAAAGTTTTAAATCAAAATTATTTAAGGCTGACATTTTAAATTTATTCTGAAAACTTACATCTTATCAAATATTTTTATTAAATAACTGTGCAGTTCTAGTGTTCAATGTCCATCTGATTGGTAATAAAAATAATTGGTAGCACGTCACATACCTTGTATCCTGAACTTACATGTACAAATTAGAGAATAATGTGAAGTGTTTAAACTGAAATGCTCCCCAGCTGCCATGAGCAGTTCTATTGCTCTCTACTCCGTAAGTACTTCTGGAACTACAAATTGAAACATGGAAAGAAACGAGAAAATGGACGCTCAGCACTGCTGGGAAATGATACTTGCTTTGTAAGAATCTATTGCTTTATGCTGCTTGAGAGGAAAAAAAAAAATTAACAGGTTAACCGATTTGCCCTTTCTGTTCCTTAAGTGTTTTTGCCCCTCTAGTCCTCCCCACCGTCTGCAGCAGTGTCTGTCCCTGGCATCGGCCGTGCCCACAGCCCATAGATCTTCACAGCACCAGAACGCGGTTACCTTTTGTCCTGAAGGTAGAAATGGGAGAAGGTTCCCTGGAGCAGGAACAACGCTAGTGACCACCAGGGGGCGCTTCGGGTTACAGACCCGGCGGAGCCTGTGCGAAGCCCAAGGTCCTGAGTGATGAGGCCGCGCCTGCGTACCTCCACGTTTTAACATTTACTTTATTATTTCATATTTAGGAGGTACCGGGGATTGAACCCAGGACCTTGTACATGGGAAGCAGGTGCTCCCCCACACATTGATTTTTTGGTGCATTTGCAAGATGCAGGGCTCATCTCGGCAGGATCTGGGGCAGGACTGGCTGCAAGGGAGGTGGGAAAACAAGCCCCCCGGCCTCCGCCCAGGGGGGGTCCATAGGCTCACAGTGCAGGAATTGCCCCCAACACAGAAAGAACCAAAAAGGGCTGGGCGGCCAGAAAACCTGATGGACGTGCTGCCTCCGAGAGGTGGGAGATGTGGTGATGTGCCAGGGTGCAGCCTGGTGGGAGTTCACTGTCCTGGGACGTCTGGCAGACAGGGGAGGTGGGACAGGCAGAGGCCCAAGAAAGCCGGGCGTCCTGCTCATGCAAGAAGAGGTGTTTCCAGTGTAGCCTTGGTGCCTGTCACCTGGTGCAGCCCTTGTTGGACACATACCCCCACCTGTTGCCCAGCAGAGGGGTTGAATGTAAACATTGAAATGACTGTTTCTCTAAAATCTGTGACACTGGGGCAAGACACCCAGCAGCCCTGCTTGGGACCCCTCTCGCCAAGTGTGAGATGCAAAAGAGGGGACAGTGTTCCCCCTCTGGCCGTGCAACTCTGGCTCCGTGAGGATCCCCAGGCACTGGAGACGTTCCTCATGGAGGAGATGCTTCCGGACGGGGAAGGGCTCCTTGGTGATTGAGGCGCTGCTGGGGACTCCCTGAAATACTTAGGAGCACTTTGCGGGAGGACAGATCCCCGGGGAGCCAGCAGGCTCTGGGCCACTGAGATGTTATCGCTGTTAATATTAATTCAAATTCCATAGATATCAAATCTCAGATGACAAAGAATCCTTGCTGCAAGCATTGCAAGGGTTTTCTTTTTTCCCACTTGTCAATTGGTAGATATTTATTGTCAAGCAGTTTTAGGTACCCGTTAATTTCTATAAGCTTCTTTTGAGTAACTTTTCCAAAAAAAACTTAAAAAAATTTTTATTTAAAAAAATTTTATTTTGAAAGAAGACTTAGATTACGTAAATGTTACGCTGAAAATATAGGGGGATTCCCAAATGCCCCATCCCACACTTTTCCCCATCAACGACATATTTCCTTAGTGTGGTACATTTGTTAAAATTGAAGAACACATATTGAAGCATCGCTACTAACCATGGTCTACAGCTTACATTATAGTTTACACTTTGCACCACACAATTTTCTAGGTTTTGACGGAATGTATAGTGGCCTGTATCCGTCACTGCTAGTGTCATGCAGGGCAATTCCAACGTCCCCCAAATGCCACCATGTTGCACCAATCCTTCCCTCTCCCTCCCCTCAGAACCTCTGGTGGCCACTGCCTTTATATCACTGTTACAAGTTCTTCCACTGCTCGGATAATAATAATGTCTACTTTAGTCCATAGTTGCCTTCTCCCCTTAGGTTTGTTCATTTCTCAATCTTGAGGATTTGGGGATGGTGATACCCACCCACTCTTGTTTAGGATTGAAAGGTGGAAAAAACTTTTTATTGTAGTAACATTTATACAAATCAAAAGTTCCCATCTTAACCACTTTCAAGTGTACAATTCAGTGGTATTAATTACATTCACAGTATCGTGCTACCTTCCCAGGATTGGTGGGCATCCACCGGCGGCTGTGCTGCCAGCGTGACTGCTCCTGACTGCTCCCAAAGCAGAGGGTAAGTGTGAGGGCCCTGCTTCCCGAGGTGTCCGAAGGGCAGGGACTTGAACTGTGCAAGCTGCTATGTGGGAGTGTGGGGAGGGCAGGGCTTGACAATGAGCTTGACAGTAGGGGGAGGCCCTTGGGACTGTGGGAAACAGCCAACCTTCTTACCTTCGAGCTTCAGGTATCTCAGCTGTGAGAAGGGGAGGATGGTGATGGTGATGGCGATAAGAGCCACTCCTGTATTGGACAGTTTATGTCCAGGCACTGTTCATATAATAACTCATTTAATTCTTTTTAAAGATTTATTTATTTACTTTATCCATTTTAAACTCCCCCTCCCCCATTTGCTGTTTTGTGTCCATTCGCTGGGCAATCCTCTGTGTCTGTTTCCTGCCATCTCCTCCCATCCTCCTCTTCCAGTCTTCACCAGGATTCGATCCTGGAGACCTCCGATGTAAGAGAGAGGTGTCCTGCCACCTGCGCCACCTCTGTGCCTGGTTTTCAGAGCATCTCGTCTTGGCTCTCCCCTGCGTCTCTCTCTCCTGTTACGTCATCACCTTCCTGCATGGCTCCTGGGGCCTGGCGGCTCAGCGGCACACAGAGCCTGGCAGCCCATGCGCCTTCTATAGATATATATTTTTTTATTTAACCGGGAGGTCCCGGGGATCGAACCCAGGTCCCTCCATATGGCAGACGGATGCCCGACCATTTGAGCCACATCCGCCCCCCTCATTTAATTCTTAAATCGATATGAGGTAGGGCACTATTATTATACTGCCCATTTGTTATGAATTCGAGGATTTCAAAGAAAAAGATTTGACCCCTGGATGGCAGCACGACACAAGCGTTACGTGGGTGGTGTTTGGCCAGGTCGCGTGGGAGGACAGCCCCTCTCAGCAGGAGACCTCCGAGGGGCTGTGTGGCACAAGGGACCACCCGGAAAGAGAAGCAGGGAAAAGAAACTCCTGGGGGAGAGGGGAATCAGAAAGGGGCTCAGATGACGAGGTCGTGCTGCTCAGTCGGCATGACAGGGAGTCTGGGCAGAGAACTTCAAAGGGGAGAAGTGGCGCGGGGTGTTTTCGGTCTTGGGGTCTTTCTCATCCATGGCTAGCAGATGTTGGGTGCAACTTTGCAGGGTGTGAAAAGCAGGTTGGCTCTCATTGGCTAAAATATGTTTTTTGGGGCTATGTTTAAAGCGGTTGGATGTGGAGAAATTTGAGTTTGGTCCCGGGGGCTTTGGGCCAGTGTTCTCTATTCCACTGCGAAGACGTCAGCAAGACACAGGGGCCGTCGTTGGCTCATTTATATTACACCATTTTACAGATGAGGAGACTGAGGCACGGATAAGTCAAGTAGCTAGTATTTGGAAGAGGCAGATTCAAACCTTGGCCTGTCTCGTCGTACCCCCCCTTGTGGGCTTCTCGTGAGGATTAAATGAGTGAACATGTTAAATGTTTAGTCACGTGCCTGATGTGGAAGCTTTTTTTTTTTTTTTTTTGTAGGAGGCACTGGGGATTGAACCCAGGACCTCCTCATACATGGGAAGCATATGCTCAACCACTTGAGCTACATCCACTCCCCAGCTTTCAGCCACTTTTATTTATTTTATTTATTTATTTATTTTTTACCAGGAGGTCCCGGGGATCGAACCCGGGTCCCTCCATATGGGAGACGGACGCCCAACCAGTTGAGCCACATCCGACCCTCAGCCATTTTTAAAGGGGAGTGAGGAACAGCTTGTTTTTCATCTATCTGTTGCACTTGACCCAGTTGGATATTTACTTAGAACAAACTCAAACTCCTTTGTGTCACATGGAATGGAGAACTTGCTTAAGCCTTCTGCCATTTGCCCCAGCCCTGCTCTGCTGGTGAGCAGACTTCACTCTCTCAGCCTCTGTGCTTCTCCCATGGGGCTGTTAGCGTGAATATGTAATTGCCTGGCCGTGAGTTCCTCCCACTATCCCTCAGAGGATCTGAGTGGTTCTCAGAAGAATACGCAGAATACGGCTGGCCTGTGGGTGCTTCAGGGGGACCCCAGTCTACAGAGAGAAAGAAGGAACTGGGCAAGTGTGGGTAGCCCCCTCACCAACCCATCCTGGCAGTTTGCTTATTGGAGAAAAAAATCCAGATGTCAGAGAATTTTATTTTCTTTGTGTCTTTCCTGTGAAATAGAATGTGGGTCTGGTGTGCAGAGCAGAATCTAGTGATTCATATTTTCTGTTTATTTGGCTCCTGGCTGAATGGGAATTTGCATTACTTAATGTCTGGCTTTTTCCTTGGGAATAAAAATAAGTTTCCTATTCAATGATTAAGCAAATTTCACAGCCAAACAATCCTCTTATTTTTACAAGTAGGATTTTCCTTTGTGGACACTATCTGGTTTCTCTGAGAAGTTGTCCTTATCTGTCAGGGGAGGAAGCTAAACTTCCTTATTTCTGGATCAGTAGCTTCTAAATGCCACTTCCGGAGACCTTGATCTTGTAAGCAAGGGGCAAATTCAAGCCCACCAGCTCTGGGGTAAGAGTTTGCTCCCTGTCCCTACTCTTCAGTCCATCAGCTTTGGGCATAGTCACACAAGCAATATCTTTAGCCGGGCCTGGGCCTGGGCTGATTGGCAGGGGCCAAGGAGTAGGGGGCAACCCTGCTGTCTTTGAGGTGGAGCTCAGAATAAGCTTGCTGCGGGGTCCTGCCTGGGAAGACCAAAAATTAGGTTCAATTAATTTTCTTTCCATTCTCTTTCATTTGTCCCATCAGACTATAGGCTTGTTGAGGGCAGATCAGTCTTTTTCTCTCCCTTTCTTCCCTTATGTCTGCTGGCCATCCAACCTTCTATCCATCCATGCATAGGTCCATCTATCCATCTGTCAATCCTTTCACCCATCCATGTAATAATTCAATTAACCATTTATCCAACTAATCATCTGTCTAGATGTTTATTGATCCATCCATTTGTCCATCTGTTTTTCCATTTGTCTGTCCATCTGACCATCCATCCATCCATCCATCCATCCATGTAATAATTCAATAATCCATCCATCCAACTGGTTATCTGCCCAGCTGTTCCCTACCCATCAATCCATCTAGTCATCCATCCAGAATTTATTAAATACCTATTATATGCCCATTTGGTCCTGTGTGTTGAGTCCTCCCTTTTCCCCAAAGGTCCCAAAACAATGCCCAGTCCATAGAGGCCTAAAAAGTACGACATGCAAACAGAATTGAGCTGAGCTATTTTGTGCACCCAGCCAAAGAGGTAGAAATCAGTGGTCAGTAGAGATTTGAAACTTGCCTTGGCCTGCATCCTTCTTTTCTCCCCCTGAAGATTGAGCCTTTCATCTCCAAGCAACATCGTTTTATCTTGGAGCATTTTATAATCTCTTTTTGTATCAAAGCAAGGGAAAAGGTAAGAGCTTAAGCTACCCAGTTGTGTGCAGAATTAATGCCATCTGCATGTGGGCCTTATCTGTTGATACTGGATGTCCAAGTGGGCAGGCCATTTTCAGCTCTGGGAAACATCTTTAGTGCCAAGCAGTCAAGAGGCCCTGACTCAAGGTTGCTTCCAGTGTGGATTGGCCCATGTCTCCTACCTCATTCATTTATTCTATTATGAGCATGGGTTAGTGGTCAAGCTTTGTGATAGGATCTAAGGACACAGAGGCGAATAAATCAGACATACTCTTACCTTCAGTATTGAGTGGAAACCTGACATCTTCAGACCAGTGGATAAGAGCCCTGAGAACAAATCCTTCTGAGGTTAGGGGAGAAGGGAGAATTTTCAACTTTTGCAGTCAACCAATGTTGCAAAAGATATTTTGTGATGGAGAGGGGTTTGGTTTTTATAAACTTTGATGAGCTGTACTTGGAATCTTCCATTACCTACTCCCATGATTCCAATGAGATCATTAGGCCCGAGAAGTTCCCCAAGCTTCTCTAGGTAAGACTGTTCTTTATTATGATCTTCTAGCAACCCCAAGGAGGTGTGGAATGGGGGAAGGGGAAAAAGAAGAGACTGGTCATTGTGCCTAGGGCACACAGTAGGTGTTCAGCAAATGTTTATGAAGTTGTGTTCAATTCAATTGAGTTCAGTTCAATTTCACAACCATTTTAGGCCATGTAGGGGTTTATAATGGGCACTTGATGCTTTTTGCCCCTATGTCTAGTTCCCCCATTCTCTTTATCTAACAGCGCCCTCACTTCCTTTTTGGGCAATTATTCACCCTCCATGCCCTGCCCTGTGCCCCAGTTCCCTGTCTCCCCATCGATAAGGTTGAGGTCATCCATGGAGCCTCTTTCCACCAGCTCCTTCCTCATGGCCCCCAAACAACCATGGGGCAGACATATGACCCGAACATGGCCAATCAGACTGTCTCTTGGGGTTCTGAACCTTGTGCAGAGTGATGCAATGATAGGAAAGTTTCATTCATTCTGAAAGCAGCCCCTATGTGAGACTGTCTAGAGCAGGGGTTGGGACACTTCCTCTGTAAAGGACAAGATAGTAAATATTTTAGGATTTGTGAACAGATGGTCTTTGTCCGTTCTTCTTCTCTTCCTCCCCCCCTTTTTTTACAGCCCTCTAAAACCTTTTTTTTTTTTAGCTAGGAGACCATACAAAAACTGGCTATGAATGCAAATATTCTCACTGTCCTGATTTTGTGATAATCAGGGTAGGCTAAACATTCGTTATATTAGAAACCATGCATGTGTCCCCAGACCTAGTTTTTCTCCCTAGGTCTGGTTTTTAGAATGCTGGTGATAAACTAAGCCTGATTTATTATATGACCATCCTGAATGGGAAAAGACTGTAACTCTAGGTATCTTTGGTCAACCTTAAGAGATATAGCAGGGGGACAGATGTGGCTCAGGTTGTTGGGCATCTGTCTCCCATATGGAGGGACCTGAGTTTGATCCTTGGGACCTCCCGATAAAATAAAAACAAAGGAAAATATAGAAGGTGCCCGGGCCACCAGGTCCCGTGTATGGGTGCCCCGTCAGGTCCTGCAAATGGGTGACCCCCCAAGCCTGTGAGCGGGTGTGCCATCAGGCACCATGTGTGGGTATGCTGCCAGGCCCTGTGAGCCACGCAGCAAGATGATGATGTAACAGGAGAGTGACACAAGGGAGAGCCAAGACAAGACGCACTGAAAAACCAGGAACTAAGGTGGCATAGGTGATAGGATGCCTGTCTCCCACATTGGAGGTTCCGAGGATCGAATCCCAGTGAAGACAGGAGGAGAAGGATGAGAAGAGAGGGCAGGAAATGGACACAGAGAGTTGCCCAGCAAATGGACACAGAAACAGCAAAAACGGGGGGGGGGGAGGGGAGGAGTAAAAATGAATAAAAGTAAATAAATAAATCAATAAATCCTTGACAAAATGTATAGGGGAGTAAGATACGGATTATAGTTAGTAGTAATACTTTGACGATGCTCTTTCATAGTCTGTTTTTTTTTTTTGGCAGAAAAATTTAATGAGCTTTAGCAAAGATATGCACCCAGAGGGCCTTGTTAAATACCCTCCTAATTATCATGAGTTAAAAGTTTATGTAGCTACCTTTTTTTTTTTTTTTTTTTTTATTATGGGTAAAAATCAAAATTCTCACAATACATACAAACATTTGCATAATGATATATAAATATATGTGCATATATGTGTATTTGCTTACAAAAATGTTATTTATATATATATATATATACATATATTTTAAGAGGTGCTTAGATTACCCATAGTTTGTTAACAAATATTTCACAACAATGCAAAGTATTTGTGGTGGGGTGATGTGTGGGAGCCCTGTATGATGTTATGCAAGTTTGTTTTGTAAGATTACGATGTTTACTGAACACTTAGAGTTTATGTATGTTCACGTGCTAATGATATGCTTCAATAAATTGTCTGAAAAAACAAAAAAACAAAAAAAAAAAACTGGCTATGAACTGGATTTGGCTCACGGGCCACAGTTTGCTGTCCCCCTGCACTAGAGGCTCCTGGTTGCCTTACGCTTGCCCCAGACCTGGTTCTCCAGCCTCTCCTCCAACTCTTATGAGCTCCCCTCATCTTTCCAGCAAAGTCCCTCTTTCCTTAAGTCAGCCAGTGGCTTCCAAATAACCTACCCTAACTGCCTCAGATAAACGATGCCTTGCCCGGAGGCTTACGAAGTAGGCCGGTGAGGGTGAGCTTTGGGTTTGAGTGGGATCATACTGTTAGTGATATTAATAATAATAATATCAATACTCGCGTGTTTTGAGCACCAGATGCTGCACCTCTGCTAAGCGTTTATTTTCATTATCTTGTTTAATCCTCATGATGACTCCGGAAGATAGGTGACCAACCTCATCGCCATTTTGTAGGTGAGGAAACTGACACTCAGTTTGGCAACGACCTAAGGTCTCAGTGTTAGAGGGGCCCAAGTCAGGATTTGGATCCCGTTTTGTCTGGGTCCCGAAGCAGAGCTCGGCTACTCTGAACTGCTATAAAGGGCAGCCCCAGCTCCTCATGGCGCCATTTGTTGCTTAGAGAGGAATCTCTGTCTTTGGGAACTTTAAGAAATGAGTGTTGCAACTGGAGTGGCAAAGTAGTATTGGGGAAGGACCGCTGGATGGGGTGCCCAGAGATTTGAACTCTTGCTCTTACTGACCTCTGGATGCTTCTGAGTGATGAGGACATTTCGCCATCGAAGAAATTCAGGCCACCACCTACTCTTGGTGCTTCTTGGGGGAAACTTGGCATAGATGAAATAGGGGGCCTGAGCAATTTCTATAAGCAAAGAAAGAATTCTCTCCTGTCTGATGGGCACCCAGTGCCCATTCTTAGTCATCTCAGTGCCTCTGTTGCTTGTCCTGGGCTTGTGGACTCGACTGAGTTATTGGTGCATCCCTGGAATTGTTGGGATTGCTTGGCAGGTCTAGATGGATAGAAACTTCCTCAGCGCTGCCTCAGTGCTCTGCTAGCCCATATGCCAAGTTGAGAATCACCAAGCTGAGGTCAGGGTTAGCGTGAGGCAAGTTTCCTGTGGTGGAGTGTTTATGGCCTCTGTGTATTTGAACTTTTGTCAAGACTAGGGTGGATGACATAGGCCGGTGCTCGCCAACAGAGATGTAATGTAATCCACATGTGTAATTTAAAATTTTCTGGTAACCTCATTGAAAAAATAGGCCAGGAGAAATGGAAACATATGCGTACACAAAAACTTGTGTATGGGTGTTCATAGCAGCATTATTCAGAATAGCCCAAAAGTGGAGACAGCCCACATGTCCATCAACTGATGGATGGATAAACGAAAGTGGTATATCCATATGATGGAATATTATTTGGCAATAAAAAGAAATGAAATACTGGTACATGTTACAGCATGGATGAACCCTGAACACGTTATGCTAAGTGTGAGAATTCAGTCACAAAGGACCACATATTGTATGATTCTACTTATATAAAATGGCAGAATAGGCTAATCTATAGAGACAGAAAGTAGTTTAGCGGTTACCTTCCCCTGGGGATAAAGGAAGTGGGGAGACTGGAGGGAAGAGGGTAGTGACTGCTAATGGGTACAGGATTTTTTTTTTTTGGGGAGGGGGTTGATGGAAATATAAAAAAATTGATGATGAAACTCCAAGAAGAAAATGTAGGGAAGCATCTTCAGGACCTTGCGTAGGCAAGGGTTTCTTAGACTTTAAAAGCCCAAGCAACAAAAGAAAAAAAAAATAAATAAATGGGATTTCATCAAAATTAAAAACTTGTTCCTCAAAGGACTTTATCATGAAAGTAAAATAACAACCTACACAATGGGAGAGAATATTTGGAAACCACATATCCAATAAAGGATAAATTTCCAGAATATATAAAGAAATCCTTCAACTTAACAACAAAAAGACAAACAACCCAACTGAAAAATGGGAAAAAGACTTGTACAGACATCTCTCCAAAGAAGATTTAAGTGGCCATGGAGCACCTGAAAAGATGCTCAACATCATTAGCCATCAGGGAAAATATAAATACAAATCAAAACCACAATGAGATACCATTTCACATCCATTAGAATGGGTGCTATTAAAAAAATGGAAAATAGCAAGTGTTGGAGAAGATGTGGAGGAATAGGAATATTGTTCGTTGCTGGTGGTAATGTAAAATAGTGGAGCCACCATGGAAGACCGTTTGGCGGTTCATCAGAAAGCTATGTATAGAACAACCATATGGCCTGGCAGTCCCACTACTAGGTGTATATCCAAAAGAATTGAAAGCAGGGTGTTGAACAGATATTAGCACACTGATATTCATTGCGGCATTATTTACAATGGCTAAAAGATGGAAGCAACCCAAGTGTGCATCAACCGATGAATGGCTACACAAAATGTGGTATATGCATACAATGAAATGTTATTTAGCCACAAAAAATGAATGAAATTCTGATACACGGACAACGTAGATGGACCTGGAAGATGTCATGTTGAGTGAAATAAGCCAAACACAAAAGGACAAATATTGTAAGATCTCACTGATTTGAAATAATTGGAATGAGCAAACTCATAGAGTCAGAAGCTAGACTATAGGCTACCAGGTATAGCAGTTTGGCATTGTTTATGGATTCCAAAAACAAATATTGGATTATGTTTGTAAACTGGTCTGTACCTAGGCATGATTAAATTATGATTAGGGCTTTGATTGGGCCACATCAGTAGGACATTGCATCCCCACCCACCAAGGGGGTGGGGACTCACAGAGAAACTGCATAGCAAAGAAGAGAGGTTGGAGTTTTTGAGCTGGAGCCTGGGAAGTCAGCACACAGAGGAGCTTCGTTGTGAGGAAAGAGAAAAGGCCCCGGGAAGAGAAACAAGCTGTTTGCCTGATAGTCCACAGCTGGCCTTGTGGAGATAGCAGAGTTGCTGAGCCCAGAGAGAAGCAAGCCCCAGTAAGAGAGAGGAACCCAGGAAGCCTGAACCCTCACAGGCGTCCGCAGCCATTTCGCTCCAACACGTGGCAACAGACTTTGGTGAGGGAAGTAACTTATGCTTTGTGGCCTGGTAACTGTCAGCTTCTACCCCAAATAAACCTTTATGAAAGCCAACAGGTTTCTGGTATTTTGCATCAGCACCCTTTGGGGATGGGGTGGGGATAGGGAATGGGAAGTTAAGTCTTCAACTGTACAGGTTCCTATTTGGAATGGTGGTTCTGATTTGGTAGTGGATGGTGGCGATGACAGCACCACATTGTTTGAACCAATTAACAGCTCTGAAATATATGTCTGAATGTGATTAAAAGGGAAAATATTTGTACATATGGTAATAGAATTTAAAAATTTTAATTCCATGAAACTACACTACACAAACAGTGGACCCTACGTTAAACCATGGACTTTTTATTAATAGTATAATTATAAAAATATGCTGTCATCATTGTAACAAACATTCCACACCAATGCAAGGTGTTGGTGGTAGGGTGGTGTGACAGTTTGATGTAATTATGAATTCCAAAAATATAATCGAATCATGCTTGTAACCCGATCTGTTAATCTGGGCATGATTAGGTTAGTATTAGGGCATTGAGCCCCACCCCTTGGTGGGTGGGGAATTGAATATAAAAGGCAAGGCAAAGGACAGTTGAGGCAGTCTTTTGAGAAGCAGTTTTGATGTTGGAAAGAAGGCCCCAGGAGAAGAGAAGCAAGCCCTTTGCCTGATCGTCTACAGCTGACCTTGTGGAGGAAACAGGAGCTAAGCCCGGAGAGAAACGCAGCCCCGGGAAGAGAGGAAGCCCAGAAGTCTGAACCCTGGCAAACGCCAGCAGCTGTCTTGCTCTAACACGTGACAATGGACTGTGGTAAGAGAAGAAACTTAATGCTTTATGGCCTGGTATCTGTGGACTTCTGCCCCAAATAAATACCCTTTATAAAAACCAACCCATTTTTGGTATTTTACATTAGCACCCCTTTGGCTGACTAATACAGGTGGGATATGGGAATCTGATACTTTATACATGATTGTTCTGTAAACCCACAGCTTCTCTAATAAATGAAAAAAAAAAAAAAAGTAAAAAAACAAAAAAACAAAACACAAGCAACCCAAACAGGTAGAATTCATTTTAATAACATTTTATTTAACCTAAAATATTTAAAAAATATGATCATTTAACATGTAATCAATATAAAGATATCATTCAAGAGATGTTACACATTCTTTTTTTGGGTAATGAATCCTTGATATCTGGTGGGTGTTTTATATACTGATAGCACATCAGTTCAGACTAGCCACATGTCAAGTGCTCAGTCAATAGCCACATTTTGTGAGTGGCTATCATGATGGACAGCACAGAACTAGGCAATTCATGGCTTTTTACCTCCTCCTCCCTTCTCCAAAAGCTCAGACAGACCTAGGTTTAAATCCTGTTTTGCCACTTATCAGGAATATAGCTTTGAAACTGTTATTCAACCTTTCTTTTTTTTTTTTTTTAAAGATTTTATTTATTTATTCATTCATCCCCCCTTTGCTGCTTGTGCTCGCCTGGCCAGCCAACCAGGCCGCGCGGGCGGGCCCGCCCCCACCAGGAGGCCCCGGGAACCGAACCCGGGGCCTCCCATATGGCAAACGGGAGCCCCACTGATCGAGCCACAGCCGCCTCCCATTATTCAACCTTTCTAAGTGATTTTTTTTTTTTTTTTTTTAGGTGCTGGGGCTGGGGATTGAACCTGGGACCTCACATATGGGAAGCCAGCACTCAACACTGAGCCACATCAGCTCTTCTAAGTGAGATTTTTTAAATCTGTGAAATGGGTGCTTCTGTGGGCTGTGGTTAGGATTAAATGAGATCATCCCTGTAAAGCTAGACTAGTGCTTGGCACGTAGAGCTCCCTTGGTGCTAGTTATTGTTCTTTCTTGATCCCACGGGGTGGGCAGCCTGTATCCTCAGGCGGAAAGACTTGCAACCAGAGGACCTGGCCTCAGACCCTGGCTCTGCCCTCCAGAGGCTGGGTTTAGAGGAGCCCCTTGTGTCTGCACCTGCCACACCCACGGCCTCTTTGCAAGGGCTCTTTATACTGAGTCATCTACTTTTCATCTGATGACCCCAGGACACGGCTGATTGGACAGGACTGGCACCCAGAGTAAGGGCAGACAATGCCTGGGCTGGTCAGAGGACTGCGAAGTGCCCAGTGTGGCACCCAAGCCACAGGGAGGTTGGGGACTAACTGAACAGTTAAGAGCCTCTCTGTTGGAGGATTGAATTTGAGCCAGACAGAAAGGACTAGAAGTCAGTGTCAGGGACAGAAGCAGAGACACACACAGGAGAGTTCTGGGTAAAAGCCTTGAGTGAGCAGAAGCTCTGGGTGAGTAGAAGCCCCAGATTGCCAGCAATCACGAATCAGCAGGCTGTGAGCAGAGGAGAATGGTGGCAGCAGGGGGAAGAGGCCAAGACTATCACAGTGGAGCCAGGATGTCCCCTGTGGAGGGGGCATGGGAGAGTGCTCCCTTCCAGCTCCCTACTGAACTGCTGCTGGTAACTAGAGCTCCTGCTGCAAGCTGAAGCCGTGCCAGCCCGGGGAGCCCTGGCTGGGGGGATGAGATTTTGGTCTTTCTCATCTCATGATGTTCCCTGAAAATGTTTCTCTTCCTCACAAACCTATAAGCGCCTGCCCAACACATCAGCTGTATCACAATCGCTCCAAGACTCAGTTTCCTCACCTGTGAAATGGGGAGGATGACACCTATTTTTTTAAATCATTTTTTTCCTTGTACATTTCTACATCTTAAGCGGGAGCAGAAACTAGATGATATTTTGTTTTTTATTATGGTACAGTACACATAACATAAAATTGATGATTTTAACCATTTTAAAGTGTAAAATTAAGTAGCATTAAATACATCCATGATGACGTCTCGTCACCATTATCTAGTTCTAGAACTTTTTCATCACCCCAAATGGTAACCCTGTACCCATTAAGCAGTCACTCTCCATTCCCACCTCCTCCACCCCTGGCAAACACAAATTTGCTTTCTATGGATTTGCCTATTCTGGATATTTCATATAAATAGAATCATACAATATTTGTTCCATTCTATCTGGTTTATTTCTCTTAGCATAATGTTTTTTTCCATTTAAAAAACTTTATTGATATATATCATTCTACATGAACATACGTAAGCAATAACTGATAGTAAAAGTTGTGAACTTACAAAACAAACATGCAGGTTCCCATACATCACCCTCTTAGCATAATGTTTTTGAATTTTATCCATGCTGTAGCATGCATCAGAACTGCATCCCTTTTAATGGCAAAATAATATTTCATTGCATGTATTTAACATATTTTGTTTATCTGTTGATGGACATTTGGCTGTTTCCACATTTCGTTATTGTGAATAGTGTATGCATCTTTGTTTGAACACTGTTTTTCATTCTTTGGGATATATATAGGAGTGGAATTGCTGGGTTGTATCGTAGTGCTATGTTTAACTTGTTGAGGAGCCGCCAAATTGTTTTCCATCATTTTCAGCAATGTTGAGGGTTTCCCATTCTCCATCTTCACCAACACTTATTTTCTGTTTATTATTATTATTATTATTATTATTATGGCCATCCCAGTGGGTGTGAAGTGGCATCTCAATGTGTTTTTTTTTTTCATTCAAAAAGTCCCACTGCACTTTATTTTCAACCTTTATCCAAAAATGTAAAAATTGTTTAAAAATGTGAGCTTCAGCTGCTGAGCTCCAACCGTCATGGGAAGAGGCTGCGAGAGGATCAGGATTGAAACTCAGAGTTCCTCCCACCCCTGGAGAAAAGGGAGGCCTCAGGCATAAAGTAGGACCAGGGAGAACAGGCCCAAGTTCCCTCCCACCCCCATGCCCCAAACCCTCCTCTTCAAAGGAGAGGAGACTTGTCCAGGAGCATGGTGGATGGCGCACGGAGCAGGCAGGTAGCTGACCGAGGGGGGCTAAGCTTGCCACCCTGCTTCTTGGCAGGCAGGACGGGGTACAGCTCCATCTCCTCTGTCTTCTCACTCTCCTCCTCCTTAGAAATGCCATTGCTTATCGTAACGGGCTGGCGTTGCCCAGGGATACGCACAGGACCAAAGCCTGACTGCAGGTGGGAGGTTACAGGTGGTTGGACTGAGAGCCAGCGAGGCTGTGCATGGGCTGGCAGGACGACTTGCGGCTGGCCACGGAGACTGCGACCTCCTCTGGGTCACGATGTCCACCACATGACACTCATCCTCGACCCCCTCAGTGAGGCAGACCATGGTCAATGCCAGCACGTGCTCTGCATCATCCTCTTCCTCTACCTTGAAGGTGAAGGAGCGGGTGCAGCTGGAGAGCCGGGACCTGCAGTCTCCCGACACCCCCAGTCTGGGCTCGGCTCTCCTGGCCTGGGACCCCTAAGGCTGCAGCCACACTGGATGTTCAGTGTGTGTTTTTTTTTTATTTTTTTAAAAGATACTTAGAGAACATAGATGTTACACAAAAGATATGGGGATTCCCATATGCCCCACTCCCCACACGTCCCACACCCTCCCTCGTAAACAATATCCTTTATTAGTGTGGCACGTTCATTGCGATTTGCCACTGAGCATGGACCATGGTTCACACTGTAGTCTACACTCTCTCCCACACAATTCTGCACGTTATGGGACGATATAAAGTGGCCTATACCTGTCGTTGCAATGTCATCAGTGTGGTTTTGATTTGCTTTGCCTAATGATTAATGACATGGAGCATCTTTTCATGTGCTTGTTGGCCATTTGTGTATCTTCTTTGGAGAAATGTTTATTAAAGTCCTTTGCCCATTTTTTAAAGTAAAGGTTTCACATGTGCTTTATTTCTTCAATAATGCCATATTTTACTTGGCATTAATTAGGAGTTGGTTTCTGAAACAATTTGGCATTACACCAGCTGGGATGATTGCAGGTATCTCCATTCTTTTGGAACAGCTCTGCCAACAGAGGACATACTCCACTAGCTAATCCAGCATTACCGTGTTTGTCATGGAAATCAGGTGCCCGCTTCTGGTGGCTCTGCCTTGTCATTGTTTGCTGAATGTGTTGAACTTTGAGATGAGTTAGTGAGGTTTTGGCCAAGGGAAACACTGTGAGGTTGTAGATAGGATTGAAGCAACTGCAGCTGCTGGCTTGGTGCATTTTAGTGTCCAGTACCCTTTCCTTTGCCCAGTGCTTATTGGGTTGTCTTTTTGTTGTTGAATTATAGGTGTTCTTTATATATTCTGGATACTAAACCCTTACCAACTATGTGCCTTCCAAATATTTTCTCCTATTCTGTGGGTTTTCTTTTCACTCTCTTGATAGTGTCCTTTAATGTAAAACCATTTTAAATTACGATGAAGTCCAATTTATCTAATTTTTCTTTTGTTGCTTGTGCTTTTGGTGTCATATCTAAGAATCCATTCCTAAATTCAAGGTCATGATTTACCCCTGTATTTCCTTCTAAGAGTTTTATAATTTTAGTTCTTATATTAAGGTCTTTCATCCATTTTAAGTTAATCTTTGCAGATGGTGTGAGATAAGGGTCCAACTTGATTCTTTTGCATGTTGATATGCAGCATTTATTGAAGATACTGCTTTTCCATATTGAATGGTTTTGACAGCCTTGTCGAAAATCAGTTGACTGTAGGTGTATGGATTTATTTCTGGACTCTCGATTCTATTTCATTGATCTATATGTCTTCTTATATCAGTACCATACTTTTTTTGGTTACCATAGCTTTGTAGTAATTTTTGTAATCAGGAAGTAGTGATCCAACTTTGTTCTTTTTAAGATTGTTTCAGCTTTCTGGGGTCCCTTTCAATTCCATATGAACTTTAGGATCAGCCTTTCCATTTCTGTGAAAAAAAAAAAAAAGTCATTGAGATATTGATAGGGATTGCAAATAGCTTTCGGGAATATTGCCATCTTTTTTTTTTTTCAATTTTTTTTTTTTTATTTATTTATTCATTTATCCCCCCCTTGCTGCTTGTGCTCGCTGGGTCAGCTAACCACGCCGTGCGGGCGGGCTTGCCTTCACCAGGAGGCCCCGGGAACCGAACCCGGGGCCTCCCATATGGTAAACGGGAGCCCTACTGATTGAGCCACAGCCGCTTCCCGAATATTGCCATCTTAACGACTTAAGCCTTCCGATCTATGAACACAGGATGTCTTTCCATTTATTTAGGTCTTCTTTAATTTCTTCCAGCAATGTTTTGTAGTTTTAATGTACAAGCCTCGCAACTCCTCGGTTAAATTTATTCCTAAGTATTTTATTCTTTTTGATGCTATTGTAAATGAAATTGTTTTCTGAATTTCATTTTTGGACTGTTCATTGCTAATGCATAGAAATACAATTTATTATTTTTTTGTGTTGATCTTGTATCCCGAAACTTTGCTGAATTTGATTATTAGCTCTCATAGTTTTTTTTTTAGGTACCTGGGCCGGGTATTGAACCAGGACCTCATATGTGGGAAGCTTGCACTCAACCTCTGAGCCACACAGGCTCCCCTGAGTTGGCTTTTTCATTTGTTTTGCTTGTTTCTTTTTAGGAGACACTGGGCACTGAACCCGGGACCTCCCTTGTGGGAAGCAGGCATGCAAATGCTTGAGCCACTCCACTCCCCTGTCAAAGGCTTTTTTTTTTCTTAAAAAAAAAAAATTATTTAAAAAACCTTCAGTGCAATATTAAAAAGCAACACAGCTAGCTGGAGTGACAATGAACAAAGAGGAAGGGGAGGTGGTGGGGAAGAGCCAGGGACCCCACCCCAGCTGCTCCCAGGGCCTGGAGGCCAAGGGCAGCCTGAGCAGGGGGCTCTAAGGCTTTTTATACATCAATTAAAATGATTATGTGTTTTTTTCCCCCCTTCATTCTATTAATGTGTAGTACATTGACTGGTTTTCATATCCCTTGCATTCTTGGGATAAATCCCATTGGTCATGGTGTATAATCCTTTTCATATGCTGCTGGATTTGGTTTGGGTAGTATTTTGTTGAGGATTTTTATATCTATATTCATAAGGGATATTGGTGTGTAGTTTTCTTTTTATGTGTTCTCTTTGGCTGGCTTTGGTGTCAGGTAATGTTGGCCTCATAGAGATGGTACCTATTCTAGTGGACAACTGTCAGTTGTGGGACCCCACAACCACGGTGGCCACATAATCCAGGCTGGGACACGTAGACTTTCCATTGCAAGAATTATTTGTTCTTCACTTAGGGAAATCTCTAGGGCAAGAGTGTGGAACATGCAAGATTGTTCCTGGATTTTTCTGACCGAAATCTTGTGAACTGTCCTGGTTCCTGTGCTTTGTAAAATCCCAGCTCATTTTACCCAGCTCCTCTTCTGTTCTAAGTTTCCCACAGATTCTTTTTTCTGGATACACACCTCCCAGGGTTATTGTGATGTGAAATAAACTAGTATAGGCATGACAAAGCTTGGGGGTATGTTGCAGAGCGATTTGCATTTGAACAAAGTAAGGCATAGAGAAGAGAGGCGGAAGTGACTGATTCTAAGCCACAGGGAGGATCAGGGGTGGGACAGGAGTGGGGGCTCCACCTCCTACACCAAAACTCTTTCTTGGCTCCTGGTGCTCCCTTCCCCTGCCCTGCCCTGCTCGACCTGTGTGTGCAAGTACCCTACCTAATGCCTCAAGGCCCAGTGTACCTGATTAGCCCAATGATTTCATCTTTTGAAAGAAGGTTCTGCGTCTAAACCAGCCACTAATTCCCCTTGGGCTTTGCCATGTCCTTTCCCTCTTGGTGCTTCAGTTTCTCTTTCTGTGTAATGTGAGGATATGTGACGATGACACAGAAATTGGAGTCAGATATGGGGCTCCTCCCTGCAGTACTAGAAAACTCCCTGTAGGTGGCAGCATATGACCGCAAATGTCCTGGAAGATTGGTCCAGAACTGGAGGCAGACTGCGAGGCTGTGGATAGGACATTTCCTAGGGAGAGGAGGGAGGCTGGGGAGGAGGAAAGAAAGTGGGAGCTTCATTGGCCTTGAGGAAAAGGAGAGTTGGTTGAGAGCTGGAGGACAGGGATAACTGGCTCATACAATCCGTCCATCCACCCACCCACCCACCCATCCACAAAATATTTTTTGCGCCTCCGGGCTGGCTCTGGAGGTACTGCGGTGAACAAGGCAGACACAGGCCGTCTCCTGCCCTCACGGAGTTAGCTCTCCAACTTAGAGCCATCGCTCCCCGACAGTCCTTAGGTACGCAGCAGGCCCCTTTGCCTTCTGGGCCTGTTTCCCTGCTTGCCTTTCTCAGCCCCACCCCTGCCTCCACAGGAAGGAAAACGCCCTCAACCCTGTGGTCAGTGGAGCCAGGGCCCCATGGCCTCGCTGCGTGGTAGGGGCAGTCCCGGTGAGCCCACCCCTTCTGGGAAGTCTGTTTAAAGCCACAAACGTGAAGGAATTCTTCAGGCCTGGGAAAACCCTCATAGACCTCAGAGGGTTTGCATTTGATGTTTTCGTATGTATGTCTCTTGGGACATTATTCTACTGCTCTATCTTCTGCTTCAGCCCCCACCCCTTTCCTGAGGAGACCCTAAACCCTCTCTAAGACTTCTGCTAACTCGTGGTCCTCCCAGCCTTTTCTGGCTCTGTCCCTGCAGCATATCATATTCTTTATTTATAGCAGCAACGGGCACAAGACAGTGGTTGACACCATTCACACCAGGCCAGTGTGAGTTTAGCAGCATTTGTGAAGGTTTCGGGGCAGCGTCCTAGGGAGGAGTTGCATTTCAGGCACCCAGGGCCGTCATCCCTCGCTTCTTTGCCCGCCCATCCCTGCCCCACCCTCTGTTAGTCGTAAAGAAGGTCTCAGATCTCAGGCAAACGTGCTCCCTTCTCAGGTGGCAGGATGACGTGAGCATGTGAATGCCAATATCCTGTGTTCTCTCTCTTTTTTTAAGGAGGTACTAGGGATCGAACCCAGGACCTCGTACCTGGGAAGCAGGTGCTCAACCACTAAGCTACATCCGCTCCCCAATGAGAGTTGTTTTTTTTCGTTTGTTTGTTTTTAGGAGGTACCGGGGATCGAACCTGGGACCTCATTACGTGGGAAGCAGGCACTCAACCACTTGAGCTACATCTGCTCCCCTGCCAATATCCTTTGCTTCTCTCCTTCTCACCTAATTGACTTCTCAGCTAATTAAAGGGCCCTGCCTGCAATCACCGTGAGCCTGTTAGGGGCCTTCCTTAAACAAGGCAGAGGGGGGACAGGTAAAGAATATTTCCCCTAATCTGGTATGTAAAATCTAGGAAATCTAGGGGTTTCGTGGTCTGGCGTGGAGTACGTAGGGGTCTTTCAAGGCCAGTGGAACATCAGATATGAGACCCAGCAGTGAATGGTTTAAAGGGGCAGCTCACAGAGGTGAAGCGGTTTGCTTGAGGCCACACTGCAAATCCAGCCAGAGCTGAGATTTGAGCCCAGGTCTGAGCCGGGGCTGGGCTCTTGTCAGCCCAGGAGTCATCCAGCCCCAGGACCTATTCTAGCAGGGAGGGAGGCAACCTGTTCACCGGGAGAAGGCCTTGCCGGTCTGGACGGCAAGCTGCGCTCCATCCCATGCGACGTTGGGGTGAGGAGGTGGCAGCAGAGCCCCCGAAATTGAGGTGCAGGCCTGAGACTGGGAGGAGGCTGACGAGAGGACCGCGGTCGGGGGTGCCCAGTTGCCTGCCTACATGGAGGGATGGTGGGGTGGGTGGGAGTCTTTGGCAAAGTTCTTGGGAAGGGAAGTGGCGCTCAGCTGGTACCGCCAGAATTCCAGATTTTGGTTAGAAGTTGAATAGTACCGGTAACTCCTCTTTTAGCTGAAAACCTGAAGGAAATGAGGTTTTCCTTTTAAAAATAGAGATGAATGAAGCACTTGCAAAGGAAGCAGCTGTACGCAGAGTGGGGCAGGAAGCCACTGAATAAGTGCGATCTTCCACAAAGTTCTTAAATTCATTTGGTTACTGGTTTAGGCGTAGGTTGGAACACTTTGAATTGAACTGATGGACATCCATGGGATTGCAGTGTGTGGTCATGATGCGAAGACAGGAGAAGTGTCTCGTTTTCTAAAGGATGCTGTGTGTGAGTGACAGCCGGGCCCTCATGGCGAGTGAGTGGCAGCTGGTTTGTCTAAAGCCAGGTCTCCAGGTGTTCTACTTTGTGAGGCTGTACATTTTTTTTTTTTTTTTGTGAGAGTGGATTTGGAGGCTTAAAGACCTTGGTGTCCCTCTTGACTCTTTTTTTTTTGATGAATTTAATACACATTTTATTTTATTTATCCCCCCCTTGCTGCTTGTGCGCTCTGCGTGTTTTTCTGTGTCTGCTTGTCTCCCTTTGTTGCGTCATCTTGCTGTGTCAGCTCACCGTGCCGCGCAGGCTGGCTTGCCTTCACCAGGAGGCCCCGGGAATCGAACCCGGGGCCTCCCACATGGCAAACGGGAGCCCAACCAGTTGAGCCACAGCCACCTCCCCACCTCTTGACTCTGGTTGGATGATCTTGGGCAACTCGCTTCTCCTCTGAGTCTGTTTCCTCAGCTAAAATGGAGGTGATAATACCTCTGTGGGGTCATTGTAAAATTACTTGTGTGCCCAGCCCAGAGCAGAAGCTCCAGAAATGGATGGATGATTGAATTCAACAAATGTTTACTGACTATGATGTGTCAGGCACATCTGGGAGCCAAACAACCACAGTCTCTGGTTTTGAGGAGACAGGCAATAAGCAAGAAAAATAAGGAAACCATAGAGTGTGCTAAATTATAAAGGGGAAAACAGAATGTTCAGTGTCAGATGGGGAAGGTTAACTCCAGGGTGGCCTGGGAAGGGCTCATTGAGAAGCTGACTATTACATAAAGATCGGAAAGGGGTGAGGGAACAAGCCATGGAGATATCTGGGGGGAAGAGCAGTCTGTGCAGAAGGGACAGCAAGTGCAAAGGCCCTGAGGTTAGAGCATGCCCATGTGTTCAAGAAACAGGCTGGACAAAATATTAAAAAAAGAGAAAAAGAAAACACAAATTTCAACATAACAACAACAAAGTCCATCACAGCCATCACCATTATCACCATCATCAGTTTCCCCATCACTGTCAGCAGCAGGTAAAGTGATCTTTTAAGCCCTCTAATAACTTCCCATCTCAGAGTGAAAGCCAAAATCTTCTCAGTGGCCTAAAAAGCCCCCTGAACTCTGACTTTCCATCACTTCTCTGACCTCACCTCCTATTACTAGTTTTTTTTTTTTTTTGAGGTACTGGAGATTGAACCCAGGACTTCATACATGGGAAGCAGGTGCTCAACCACTGAGCCACATCCACTCCCCAGTGAAAGCTGATTTTTTCATTTGTTTTGTTTTTAGGAGGTACTGGGGATTGAACCTGGGGCCTCATACATGGGAAGCAGGTGCTCAACCACTTGAGCTACATCTGCGCCCCACCTCCTATTTCTCTTCCCCTCCCTCTCTCTTCTCCAGTTGTACTGCCTGCTCCTCCCGGCTGCACCTTTGACACCCGGGTTACTCCTGCCCCACGGCCCTTGTACTTGCTGCCCCGACTACCCAGAATGCTTTTCCTAGACATTCTCATGGCTTGCTTCCTCACTTCCTTCAGGTCTTTGCTCACAAGTCACCTTCTTGGGGAGCTCAAGTGGTTGAGCTCCTGCTTCCCACATGGGAGCTTCAGTTCCCAGTGCCTCCTGAAAAAAAACAGGGGCAAACAACAAGCAAAACAAAACAAACAAACAAACAAACAAACAAACAAAAAAAACAACTCAGGGGAGCTGATGTGGCTCAATGATTGAGCACCAACCCGGGACAAGATCCTGGGTTCAATCCCCCCCCAAAC